>OY804561.1:4810551-5258775 GCA_963680865.1 Spergularia marina | reverse complement strand
GTAGAAAACTAGCATGCACAGTTCGTTTTACGAGTTTGATTCAAATGTGTGAATGTTGTGGAATGAGTGTGGTTAGAAATGACATTTGGTTCACTTTTACAACAAACTTAACGCATACAATCGTCTCCATGTCATTAGAATGCAAAAATAAGCTTAGAATCAAAGAATAAGCTTAAAAGTAGAATACTAGCATGCACAGTTCGTTTTAAAAGTTTGATTCAAATGTGTGAATGTTGTGGAATGAGTGTGGTAAGAAATGACATTTGGTTTACTTTTATGACAACCCTAACACATATAATCGTCTCCAGGTCATTAGAATTCCAAAATAAGCTTAGAATAAAAAAATAAGCTTAAAAGTAGAATACAAGCCTGCACTGTTCGTTTTACAAGTTTGATTCAAATGTGTGAATGTTGTGGAATGAGTGTGGTTAAAAATGACATTTGGTTAACTTTTATGACAACCCTAACACATATAATCGTCTCCACGTCATTAGAATTCAAAAATAAGCTTAGAATCAAAGAATAAGCTTAAAAGTAGAATACAAGCCTGCACAGTTCGTTTTACAAGTTTGATTCAAATGTGTGAATGTTGTGGAATCAGTGTGGTTAGAAATGACATTTGGTTCACTTTTACAACAACCTTAACGCATATACTCGTCTCCATGTCATAAGAATGCAAAAATAAGCATAAAATTAAAGAATAAGCTTAAAAGTAGAATACTAGCATGCACAGTTCGTTTTACAAGTTTGATTCAAATGTGTGAATGTTCTGGAATGAGTGTGGTAAGAAATGACATTTGGTGTACTTTTATGACAACCCTAACACATATAATCGTCTCCAGGTCATTAGAATTCCAAAATAAGCTTAGAATAAAAAAATAAGCTTAAAAGTAGAATACAAGCCTGCACTGTTCGTTTTACAAGTTTGATTCAAATGTGTGAATGTTGTGGAATGAGTGTGGTTAAAAATGACATTTGGTTAACTTTTATGACAACCCTAACACATATAATCGTCTCCACGTCATTAGAATTCAAAAATAAGCTTAGAATCAAAGAATAAGCTTAAAAGTAGAATACAAGCCTGCACAGTTCGTTTTACAAGTTTGATTCAAATGTGTGAATGTTGTGGAATCAGTGTGGTTAGAAATGACATTTGGTTTACTTTTATGACAACCCTAACACATATAATCGTCTCCATGTCATTAGAATTCAAAAATAAGCTTAGAATAAAAAAATAAGCTTAAAAGTAGAATACAAACATGCACAGTTCGTTTTACAAGTTTGATTCAAATTTGTGAATGTTGTGGAATGAGTGTGGTTAGAAATGACATTTGGTTCACTTTTACAACAACCTTAACGCATACAATCGTCTCCATGTCATTAGAATGCAAAAATATGCTTAGAATCAAAGAATAAGCTTAAAAGTAGAATACAAGCATACACAGTTCGTTTTACAAGTTTGATTCAAATGTGTGAATGTTGTGGAATGAGTTTGGTAAGAAATGACATTTGGTTTACTTTTATGACAACCCTAACACATATAATCGTCTCCATGTGATTAGAATTCAAAAATAAGCTTAGAATAAAAAAATAAGCTTAAAAGTAGAATACAAGCCTGCACTGTTCGTTTTACAAGTTTGATTCAAATGTGTGAATGTTGTGGAATGAGTGTGGTTAAAAATGACATTTGGTTTACTTTTATCACAACCCTAACCCATATAATCGTCTCCATGTCATTAGAATTCAAAAATAAGATTAGAATCAAAGAATAAGCTTAAAAGTAGAATACTAGCATGCACAGTTTGTTTTACAAGTTTGATTCAAATGTGTGAATGTTGTGGAATGAATGTGTTAGAAATCACATTTGGATTACTTTTATGACAACCCTAACACATATAATCGTCTCCATATCATTAGAATTCAAAAATAAGCTTAGAATCAAAGAATAAGCTTAAAAGTAGAATACTAGCATGCACAGTTTGTTTTACAAGTTTGATCAAATGTGTGAATGTTGTGGAATGAGTGTGGTAAGAAATAACATTTGGTTTACTTTTATGACAACCCTAACGCATATAATCGTCTCCATGTCATTAGAATTCAAAAATAAGCTTAGAATAAAAAAATAAGCTTAAAAGTAGAATACAAGCATGCACAGTTCGTTTTACATGTTTGATTCAAATGTGTGAATGTTGTGGAATGAGTTTGGTAAGAAATGACATTTGGTTTACTTTTATGACAACCCTAACACATATAATCGTCTCCATGTCATTAGAATTAAAAAATAAGCTTAGAATCACAGAATAAGCTGAAAAGTAGAATACAAGCCTGCACAGTTCGTTTTACAAGTTTGATTCAATTGTGTGAATGTTGTGGAATGAGTGTGGTTAGAAATGACATTTGGTTTACTTTTATGACAACCCTAACACATATAATCGTCTCCATGTCATTAGAATTCAAAAGAAAGCTTAGAATCAAAGAATAAGCTTAAAAGTAGAATACTAGCATGCACAGTTCGTTTTACAAGTTTGATACAAATGTGTGAATGTTGTGGAATGAGTGTGGTTAGAAATGACATTTGGTTCACTTTTACAACAACCTTAACGCATACCATCGTCTCCATGTCATTAGAATGCAAAAATAAGCTTAGAATCAAAGAATAAGCTTAAAAGTAGAATACTAGCATGCACAGTTCGTTTTACGAGTTTGATTCAAATGTGTGAATGTTGTGGAATGAGTGTGGTTAGAAATGACATTTGGTTCACTTTTACAACAACCTTAACGCATACAATCGTCTCCATGTCATTAGAATGCAAAAATAAGCTTAGAATCAAAGAATAAGCTTAAAAGTAGAATACTAGCATGCACAGTTCGTTTTAAAAGTTTGATTCAAATGTGTGAATGTTGTGGAATGAGTGTGGTAAGAAATGACATTTGGTTTACTTTTATGACAACCCTAACACATATAATCGTCTCCATGCCATTAGAATTCAAAAATAAGCTTAGAATCAAAGAATAAGCTTAAAAGTAGAATACTAGCATGCACAGTTCGTTTTACAAGTTTGATTCAAATGTGTGAATGTTGTGGAATGAGTGTGGTAAGAAATGACATTTGGTTTACTTTTATGACAACCCTAACACATATAATCGTCTCCATGCCATTAGAATTCAAAAATAAGCTTAGAATCAAAGAATAAGCTTAAAAGTAGAATACAAGCATGCACAGTTCGTTTTACATGTTGGATTCAAATGTGTGAATGTTGTGGAATGAGTTTGGTAAGAAATCACATTTGGTTTACTTTTATGACAACCCTAACCCATATAATCGTCTCCACGTCATTAGAATTCAAAAATAAGCTTAGAATCAAAGAATAAGCTTAAAAGTAGAATACAAGCCTGCACAGTTCGTTTTACAAGTTTGATTCAAATGTGTGAATTTTGTGGAATCAGTGTGGTTAGAAATGACATTTGGTTTACTTTTATGACAACCCTAACACATATAATCGTCTCCATGTCATTAGAATTCAAAAGAAAGCTTAGAATCAAAGAATAAGCTTAAAAGTAGAATACTAGCATGCACAGTTCGTTTTACAAGTTTGATACAAATGTGTGAATGTTGTGGAATGAGTGTGGTTAGAAATGACATTTGGTTCACTTTTACAACAACCTTAACGCATACAATCGTCTCCATGTCAATAGAATGCCAAAATAAGCTTAGAATAAAAAAATTAGCTTAAAAGTAGAATACAAGCCTGCACTGTTCGTTTTACAAGTTTGATTCAAATGTGTGAATGTTGTGGAATGAGTGTGGTTAAAAATGACATTTGGTTTACTTTTATGACAACCCTAACCCATATAATCGTCTCCATGTCATTAGAATTCAAAAATAAGCTTAGAATCAAAGAATAAGCTTAAAAGTAGAATACTAGCATGCACAGTTCGTTTTACAAGTTTGATTCAAATGTGTGAATGTTCTGGAATGAGTGTGGTAAGAAATTACATTTGGTGTACTTTTATGACAACCCTAACACATATAATCGTCTCCAGGTCATTAGAATTCCAAAATAAGCTTAGAATAAAAAAATAAGCTTAAAAGTAGAATACAAGCATGCACAGTTCGTTTTACATGTTTGATTCAAATGTGTGAATGTTGTGGAATGAGTTTGGTAAGAAATGACATTTGGTTTACTTTTATGACAACCCTAACACATATAATCATCTCCACGTCATTAGAATTCAAAAATAAGCTTAGAATCAAAGAATAAGCTTAAAAGTAGAATACAAGCCTGCACAGTTCGTTTTACAAGTTTGATTCAAATGTGTGAATGTTGTGGAATCAGTGTGGTTAGAAATGACATTTGGTTCACTTTTACAACAACCATAACGCATATACTCGTCTCCATGTCATAAGAATGCAAAAATAAGCATAAAATTAAAGAATAAGCTTAAAAGTAGAATACTAGCATGCACAGTTCGTTTTACAAGTTTGATTCAAATGTGTGAATGTTCTGGAATGAGTGTGGTTAGAAATGACATTTGGTTCACTTTTACAACAACCTTAACGCATATAATCGTCTCCATGTCATTAGAATTCCAAAATAAGCTTAGAATAAAAAAATAAGCTTAAAAGTAGAATACAAGCCTGCACTGTTCGTTTTACAAGTTTGATTCAAATGTGTGAATGTTGTGGAATGAGTGTGGTTAAAAATGACATTTGGTTAACTTTTATGACAACCCTAACACATATAATCGTCTCCACGTCATTAGAATTCAAAAATAAGCTTAGAATCAAAGAATAAGCTTAAAAGTAGAATACAAGCCTGCACAGTTCGTTTTACAAGTTTGATTCAAATGTGTGAATGTTGTGGAATCAGTGTGGTTAGAAATGACATTTGGTTCACTTTTACAACAACCTTAACGCATATACTCGTCTCCATGTCATAAGAATGCAAAAATAAGCATAAAATTAAAGAATAAGCTTAAAAGTAGAATACTAGCATGCATTGTTCGTTTTACAAGTTTGATTCAAATGTGTGAATGTTCTTGAATGAGTGTGGTAAGAAATGACATTTGGTGTACTTTTATGACAACCCTAACACATATAATCGTCTCCAGGTCATTAGAATTCCAAAATAAGCTTAGAATAAAAAAATAAGCTTAAAAGTAGAATACAAGCCTGCACTGTTCGTTTTACAAGTTTGATTCAAATGTGTGAATGTTGTGGAATGAGTGTGGTTAAAAATGACATTTGGTTAACTTTTATGACAACCCTAACACATATAATCGTCTCCACGTCATTAGAATTCAAAAATAAGCTTAGAATCAAAGAATAAGCTTAAAAGTAGAATACAAGCCTGCACAGTTCGTTTTACAAGTTTGATTCAAATGTGTGAATGTTGTGGAATCAGTGTGGTTAGAAATGACATTTGGTTTACTTTTATGACAACCCTAACACATATAATCGTCTCCATGTCATTAGAATTCAAAAATAAGCTTATAATCAAATAATAAGCTTAAAACTAGAATACAAGCCTGCACTGTTCGTTTTACAAGTTTGATTCAAATGTGTGAATGTTGTGGAATGAGTGTGGTTAAAAATGACATTTGGTTTACTTTTATGACAACCCTAACCCATATAATCGTCTCCACGTCATTAGAATTCAAAAATAAGCTTAGAATCAAAGAATAAGCTTAAAAGTAGAATACAAGCCTGCACAGTTCGTTTTACAAGTTTGATTCAAATGTGTGAATGTTGTGGAATCAGTGTGGTTAGCAATGACATTTGGTTTACTTTTATGACAACCCTAACACATATAATCGTCTCCATGTCATTAGAATTCAAAAATAAGCTTAGAATAAAAAAATAAGCTTAAAAGTAGAATACAAGCATGCACAGTTCGTTTTACAAGTTTGATTCAAATTTGTGAATGTTGTGGAATGAGTGTGGTTAGAAATGACATTTGGTTCACTTTTACAACAACCTTAACGCATACAATCGTCTCCATGTCATTAGAATGCAAAAATAAGCTTAGAATCAAAGAATAAGCTTAAAAGTAGAATACAAGCATACACAGTTCGTTTTACAAGTTTGATTCAAATGTGTGAATGTTGTGGAATGAGTTTGGTAAGAAATGACATTTTATTTACTTTTATGACAACCCTAACACATATAATCGTCTCCATGTGATTAGAATTCAAAAATAAGCTTAGAATAAAAAAATAAGCTTAAAAGTAGAATACAAGCCTGCACTGTTCGTTTTACAAGTTTGATTCAAATGTGTGAATGTTGTGGAATGAGTGTGGTTAAAAATGACATTTGGTTTACTTTTATGACAACCCTAACCCATATAATCGTCTCCATGTCATTAGAATTCAAAAATAAGATTAGAATCAAAGAATAAGCTTAAAAGTAGAATACTAGCATGCACAGTTTGTTTTACAAGTTTGATTCAAATGTGTGAATGTTGTGGAATGAATGTGTTAGAAATCACACTTGGATTACTTTTATGACAACCCTAACACATATAATCGTCTCCATATCATTAGAATTCAAAAATAAGCTTAGAATAAAAAAATAAGCTTAAAAGTAGAATACAAGCCTGCACTGTTCGTTTTACAAGTTTGATTCAAATGTGTGAATGTTGTGGAATGAGTATGGTAAGAAATAACATTTGGTTTACTTTTATGACAACCCTAACGCATATAATCGTCTACATGTCATTAGAATTCAAAAATAAGCTTAGAATCAAAGAATAAGCTTAAAAGTAGAATACAAGCCTGCACAGTTCGTTTTACAAGTTTGATTCAAATGTGTGAATGTTGTGGAATGAGTGTGGTTAGAAATGATATTTGGTTTACTTTTATGACAACCCTAACACATATAATCGTCTCCATGTCATTAGAATTCAAAAGTAAGCTTAGAATCAAAGAATAAGCTTAAAAGTAGAATACTAGCATGCACAGTTCGTTTTACAAGTTTGATTCAAATGTGTGAATGTTGTGGAATGAGTGTGGTTAGAAATGACATTTGGTTCACTTTTACAACAACCTTAACGCATACAATCGTCTCCATGTCATTAGAATGCAAAATTAAGCTTAGAATCAAAGAATAAGCTTAAAAGTAGAATACTAGCATGCACAGTTCGTTTTACGAGTTTGATTCAAATGTGTGAATGTTGTGGAATGAGTGTGGTTAGAAATGACATTTGGTTCACTTTTACAACAACCTTAACGCATACAATCGTCTCCATGTCATTAGAATGCAAAAATAAGCTTAGAATCAAAGAATAAGCTTAAAAGTAGAATACTAGCATGCACAGTTCGTTTTACAAGTTTGATTCAAATGTGTGAATGTTGTGGAATGAGTGTGGTAAGAAATGACATTTGGTTTACTTTTATGACAACCCTAACACATATAATCGTCTCCATGCCATTAGAATTCAAAAATAAGCTTAGAATCAAAGAATAAGCTTAAAAGTAGAATACAAGCATGCACAGTTCGTTTTACATGTTGGATTCAAATGTGTGAATGTTGTGGAATGAGTTTGGTAAGAAATGACATTTGGTTTACTTTTATGACAACCCTAACCCATATAATCGTCTCCACGTCATTAGAATTCAAAAATAAGCTTAGAATCAAAGAATAAGCTTAAAACTAGAATACAAGCCTGCACAGTTCGTTTTACAAGTTTGATTCAAATGTGTGAATGTTGTGGAATCAGTGTGGTTAGAAATGACATTTGGTTTACTTTTATGACAACCCTAACACATATAATCGTCTCCATGTCATTAGAATTCAAAAATAAGCTTAGAATAAAAAAATAAGCTTAAAAGTAGAATACAAGCCTGCACTGTTCGTTTTACAAGTTTGATTCAAATGTGTGAATGTTGTGGAATGAGTGTGGTTAAAAATGACATTTGGTTTACTTTTATGAGAACCCTAACATATATAATCGTCTCCATATCATTAGAAAAATAAGCTTAGAATCAAAGAAGAAGCTCAAAAGTAGAATACAAGCATGCACAGTTCGTTTTACAAGTTTGATTCAAATGTGTGAATGTTGTGGAATGAGTTTGGTAAGAAATGACATTTGGTTTACTTTTATGACAACCCTAACACATATAATCGTCTCCATGCCATTAGAATTCAAAAATAAGCTTAGAATCAAAGAATAAGCTTAAAAGTAGAATACAAGCATGCACAGTTCGTTTTACATGTTGGATTCAAATGTGTGAATGTTGTGGAATGAGTTTGGTAAGAAATGACATTTGGTTTACTTTTATGACAACCCTAACACATATAATCGTCTCCATGTGATTAGAATTCAAAAATAAGCTTAGAATAAAAAAATAAGCTTAAAAGTAGAATACAAGCCTGCACTGTTCGTTTTACAAGTTTGATTCAAATGTGTGAATGTTGTGGAATGAGTGTGGTTAAAAATGACATTTGGTTTACTTTTATGAGAACCCTAACATATATAATCGTCTCCATATCATTAGAAAAATAAGCTTAGAATCAAAGAATAAGCTCAAAAGTAGAATACAAGGATGCACAGTTCGTTTTACAAGTTTGATTCAAATGTGTGAATGTTGTGGAATGAGTGTGGTAAGAAATGACATTTGGTTTACTTTTATGACAACCCTAACACATATAATCGTCTCCATGCCATTAGAATTCAAAAATAAGCTTAGAATCAAAGAATAAGCTTAAAAGTAGAATACAAGCATGCACAGTTCGTTTTACATGTTGGATTCAAATGTGTGAATGTTGTGGAATGAGTTTGGTAAGAAATGACATTTGGTTTACTTTTATGACAACCCTAACACATATAATCGTCTCCACGTCATTAGAATTCAAAAATAAGCTTAGAATCAAAGAATAAGCTTAAAAGTAGAATACAAGCCTGCACAGTTCGTTTTACAAGTTTGATTCAAATGTGTGAATGTTGTGGAATCAGTGTGGTTAGAAATGACATTTGGTTCACTTTTACAACAACCTTAACGCATATACTCGTCTCCATGTCATAAGAATGCAAAAATTAGCATAAAATTAAAGAATAAGCTTAAAAGTAGAAAACTACCATGCACAGTTCGTTTTACAAGTTTGATTCAAATGTGTGAATGTTGTGGAATGAGTGTGGTTAAAAATGACATTTGGTTTACTTTTATGACAACCCTAACCCATATAATCGTCTCCATGTCATTAGAATTCAAAAGTAAGCTTAGAATCAAAGAATAAGCTTAAAAGTAGAATACTAGCATGCACAGTTCGTTTTACAAGTTTGATTCAAATGTGTGAATGTTGTGGAATGAGTGTGGTAAGAAATGACATTTGGTGTACTTTTATGACAACCCTAACACATATAATCGTCTCCAGGTCATTAGAATTCCAAAATAAGATTAGAATAAAAAAATAAGCTTAAAAGTGGAATACAAGCATGCACAGTTCGTTTTACAAGTTTGATTCAAATGTGTGAATGTTGTGGAATGAGTTTGGTAAGAAATGACATTTGGTTTACTTTTATGACAACCCTAACACATATAATCGTCTCCATGTCATTTGAATTCAAAAATAAGCTTAGAATCAAAAAATAAGCTTAAAAGTAGAATACAAGCATGCACAGTTCGTTTTACCAGTTTGATTCAAATGTGTGAATGTTGTGGAATGAGTGTGGTTAGAAATGACATTTGGTTTACTTTTATGGGAACCCTAACACATATAATCGTCTCCATGTCATTAGAATTCAAAAATAAGTTTAGAATAAAAAAATAAGCTTAAAAGTAAAATACAAGCCTGCACTGTTCGTTTTACAAGTTTGATTCAAATGTGTGAATGTTGTGGAATGAGTGTGGTTAAAAATGACATTTGGTTTACTCTTATGACAACCCTAACCCATATAATCGTCTCCATGTCATTAGAATTCAAAAATAAGATTAGAATCAAAGAATAAGCTTAAAAGTAGAAAACTAGCGTGCACAGTTCGTTTTACGAGTTTGATTCAAATGTGTGAATGTTGTGGAATGAGTGTGGTTAGAAATGACATTTGGTTTACTTTTATGACAACCCTAACACATATAATCGTCTCCATGTCATTAGAATTCAAAAATAAGCTTAGAATAAAAAAATAAGCTTAAAAGTAGAATACAAGCCTGCAGAGTTCGTTTTACCAGTTTGATTCAAATGTGTGAATGTTGTGGAATGAGTGTGGTTAGAAATGACATTTGGTTTACTTTTATGACAACGCTAACACATATAATCGTCTCCATGTCATTAGAATTCAAAACTAAGCTTAGAATCAAAGAATAAGCTTTATAGTAGAATACTAGCATGCACAGTTCGTTTTACAAGTTTGATTCAAATGTGTGAATGTTGTGGAATGAGTGTGGTAAGAAATGACATTTGGTGTACTTTTATGACAACCCTAACACATATAATCGTCTCCATGTCATTAGAATTCAAAAGTAAGCTTAGAATCAAAAAATAAGCTTAAAAGTAGAATACAAGCATGCACAGTTCGTTTTACAAGTTTGATTCAAATGTGTGAATGTTCTGGAATGAGTGTGGTTAGAAATGACATTTGGTTTACTTTTATGGGAACCCTAACACATATAATCGTCTCCATGTCATTAGAATTCAAAAGTAAGCTTAGAATAAAAAAATAAGCTTAAAAGTAGAATACAAGCATGCACAGTTCGTTTTACAAGTTTGATTCAAATGTGTGAATGTTGTAGAATGTGTGTGGTAAGAAATGACATTTGGTTTACTTTTATGACAACCCTAACACATATAATCGTCTCCATGTCATTAGAATTCAAAAGTAAGCTTAGAATCAAAGAATAAGCTTAAAAGTAGAATACTAGCATGCACAGTTCGTTTTACAAGTTTGATTCAAATGTGTGAATGTTGTGGAATGAGTGTGGTTAGAAATGACATTTGGTTTACTTTTATAAGAACCCTAACACATATAATCGTCTCCATGTCATTAGAATTCAAAACTAAGCTTAGACTCAAAAAATAAGCTTAAAAGTAGAATACAAGCATGCACAGTCCGTTTTACCAGTTTGATTCAAATGTTTGAATGTTGTGGAATGAGTTTGGTAAGAAATGACATTTGGTTTACTTTTATGACATCCCTAACACATATAATCGTCTCCATGTCATTAGAATTCAAAAATAAGCTTATAATCAAATAATAAGCTTAAAAGTAGAATACAAGTCTGCACTGTTCGTTTTACAAGTTTGATTCAAATGTGTGAATGTTGTGGAATGAATGTGGTTAGAAATCACATTTGGATTACTTTTATGACAACCCTAACACATATAATCGTCTCCATGTCATTAGAATTCAAAAATAAGCTTAGAATCAAAGAATAAGCTTAAAAGTAGAATACTAGCATGCACAGTTCGTTTTATAAGTTTGATTCAAATGTGTGAATGTTCTGGAATGAGTGTGGTTAGAAATGACATTTGATTTACTTTTATGACAACGCTAACACATATAATCGTCTCCATGTCATTAGAATTCAAAACTAAGCTTAGAATCAAAGAATAAGCTTAATAGTAGAATACTAGCATGCACAGTTCGTTTTACAAGTTTGATTCAAATGTGTGAATGTTGTGGAATGAGTGTGGTAAGAAATGACATTTGGTGTACTTTTATGACAACCCTAACACATATAATCGTCTCCATGTCATTAGAATTCAAAAGTAAGCTTAGAATCAAAAAATAAGCTTAAAAGTAGAATACAAGCATGCACAGTTCGTTTTACAAGTTTGATTCAAATGTGTGAATGTTGTAGAATGTGTGTGGTAAGAAATGACATTTGGTTTACTTTTATGACAACCCTAACACATATAATCGTCTCCATGTCATTAGAATTCAAAAGTAAGCTTAGAATCAAAGAATAAGCTTAAAAGTAGAATACCAGCATGCACAGTTCGTTTTACAAGTTTGATTCAAATGTTCGAATGTTGTGGAATGAGTGTGGTTAGAAATGACATTTGGTTTACTTTTATGACAACCCTAACACATATAATCGTCTCCATGTCATTAGAATTCAAAACTAAGCTTAGACTCAAAAAATAAGCTTAAAAGTAGAATACAAGCATGCACAATCCGTTTTACCAGTTTGATTCAAATGTTTGAATGTTGTGGAATGAGTTTGGTAAGAAATGACATTTGGTTTACTTTTATGACATCCCTAACACATATAATCGTCTCCATGTCATTAGAATTCAAAAATAAGCTTATAATCAAATAATAAGCTTAAAAGTAGAATACAAGTCTGCACTGTTCGTTTTACAAGTTTGATTCAAATGTGTGAATGTTGTGAAATGAATGTGGTTAGAAATCACATTTGGATTACTTTTATGACAACCCTAACACATATAATCGTCTCCATGTCATTAGAATTCAAAAATAAGCTTAGAATCAAAGAATAAGCTTAAAAGTAGAATACTAGCATGCACAGTTCGTTTTATAAGTTTGATTCAAATGTGTGAATGTTGTAGAATGTGTGTGGTAAGAAATGACATTTGGTTTACTTTTATGACAACCCTAACACATATAATCGTCTCCATGTCATTAGAATTCAAAAGTAAGCTTAGAATCAAAGAATAAGCTTAAAAGTAGAATACTAGCATGCACAGTTCGTTTTACAAGTTTGATTCAAATGTGTGAATGTTGTGGAATGAGTGTGGTAAGAAATGACATTTGGTGTACTTTTATGACAACCCTAACACATATAATCGTCTCCAGGTCATTAGAATTCCAAAATAAGATTAGAATAAAAAAATAAGCTTAAAAGTGGAATACAAGCATGCACAGTTCGTTTTACAAGTTTGATTCAAATGTGTGAATGTTGTGGAATGAGTTTGGTAAGAAATGACATTTGGTTTACTTTTATGACAACCCTAACACATATAATCGTCTCCATGTCATTAGAATTCAAAAATAAGCTTAGAATCAAAAAATAAGCTTAAAAGTAGAATACAAGCCTGCACAGTTCGTTTTACCAGTTTGATTCAAATGTGTGAATGTTGTGGAATGAGTGTGGTTAGAAATGACATTTGGTTTACTTTTATGACAACGCTAACACATATAATCGTCTCCATGTCATTAGAATTCAAAACTAAGCTTAGAATCAAAGAATAAGCTTTATAGTAGAATACTAGCATGCACAGTTCGTTTTACAAGTTTGATTCAAATGTGTGAATGTTGTGGAATGAGTGTGGTTAGAAATGACATTTGGTTTACTTTTATGGGAACCCTAACACATATAATCGTCTCCATGTCATTAGAATTCAAAAGTAAGCTTAGAATCAAAAAATAAGCTTAAAAGTAGAATACAAGCATGCACAGTTCGTTTTACAAGTTTGATTCAAATGTGTGAATGTTGTAGAATGTGTGTGGTAAGAAATGACATTTGGTTTACTTTTATGACAACCCTAACACATATAATCGTCTCCATGTCATTAGAATTCAAAAGTAAGCTTAGAATCAAAGAATAAGCTTAAAAGTAGAATACTAGCATGCACAGTTCGTTTTACAAGTTTGATTCAAATGTGTGAATGTTGTGGAATGAGTGTGGTTAGAAATGACATTTGGTTTACTTTTATGAGAACCCTAACACATATAATCGTCTCCATGTCATTAGAATTCAAAACTAAGCTTAGAATAAAAAAATAAGCTTAAAAGTAGAATACAAGCATGCACAGTTCGTTTTACAAGTTTGATTCAAATTTGTGAATGTTGTGGAATGAGTGTGGTTAGAAATGACATTTGGTTCACTTTTACAACAACCTTAACGCATACAATCGTCTCCATGTCATTAGAATGCAAAAATAAGCTTAGAATCAAAGAATAAGCTTAAAAGTAGAATACAAGCATGCACAGTTCGTTTTACAAGTTTGATTCAAATGTGTGAATGTTATGGAATGAGTGTGGTTAAAAATGACATTTGGTTTACTTTTATGACAACCCTAACACATATAATCGTCTCCAGGTCATTAGAATTCCAAAATAAGCTTAGAATAAAAAAATAAGCTTAAAAGTAGAATACAAGCCTGCACAGTTCGTTTTACAAGTTTGATTCAAATGTGTGAATGTTGTAGAATGTGTGTGGTAAGAAATGACATTTGGTTTACTTTTATGACAACCCTAACACATATAATCGTCTCCATGTCATTAGAATTCAAAAATAAGCTTAGAATAAAAAAATAAGCTTAAAAGTAGAATACAAACATGCACAGTTCGTTTTACAAGTTTGATTCAAATGTGTGAATGTTGTGGAATGAGTGTGGTTAGAAATGACATTTGGTTTACTTTTATGAGAACCCTAACACATACAATCGTCTCCATGTCATTAGAATGCAAAAATAAGCTTAGAATCAAAGAATAAGCTTAAAAGTAGAATACAAGCCTGCACAGTTCGTTTTACAAGTTTGATTCAAATGTGTGAATGTTGTGGAATCAGTGTGGTTAGAAATGACATTTGGTTTACTTTTATGACAACCCTAACACATATAATCGTCTCCATGTCATTAGAATTCAAAAATAAGCTTAGAATAAAAAAATAAGCTTAAAAGTAGAATACAAACATGCACAGTTCGTTTTACAAGTTTGATTCAAATTTGTGAATGTTGTGGAATGAGTGTGGTTAGAAATGACATTTGGTTCACTTTTACAACAACCTTAACGCATACAATCGTCTCCATGTCATTAGAATGCAGAAATAAGCTTAGAATCAAAGAATAAGCTTAAAAGTAGAATACAAGCATACACAGTTCGTTTTACAAGTTTGATTCAAATGTGTGAATGTTGTGGAATGAGTTTGGTAAGAAATGACATTTGGTTTACTTTTATGACAACCCTAACACATATAATCGTCTCCATGTGATTAGAATTCAAAAATAAGCTTAGAATAAAAAAATAAGCTTAAAAGTAAAATACAAGCCTGCACTGTTCGTTTTACAAGTTTGATTCAAATGTGTGAATGTTGTGGAATGAGTGTGGTTAAAAATGACATTTTGTTTACTTTTAGGACAACCCTAACCCATACAATCGTCTCCATGTCATTAGAATGCAAAAATAAGCTTAGAATCAAAGAATAAGCTTAAAAGTAGAATACAAGCATGCACAGTTCGTTTTACAAGTTTGATTCAAATGTGTGAATGTTATGGAATGAGTGTGGTTAAAAATGACATTTGGTTTACTTTTATGACAACCCTAACACATATAATCGTCTCCAGGTCATTAGAATTCCAAAATAAGCTTAGAATAAAAAAATAAGCTTAAAAGTAGAATACAAGCCTGCACAGTTCGTTTTACAAGTTTGATTCAAATGTGTGAATGTTGTAGAATGTGTGTGGTAAGAAATGACATTTGGTTTACTTTTATGACAACCCTAACACATATAATCGTCTCCATGTCATTAGAATTCAAAAATAAGCTTAGAATAAAAAAATAAGCTTAAAAGTAGAATACAAACATGCACAGTTCGTTTTACAAGTTTGATTCAAATGTGTGAATGTTGTGGAATGAGTGTGGTTAGAAATGACATTTGGTTTACTTTTATGAGAACCCTAACACATACAATCGTCTCCATGTCATTAGAATGCAAAAATAAGCTTAGAATCAAAGAATAAGCTTAAAAGTAGAATACAAGCATACACAGTTCGTTTTACAAGTTTGATTCAAATGTGTGAATGTTGTGGAATGAGTTTGGTAAGAAATGACATTTGGTTTACTTTTATGACAACCCTAACACATATAATCGTCTCCATGTGATTAGAATTCAAAAATAAGCTTAGAATAAAAAAATAAGCTTAAAAGTAAAATACAAGCCTGCACTGTTCGTTTTACAAGTTTGATTCAAATGTGTGAATGTTGTGGAATGAGTGTGGTTAAAAATGACATTTTGTTTACTTTTAGGACAACCCTAACCCATATAATCGTCTCCATGTCATTAGAATTCAAAACTAAGCTTAGAATCAAAGAATAAGCTTTATAGTAGAATACTAGCATGCACAGTTCGTTTTACAAGTTTGATTCAAATGTGTGAATGTTCTGGAATGAGTGTGGTTAGAAATGACATTTGGTTTACTTTTATGACAACGCTAACACATATAATCGTCTCCATGTCATTAGAATTCAAAAGTAAGCTTAGAATAAAAAAATAAGCTTAAAAGTAGAATACAAGCATGCACAGTTCGTTTTACAAGTTTGATTCAAATGTGTGAATGTTGTAGAATGTGTGTGGTAGAAAATGACATTTGGTTTACTTTTATGACAACCCTAACACATATAATCGTCTCCATGTCATTAGAATTCAAAAGTAAGCTTAGAATCAAAGAATAAGCTTAAAAGTAGAATACTAGCATGCACAGTTCGTTTTACAAGTTTGATTCAAATGTGTGAATGTTGTGGAATGAGTGTGGTTAGAAATGACATTTGGTTTACTTTTATGAGAACCCTAACACATATAATCGTCTCCATGTCATTAGAATTCAAAACTAAGCTTAGACTCAAAAAATAAGCTTAAAAGTAGAATACAAGCATGCACAGTCCGTTTTACCAGTTTGATTCAAATGTTTGAATGTTGTGGAATGAGTTTGGTAAGAAATGACATTTGGTTTACTTTTATGACATCCCTAACACATATAATCGTCTCCATGTCATTAGAATTCAAAAATAAGCTTATAATCAAATAATAAGCTTAAAAGTAGAATACAAGTCTGCACTGTTCGTTTTACAAGTTTGATTCAAATGTGTGAATGTTGTGGAATGAATGTGGTTAGAAATCACATTTGGATTACTTTTATGACAACCCTAACACATATAATCGTCTCCATGTCATTAGAATTCAAAAATAAGCTTAGAATCAAAGAATAAGCTTAAAAGTAGAATACTAGCATGCACAGTTCGTTTTATAAGTTTGATTCAAATGTGTGAATGTTCTGGAATGAGTGTGGTTAGAAATGACATTTGGTTTACTTTTATGACAACGCTAACACATATAATCGTCTCCATGTCATTAGAATTCAAAACTAAGCTTAGAATCAAAGAATAAGCTTAATAGTAGAATACTAGCATGCACAGTTCGTTTTACAAGTTTGATTCAAATGTGTGAATGTTATGGAATGAGTGTGGTTAGAAATGACATTTGGTTTACTTTTATGGGAACCGTAACACATATAATCGTCTCCATGTCATTAGAATTCAAAAGTAAGCTTAGAATCAAAAAATAAGCTTAAAAGTAGAATACAAGCATGCACAGTTCGTTTTACAAGTTTGATTCAAATGTGTGAATGTTGTAGAATGTGTGTGGTAAGAAATGACATTTGGTTTACTTTTATGACAACCCTAACACATATAATCGTCTCCATGTCATTAGAATTCAAAAGTAAGCTTAGAATCAAAGAATATGCTTAAAAGTAGAATACTAGCATACACAGTTCGTTTTACAAGTTTGATTCAAATGTGTGAATGTTGTGGAATGAGTGTGGTAAGAAATGACATTTGGTGTACTTTTATGACAACCCTAACACATATAATCGTCTCCATGTGATTAGAATTCAAAAATAAGCTTAGAATAAAAAAATAAGCTTAAAAGTAAAATACAAGCCTGCACTGTTCGTTTTACAAGTTTGATTCAAATGTGTGAATGTTGTGGAATGAGTGTGGTTAAAAATGACATTTTGTTTACTTTTAGGACAACCCTAACCCATATAATCGTCTCCATGTCATTAGAATTCAAAACTAAGCTTAGAATCAAAGAATAAGCTTTATAGTAGAATACTAGCATGCACAGTTCGTTTTACAAGTTTGATTCAAATGTGTGAATGTTCTGGAATGAGTGTGGTTAGAAATGACATTTGGTTTACTTTTATGACAACGCTAACACATATAATCGTCTCCATGTCATTAGAATTCAAAAGTAAGCTTAGAATAAAAAAATAAGCTTAAAAGTAGAATACAAGCATGCACAGTTCGTTTTACAAGTTTGATTCAAATGTGTGAATGTTGTAGAATGTGTGTGGTAGAAAATGACATTTGGTTTACTTTTATGACAACCCTAACACATATAATCGTCTCCATGTCATTAGAATTCAAAAGTAAGCTTAGAATCAAAGAATAAGCTTAAAAGTAGAATACTAGCATGCACAGTTCGTTTTACAAGTTTGATTCAAATGTGTGAATGTTGTGGAATGAGTGTGGTTAGAAATGACATTTGGTTTACTTTTATGAGAACCCTAACACATATAATCGTCTCCATGTCATTAGAATTCAAAACTAAGCTTAGACTCAAAAAATAAGCTTAAAAGTAGAATACAAGCATGCACAGTCCGTTTTACCAGTTTGATTCAAATGTTTGAATGTTGTGGAATGAGTTTGGTAAGAAATGACATTTGGTTTACTTTTATGACATCCCTAACACATATAATCGTCTCCATGTCATTAGAATTCAAAAATAAGCTTATAATCAAATAATAAGCTTAAAAGTAGAATACAAGTCTGCACTGTTCGTTTTACAAGTTTGATTCAAATGTGTGAATGTTGTGGAATGAATGTGGTTAGAAATCACATTTGGATTACTTTTATGACAACCCTAACACATATAATCGTCTCCATGTCATTAGAATTCAAAAATAAGCTTAGAATCAAAGAATAAGCTTAAAAGTAGAATACTAGCATGCACAGTTCGTTTTATAAGTTTGATTCAAATGTGTGAATGTTCTGGAATGAGTGTGGTTAGAAATGACATTTGGTTTACTTTTATGACAACGCTAACACATATAATCGTCTCCATGTCATTAGAATTCAAAACTAAGCTTAGAATCAAAGAATAAGCTTAATAGTAGAATACTAGCATGCACAGTTCGTTTTACAAGTTTGATTCAAATGTGTGAATGTTATGGAATGAGTGTGGTTAGAAATGACATTTGGTTTACTTTTATGGGAACCGTAACACATATAATCGTCTCCATGTCATTAGAATTCAAAAGTAAGCTTAGAATCAAAAAATAAGCTTAAAAGTAGAATACAAGCATGCACAGTTCGTTTTACAAGTTTGATTCAAATGTGTGAATGTTGTAGAATGTGTGTGGTAAGAAATGACATTTGGTTTACTTTTATGACAACCCTAACACATATAATCGTCTCCATGTCATTAGAATTCAAAAGTAAGCTTAGAATCAAAGAATATGCTTAAAAGTAGAATACTAGCATACACAGTTCGTTTTACAAGTTTGATTCAAATGTGTGAATGTTGTGGAATGAGTGTGGTAAGAAATGACATTTGGTGTACTTTTATGACAACCCTAACACATATAATCGTCTCCAGGTCATTAGAATTCCAAAATAAGATTAGAATAAAAAAATAAGCTTAAAAGTGGAATACAAGCATGCACAGTTCGTTTTACAAGTTTGATTCAAATCTGTGAATGTTGTGGAATGAATGTGGTTAGAAATCACATTTGGATTACTTTTATGACAACCCTAACACATATAATCGTCTCCATGTCATTAGAATTCAAAAATAAGCTTAGAATAAAAAAATAAGCTTAAAAGTAGAATACAAGCATGCACAGTTCGTTTTACCAGTTTGATTCAAATGTGTGAATGTTGTGGAATGAGTGTGGTTAGAAATGACATTTGGTTTACTTTTATGGGAACCCTAACACATATAATCGTCTCCATGTCATTAGAATTCAAAAATAAGTTTAGAATAAAAAAATAAGCTTAAAAGTAGAATACAAGCCTGCACTGTTCGTTTTACAAGTTTGATTCAAATGTGTGAATGTTGTGGAATGAGTGTGGTTAAAAATGACATTTGGTTTACTCTTATGACAACCCTAACACATATAATCGTCTCCATGTCATTAGAATTCAAAAATAAGCTTAGAATCAAAGAATAAGCTTAAAAGTAGAATACTAGCATGCACAGTTCGTTTTACGAGTTTGATTCAAATGTGTGAATGTTGTGGAATGAGTGTGGTAAGAAATCACATTTGGTTTACTTTTATGACAACTCTAAGACATATAATCGTCTCCATGTCATTAGAATTCAAAAATAAGCTTAGAATAAAAAAATAAGCTTAAAAGTAGAATACAAGCATGCACAGTTCGTTTTACAAGTTTGATTCAAATGTGTGAATGTTGTGGAATTAGTTTGGTAAGAAATGACATTTGGTTTACTTTTATGACAACCCTAACACATATAATCGTCTCCATGTCATTAGAATTCCAAAATAAGCTTAGAATCAAAAAATAAGCTTAAAAGTAGAATACAAGCATGCACAGTTCGTTTTACAAGTTTGATTCAAATGTGTGAATGTTGTGGAATGAGTTTGGTAAGAAATGACATTTGGTTTACTTTTATGACAACCCTAACACATATAATCGTCTCCATGTCATTAGAATTCAAAAATAAGCGTAGAATAAAAAAATAAGCTTAAAAGTAGAATACAAGCCTGCACTGTTCGTTTTACAAGTTTGATTCAAATGTGTGAATGTTGTGGAATGAGTGTGGTTAAAAATGACATTTGGTTTACTTTTATGACAACCCTAACACATATAATCGTCTCCACGTCATTAGAATTCAAAAATAAGCTTAGAATCAAAGAATAAGCTTAAAAGTAGAATACAAGCCTGCACAGTTCGTTTTACAAGTTTGATTCAAATGTGTGAATGTTGTGGAATCAGTGTGGTTAGATATGACATTTGGTTTACTTTTATGACAACCCTAACACATATAATCGTCTCCATGTCACTAGAATTCAAAAATAAGCTTAGAATAAAAAAATAAGCTTAAAAGTAGAATACAAGCATGCACAGTTCGTTTTACAAGTTTGATTCAAATTTGTGAATGTTGTGGAATGAGTGTGGTTAGAAATGACATTTGGTTCACTTTTACAACAACCTTAACGCATACAATCGTCTCCATGTCATTAGAATGCAAAAATAAGCTTAGAATCAAAGAATAAGCTTAAAAGTAGAATACAAGCATACACAGTTCGTTTTACAAGTTTGATTCAAATGTGTGAATGTTGTGGAATGAGTGTGGTTAAAAATGACATTTGGTTTACTTTTATGACAACCCTAACACATATAATCGTCTCCACGTCATTAGAATTCAAAAATAAGCTTAGAATCAAAGAATAAGCTTAAAAGTAGAATACAAGCCTGCACAGTTCGTTTTACAAGTTTGATTCAAATGTGTGAATGTTGTGGAATCAGTGTGGTTAGAAATGACATTTGGTTTACTTTTATGACAACCCTAACACATATAATCGTCTCCATGTCATTAGAATTCAAAAATAAGCTTAGAATAAAAAAATAAGCTTAAAAGTAGAATACAAACATGCACAGTTCGTTTTACAAGTTTGATTCAAATTTGTGAATGTTGTGGAATGAGTGTGGTTAGAAATGACATTTGGTTCACTTTTACAACAACCTTAACGCATACAATCGTCTCCATGTCATTAGAATGCATAAATAAGCTTAGAATCAAAGAATAAGCTTAAAAGTAGAATACAAGCATACACAGTTCGTTTTACAAGTTTGATTCAAATGTGTGAATGTTGTGGAATGAGTTTGGTAAGAAATGACATTTGGTTTACTTTTATGACAACCCTAACACATATAATCGTCTTCATGTGATTAGAATTCAAAAATAAGCTTAGAATAAAAAAATAAGCTTAAAAGTAAAATACAAGCCTGCACTGTTCGTTTTACAAGTTTGATTCAAATGTGTGAATGTTGTGGAATGAGTGTGGTTAAAAATGACATTTTGTTTACTTTTAGGACAACCCTAACCCATATAATCGTCTCCATGTCATTAGAATTCAAAACTAAGCTTAGAATCAAAGAATAAGCTTTATAGTAGAATACTAGCATGCACAGTTCGTTTTACAAGTTTGATTCAAATGTGTGAATGTTATGGAATGAGTGTGGTTAGAAATGACATTTGGTTTACTTTTATGGGAACCCTAACACATATAATCGTCTCCATGTCATTAGAATTCAAAAGTAAGCTTAGAATAAAAAAATAAGCTTAAAAGTAGAATACAAGCATGCACAGTTCGTTTTACAAGTTTGATTCAAATGTGTGAATGTTGTAGAATGTGTGTGGTAAGAAATGACATTTGGTTTACTTTTATGACAACCCTAACACATATAATCGTCTCCATGTCATTAGAATTCAAAAGTAAGCTTAGAATCAAAGAATAAGCTTAAAAGTAGAATACTAGCATGCACAGTTCGTTTTACAAGTTTGATTCAAATGTGTGAATGTTGTGGAATGAGTGTGGTTAGAAATGACATTTGGTTTACTTTTATGAGAACCCTAACACATATAATCGTCTCCATGTCATTAGAATTCAAAACTAAGCTTAGACTCAAAAAATAAGCTTAAAAGTAGAATACAAGCATGCACAGTCCGTTTTACCAGTTTGATTCAAATGTTTGAATGTTGTGGAATGAGTTTGGTAAGAAATGACATTTGGTTTACTTTTATGACATCCCTAACACATATAATCGTCTCCATGTCATTAGAATTCAAAAATAAGCTTATAATCAAATAATAAGCTTAAAAGTAGAATACAAGTCTGCACTGTTCGTTTTACAAGTTTGATTCAAATGTGTGAATGTTGTGGAATGAATGTGGTTAGAAATCACATTTGGATTACTTTTATGACAACCCTAACACATATAATCGTCTCCATGTCATTAGAATTCAAAAATAAGCTTAGAATCAAAGAATAAGCTTAAAAGTAGAATACTAGCATGCACAGTTCGTTTTATAAGTTTGATTCAAATGTGTGAATGTTCTGGAATGAGTGTGGTTAGAAATGACATTTGGTTTACTTTTATGACAACGCTAACACATATAATCGTCTCCATGTCATTAGAATTCAAAACTAAGCTTAGAATCAAAGAATAAGCTTAATAGTAGAATACTAGCATGCACAGTTCGTTTTACAAGTTTGATTCAAATGTGTGAATGTTATGGAATGAGTGTGGTTAGAAATGACATTTGGTTTACTTTTATGGGAACCCTAACACATATAATCGTCTCCATGTCATTAGAATTCAAAAGTATGCTTAGAATCAAAAAATAAGCTTAAAAGTAGAATACAAGCATGCACAGTTCGTTTTACAAGTTTGATTCAAATGTGTGAATGTTGTAGAATGTGTGTGGTAAGAAATGACATTTGGTTTACTTTTATGACAACCCTAACACATATAATCGTCTCCATGTCATTAGAATTCAAAAATAAGCTTATAATCAAATAATAAGCTAAAAAGTAGAATACAAGCCTGCACTGTTCGTTTTACAAGTTTGATTCAAATGTGTGAATGTTGTGGAATGAGTGTGGTAAGAAATGACATTTGGTGTACTTTTATGACAACCCTAACACATATAATCGTCTCCAGGTCATTAGAATTCCAAAATAAGATTAGAATAAAAAAATAAGCTTAAAAGTGGAATACAAGCATGCACAGTTCGTTTTACAAGTTTGATTCAAATGTGTGAATGTTGTGGAATGAGTTTGGTAAGAAATGACATTTGGTTTACTTTTATGACAACCCTAACACATATAATCGTCTCCATGTCATTAGAATTCAAAAATAAGCTTAGAATCAAAAAATAAGCTTAAAAGTACAATACAAGCATGCACAGTTCGTTTTACCAGTTTGATTCAAATGTGTGAATGTTGTGGAATGAGTGTGGTTAGAAATGACATTTGGTTTACTTTTATGACAACCCTAACACATATAATCGTCTCCACGTCATTAGAATTCAAAAATAAGCTTAGAATCAAAGAATATGCTTAAAAGTAGAATACTAGCATGCACAGTTCGTTTTACAAGTTTGATTCAAATGTGTGAATGTTGTGGAATGAGTGTGGTAAGAAATGACATTTGGTGTACTTTTATGACAACCCTAACACATATAATCGTCTCCAGGTCATTAGAATTCCAAAATAAGATTAGAATAAAAAAATAAGCTTAAAAGTGGAATACAAGCATGCACAGTTCGTTTTACAAGTTTGATTCAAATGTGTGAATGTTGTGGAATGAGTTTGGTAAGAAATGACATTTGGTTTACTTTTATGACAACCCTAACACATATAATCGTCTCCATGTCATTAGAATTCAAAAATAAGCTTAGAATCAAAAAATAAGCTTAAAAGTACAATACAAGCATGCACAGTTCGTTTTACCAGTTTGATTCAAATGTGTGAATGTTGTGGAATGAGTGTGGTTAGAAATGACATTTGGTTTACTTTTATGGGAACCCTAACACATATAATCGTCTCCATGTCATTAGAATTCAAAAATAAGTTTAGAATAAAAAAATAAGCTTAAAAGTAGAATACAAGCCTGCACTGTTCGTTTTACAAGTTTGATTCAAATGTGTGAATGTTGTGGAATGAGTGTGGTTAAAAATGACATTTGGTTTACTCTTATGACAACCCTAACCCATATAATCGTCTCCATGTCATTAGAATTCAAAAATAAGATTAGAATCAAAGAATAAGCTTAAAAGTAGAATACTAGCATGCACAGTTTGTTTTACAAGTTTGATTCAAATGTGTGAATGTTGTGGAATGAATGTGGTTAGAAATCACATTTGGATTACTTTTATGACAACCCTAACACATATAATCGTCTCCATGTCATTAGAATTCAAAAATAAGCTTAGAATCAAAGAATAAGCTTAAAAGTAGAATACTAGCATGCACAGTTTGTTTTACAAGTTTGATCAAATGTGTGAATGTTGTGGAATGAGTGTGGTAAGAAATAACATTTGGTTTACTTTTATGACAACTCTAAGACATATAATCGTCTCCATGTCACTAGAATTCAAAAATAAGCTTAGAATAAAAAAATAAGCTTAAAAGTAGAATACAAGCATGCACAGTTCGTTTTACAAGTTTGATTCAAATGTGTGAATGTTGTGGAATGAGTTTGGTAAGAAATGACATTTGGTTTACTTTTATGACAACCCTAACACATATAATCGTCTCCATGTCATTAGAATTCCAAAATAAGCTTAGAATCAAAAAATAAGCTTAAAAGTAGAATACAAGCATGCACAGTTCGTTTTACAAGTTTGATTCAAATGTGTGAATGTTGTGGAATGAGTTTGGTAAGAAATGACATTTGGTTTACTTTTATGACAACCCTAACACATATAATCGTCTCCATGTCATTAGAATTCAAAAATAAGCGTAGAATAAAAAAATAAGCTTAAAAGTAGAATACAAGCCTGCACTGTTCGTTTTACAAGTTTGATTCAAATGTGTGAATGTTGTGGAATGAGTGTGGTTAAAAATGATATTTGGTTTACTTTTATGACAACCCTAACACATATAATCGTCTCCACGTCATTAGAATTCAAAAATAAGCTTAGAATCAAAGAATAAGCTTAAAAGTAGAATACAAGCCTGCACAGTTCGTTTTACAAGTTTGATTCAAATGTTTGAATGTTGTGGAATCATTGTGGTTAGATATGACATTTGGTTTACTTTTATGACAACCCTAACACATATAATCGTCTCCATGTCACTAGAATTCAAAAATAAGCTTAGAATAAAAAAATAAGCTTAAAAGTAGAATACAAGCATGCACAGTTCGTTTTACAAGTTTGATTCAAATTTGTGAATGTTGTGGAATGAGTGTGGTTAGAAATGACATTTGGTTCACTTTTACAACAACCTTAACGCATACAATCGTCTCCATGTCATTAGAATGCAAAATAAGCTTAGAATCAAAGAATAAGCTTAAAAGTAGAATACAAGCATACACAGTTCGTTTTACAAGTTTGATTCAAATGTGTGAATGTTGTGGAATCAGTGTGGTTAGAAATGACATTTGGTTTACTTTTATGACAACCCTAACACATATAATCGTCTCCATGTCATTAGAATTCAAAAATAAGCTTAGAATAAAAAAATAAGCTTAAAAGTAGAATACTAGCATGCACAGTTCGTTTTACCAGTTTGATTCAAATGTGTGAATGTTGTGGAATGAGTGTGGTTAGAAATGACATTTGGTTTACTTTTATGGGAACCCTAACACATATAATCGTCTCCATGTCATTAGAATTCAAAAATAAGTTTAGAATAAAAAAATAAGCTTAAAAGTAGAATACAAGCCTGCACTGTTCGTTTTACAAGTTTGATTCAAATGTGTGAATGTTGTGGAATCAGTGTGGTTAGAAATGACATTTGGTTTACTTTTATGACAACCCTATCACATATAATCGTCTCCATGTCATTAGAATTCAAAAATAAGCTTAGAATAAAAAAATAAGCTTAAAAGTAGAATACAAGCATGCACAGTTCGTTTTACAAGTTTGATTCAAATGTGTGAATGTTGTGGAATTAGTTTGGTAAGAAATGACATTTGGTTTACTTTTATGACAACCCTAACACATATAATCGTCTCCATGTCATTAGAATTCCAAAATAAGCTTAGAATCAAAAAATAAGCTTAAAAGTAGAATACAAGCATGCACAGTTCGTTTTACAAGTTTGATTCAAATGTGTGAATGTTGTGGAATGAGTTTGGTAAGAAATGACATTTGGTTTACTTTTATGACAACCCTAACACATATAATCGTCTCCATGTCATTAGAATTCAAAAATAAGCGTAGAATAAAAAAATAAGCTTAAAAGTAGAATACAAGCCTGCACTGTTCGTTTTACAAGTTTGATTCAAATGTGTGAATGTTGTGGAATGAGTGTGGTTAAAAATGACATTTGGTTTACTTTTATGACAACCCTAACACATATAATCGTCTCCACGTCATTAGAATTCAAAAATAAGCTTAGAATCAAAGAATAAGCTTAAAAGTAGAATACAAGCCTGCACAGTTCGTTTTACAAGTTTGATTCAAATGTGTGAATGTTGTGGAATCAGTGTGGTTAGAAATGACATTTGGTTTACTTTTATGACAACCCTAACACATATAATCGTCTCCATGTCATTAGAATTCAAAAATAAGCTTAGAATAAAAAAATAAGCTTAAAAGTAGAATACAAGCATGCACAGTTCGTTTTACAAGTTTGATTCAAATTTGTGAATGTTGTGGAATGAGTGTGGTTAGAAATGACATTTGGTTCACTTTTACAACAACCTTAACGCATACAATCGTCTCCATGTCATTAGAATGCAAAATAAGCTTAGAATCAAAGAATAAGCTTAAAAGTAGAATACAAGCATACACAGTTCGTTTTACAAGTTTGATTCAAATGTGTGAATGTTGTGGAATGAGTGTGGATAAAAATGACATTTGGTTTACTTTTATGACAACCCTAACACATATAATCGTCTCCACGTCATTAGAATTCAAAAATAAGCTTAGAATCAAAGAATAAGCTTAAAAGTAGAATACAAGCCTGCACAGTTCGTTTTACAAGTTTGATTCAAATGTGTGAATGTTGTGGAATCAGTGTGGTTAGAAATGACATTTGGTTTACTTTTATGACAACCCTATCACATATAATCGTCTCCATGTCATTAGAATTCAAAAATAAGCTTAGAATAAAAAAATAAGCTTAAAAGTAGAATACAAGCATGCACAGTTCGTTTTACAAGTTTGATTCAAATTTGTGAATGTTGTGGAATGAGTGTGGTTAGAAATGACATTTGGTTCACTTTTACAACAACCTTAACGCATACAATCGTCTCCATGTCATTAGAATGCAAAAATAAGCTTAGAATCAAAGAATAAGCTTAAAAGTAGAATACAAGCATACACAGTTCGTTTTACAAGTTTGATTCAAATGTGTGAATGTTGTGGAATGAGTTTGGTAAGAAATGACATTTGGTTTACTTTTATGACAACCCTAACACATATAATCGTCTCCATGTGATTAGAATTCAAAAATAAGCTTAGAATAAAAAAATAAGCTTAAAAGTAGAATACAAGCCTGCACTGTTCGTTTTACAAGTTTGATTCAAATGTGTGAATGTTGTGGAATGAGTGTGGTTAAAAATGACATTTTGTTTACTTTTATGACAACCCTAATCCATATAATCGTCTCCATGTCATTAGAATTCAAAAATAAGATTAGAATCAAAGAATAAGCTTAAAAGTAGAATACTAGCATGCACAGTTTGTTTTACAAGTTTGATTCAAATGTGTGAATGTTGTGGAATGAATGTGTTAGAAATCACATTTGGATTACTTTAATGACAACCCTAACACATATAATCGTCTCCATATCATTAGAATTCAAAAATAAGCTTAGAATCAAAGAATAAGCTTAAAAGTAGAATACTAGCATGCACACTTTGTTTTACAAGTTTGATCAAATGTGTGAATGTTGTGGAATGAGTGTGGTAAGAAATAACATTTGGTTTACTTTTATGACAACCCTAACGCATATAATCGTCTCCATGTCATTAGAATTCAAAAATAAGCTTAGAATAAAAAAAATAAGCTTAAAAGTAGAATACAAGCATGCACAGTTCGTTTTACATGTTTGATTCAAATGTGTGAATGTTGTGGAATCAGTGTGGTTAGAAATGACATTTGGTTTACTTTTATGACAACCCTAACACATATAATCGTCTCCATGTCATTAGAATTCAAAAATAAGCTTAGAATAAAAAAATAAGCTTAAAAGTAGAATACTAGCATGCACAGTTCGTTTTACCAGTTTGATTCAAATGTGTGAATGTTGTGGAATGAGTGTGGTTAGAAATGACATTTGGTTTACTTTTATGGGAACCCTAACACATATAATCGTCTCCATGTCATTAGAATTCAAAAATAAGTTTAGAATAAAAAAATAAGCTTAAAAGTAGAATACAAGCCTGCACTGTTCGTTTTACAAGTTTGATTCAAATGTGTGAATGTTGTGGAATCAGTGTGGTTAGAAATGACATTTGGTTTACTTTTATGACAACCCTATCACATATAATCGTCTCCATGTCATTAGAATTCAAAAATAAGCTTAGAATAAAAAAATAAGCTTAAAAGTAGAATACAAACATGCACAGTTCGTTTTACAAGTTTGATTCAAATTTGTGAATGTTGTGGAATGAGTGTGGTTAGAAATGACATTTGGTTCACTTTTACAACAACCTTAACGCATACAATCGTCTCCATGTCATTAGAATGCAAAAATAAGCTTAGAATCAAAGAATAAGCTTAAAAGTAGAATACAAGCATACACAGTTCGTTTTACAAGTTTGATTCAAATGTGTGAATGTTGTGGAATGAGTTTGGTAAGAAATGACATTTGGTTTACTTTTATGACAACCCTAACACATATAATCGTCTCCATGTGATTAGAATTCAAAAATAAGCTTAGAATAAAAAAATAAGCTTAAAAGTAAAATACAAGCCTGCACTGTTCGTTTTACAAGTTTGATTCAAATGTGTGAATGTTGTGGAATGAGTGTGGTTAAAAATGACATTTTGTTTACTTTTAGGACAACCCTAACCCATATAATCGTCTCCATGTCATTAGAATTCAAAAGTAAGCTTAGAATCAAAAAATAAGCTTAAAAGTAGAATACAAGCATGCACAGTTCGTTTTACAAGTTTGATTCAAATGTGTGAATGTTGTAGAATGTGTGTGGTAAGAAATGACATTTGGTTTACTTTTATGACAACCCTAACACATATAATCGTCTCCATGTCATTAGAATTCAAAAGTAAGCTTAGAATCAAAGAATAAGCTTAAAAGTAGAATACTAGCATGCACAGTTCGTTTTACAAGTTTGATTCAAATGTGTGAATGTTGTGGAATGAGTGTGGTAAGAAATGACATTTGGTGTACTTTTATGACAACCCTAACACATATAATCGTCTCCAGGTCATTAGAATTCCAAAATAAGATTAGAATAAAAAAATAAGCTTAAAAGTGGAATACAAGCATGCACAGTTCGTTTTACAAGTTTGATTCAAATGTGTGAATGTTGTGGAATGAGTTTGGTAAGAAATGAAATTTGGTTTACTTTTATGACAACCCTAACACATATAATCGTCTCCATGTCATTAGAATTCAAAAATAAGCTTAGAATCAAAAAATAAGCTTAAAAGTAGAATACAAGCATGCACAGTTCGTTTTACCAGTTTGATTCAAATGTGTGAATGTTGTGGAATGAGTGTGGTTAGAAATGACATTTGGTTTACTTTTATGGGAACCCTAACACATATAATCGTCTCCATGTCATTAGAATTCAAAAATAAGTTTAGAATAAAAAAATAAGCTTAAAAGAAGAATACAAGCCTGCACTGTTCGTTTTACAAGTTTGATTCAAATGTGTGAATGTTGTGGAATGAGTGTGGTTAAAAATGACATTTGGTTTACTCTTATGACAACCCTAACCCATATAATCGTCTCCATGTCATTAGAATTCAAAAATAAGATTAGAATCAAAGAATAAGCTTAAAAGTAGAATACTAGCATGCACAGTTTGTTTTACAAGTTTGATTCAAATGTGTGAATGTTGTGGAATGAATGTGGTTAGAAATCACATTTGGATTACTTTTATGACAACCCTAACACATATAATCGTCTCCATGTCATTAGAATTCAAAAATAAGCTTAGAATCAAAGAATAAGCTTAAAAGTAGAATACTAGCATGCACAGTTCGTTTTACGAGTTTGATTCAAATTTGTGAATGTTGTGGAATGAGTGTGGTAAGAAATCACATTTGGTTTACTTTTATGACAACTCTAAGACATATAATCGTCTCCATGTCATTAGAATTCAAAAATAAGCTTAGAATAAAAAAATAGGCTTAAAAGTAGAATACAAGCATGCACAGTTCGTTTTACAAGTTTGATTCAAATGTGTGAATGTTGTGGAATGAGTTTGGTAAGAAATGACATTTGGTTTACTTTTATGACAACCCTAACACATATAATCGTCTCCATGTCATTAGAATTCCAAAATAAGCTTAGAATCAAAAAATAAGCTTAAAAGTAGAATACAAGCATGCACAGTTCGTTTTACAAGTTTGATTCAAATGTGTGAATGTTGTGGAATGAGTTTGGTAAGAAATGACATTTGGTTTACTTTTATGACAACCCTAACACATATAATCGTCTCCATGTCATTAGAATTCAAAAATAAGCGTAGAATAAAAAAATAAGCTTAAAAGTAGAATACAAGCCTGCACTGTTCGTTTTACAAGTTTGATTCAAATGTGTGAATGTTGTGGAATGAGTGTGGTTAAAAATGACATTTGGTTTACTTTTATGACAACCCTAACACATATAATCGTCTCCACGTCATTAGAATTCAAAAATAAGCTTAGAATCAAAGAATAAGCTTAAAAGTAGAATACAAGCCTGCACAGTTCGTTTTACAAGTTTGATTCAAATGTGTGAATGTTGTGGAATCAGTGTGGTTAGAAATGACAATTGGTTTACTTTTATGACAACCCTAACACATATAATCGTCTCCATGTCATTAGAATTCAAAAATAAGCTTAGAATAAAAAAATAAGCTTAAAAGTAGAATACAAGCATGCACAGTTCGTTTTACAAGTTTGATTCAAATTTGTGAATGTTGTGGAATGAGTGTGGTTAGAAATGACATTTGGTTCACTTTTACAACAACCTTAACGCATACAATCGTCTCCATGTCATTAGAATGCAAAAATAAGCTTAGAATCAAAGAATAAGCTTAAAAGTAGAATACAAGCATACACAGTTCGTTTTACAAGTTTGATTCAAATGTGTGAATGTTGTGGAATGAGTGTGGTTAAAAATGACATTTGGTTTACTTTTATGACAACCCTAACACATATAATCGTCTCCACGTCATTAGAATTCAAAAATAAGCTTAGAATCAAAGAATAAGCTTAAAAGTAGAATACAAGGCTGCACAGTTCGTTTTACAAGTTTAATTCAAATGTGTGAATGTTGTGGAATCAGTGTGGTTAGAAATGACATTTGGTTTACTTTTATGACAACCCTAACACATATAATCGTCTCCATGTCATTAGAATTCAAAAATAAGCTTAGAATAAAAAAATAAGCTTAAAAGTAGAATACAAGCATGCACAGTTCGTTTTACAAGTTTGATTCAAATTTGTGAATGTTGTGGAATGAGTGTGGTTAGAAATGACATTTGGTTCACTTTTACAACAACCTTAACGCATACAATCGTCTCTATGTCATTAGAATGCAAAAATAAGCTTAGAATCAAAGAATAAGCTTAAAAGTAGAATACAAGCATACACAGTTCGTTTTACAAGTTTGATTCAAATGTGTGAATGTTGTGGAATGAGTTTGGTAAGAAATGACATTTGGTTTACTTTTATGACAACCCTAACACATATAATCGTCTCCATGTGATTAGAATTCAAAAATAAGCTTAGAATAAAAAAATAAGCTTAAAAGTAGAATACAAGCCTGCACTGTTCGTTTTACAAGTTTGATTCAAATGTGTGAATGTTGTGGAATGAGTGTGGTTAAAAATGACATTTTGTTTACTTTTATGACAACCCTAACCCATATAATCGTCTCCATGTCATTAGAATTCAAAAATAAGATTAGAATCAAAGAATAAGCTTAAAAGTAGAATACTAGCATGCACAGTTTGTTTTACAAGTTTGATTCAAATGTGTGAATGTTGTGGAATGAATGTGTTAGAAATCACATTTGGATTACTTTAATGACAACCCTAACACATATAATCGTCTCCATATCATTAGAATTCAAAAATAAGCTTAGAATCAAAGAATAAGCTTAAAAGTAGAATACTAGCATGCACACTTTGTTTTACAAGTTTGATCAAATGTGTGAATGTTGTGGAATGAGTGTGGTAAGAAATAACATTTGGTTTACTTTTATGACAACCCTAACGCATATAATCGTCTCCATGTCATTAGAATTCAAAAATAAGCTTAGAATAAAAAAATAAGCTTAAAAGTAGAATACAAGCATGCACAGTTCGTTTTACATGTTTGATTCAAATGTGTGAATGTTGTGGAATGAGTTTGGTAAGAAATGACATTTGGTTTACTTTTATGACAACCCTAACACATATAATCGTCTCCAGGTCATTAGAATTCAAAAATAAGTTTAGAATCACAGAATAAGCTTAAAAGTAGAATACAAGCCTGCACAGTTCGTTTTACAAGTTTGATTCAATTGTGTGAATGTTGTGGAATCAGTGTGGTTAGAAATGACATTTGGTTCACTTTTACAACAACCTTAACGCATGTACTCGTCTCCATGTCATAAGAATGCAAAAATAAGCATAAAATTAAAGAATAAGCTTAAAAGTAGAAAACTACCATGCACAGTTCGTTTTACAAGTTTGATTCAAATGTGTGAATGTTATGGAATGAGTGTGGTTAAAAATGACATTTGGTTTACTTTTATGACAACCCTAACACATATAATCGTCTCCATGTCATTAGAATTCAAAAATAAGCTTAGAACAAAAAAATTTGCTTAAAAGTAGAATACAAGCATGCACAGTTCGTTTTACAAGTTTGATTCAAATTTGTGAATGTTGTGGAATCAGTGTGGTTAGAAATGACATTTGGTTTACTTTTATGACAACCCTAACACATATAATCGTCTCCATGTCATTAGAATTCAAAAATAAGCTTAGAATCAAAAAATAAGCTTAAAAGTAGAATACAAGCATGCACAGTTCGTTTTACAAGTTTGATTCAAATGTGTGAATGTTGTAGAATGTGTGTGGTAAGAAATGACATTTGGTTTACTTTTATGACAACCCTAACACATATAATCGTCTCCATGTCATTAGAATTCAAAAGTAAGCTTAGAATCAAAGAATAAGCTTAATAGTAGAATACTAGCATGCACAGTTCGTTTTACAAGTTTGATTCAAATGTGTGAATGTTGTGGAATGAGTGTGGTTAGAAATGACATTTGGTTTACTTTTATGAGAACCCTAACACATATAATCGTCTCCATGTCATTAGAATTCAAAACTAAGCTTAGAATCAAAAAATAAGCTTAAAAGTAGAATACAAGCATGCACAGTCCGTTTTACCAGTTTGATTCAAATGTTTGAATGTTGTGGAATGAGTTTGGTAAGAAATGACATTTGGTTTACTTTTATGACATCCCTAACACATATAATCGTCTCCATGTCATTAGAATTCAAAAATAAGCTTATAATCAAATAATAAGCTTAAAAGTAGAATACAAGTCTGCACTGTTCGTTTTACAAGTTTGATTCAAATGTGTGAATGTTGTGGAATGAATGTGGTTAGAAATCACATTTGGATTACTTTTATGACAACCCTAACACATATAATCGTCTCCATGTCATTAGAATTCAAAAATAAGCTTAGAATCAAAGAATAAGCTTAAAAGTAGAATACTAGCATGCACAGTTCGTTTTATAAGTTTGATTCAAATGTGTGAATGTTCTGGAATGAGTGTGGTTAGAAATGACATTTGGTTTACTTTTATGACAACGCTAACACATATAATCGTCTCCATGTCATTAGAATTCAAAACTAAGCTTAGAATCAAAGAATAAGCTTAATAGTAGAATACTAGCATGCACAGTTCGTTTTACAAGTTTGATTCAAATGTGTGAATGTTATGGAATGAGTGTGGTTAGAAATGACATTTGGTTTACTTTTATGGGAACCCTAACACATATAATCGTCTCCATGTCATTAGAATTCAAAAGTAAGCTTAGAATCAAAAAATAAGCTTAAAAGTAGAATACAAGCATGCACAGTTCGTTTTACAAGTTTGATTCAAATGTGTGAATGTTGTAGAATGTGTGTGGTAAGAAATGACATTTGGTTTACTTTTATGACAACCCTAACACACGTATAATCGTCTCCATGTCATTAGAATTCAAAAGTAAGCTTAGAATCAAAGAATAAGCTTAAAAGTAGAATACTAGCATGCACAGTTCGTTTTACAAGTTTGATTCAAATGTGTGAATGTTGTGGAATGAGTGTGGTAAGAAATGACATTTGGTGTACTTTTATGACAATCCTAAGACATATAATCGTCTCCAGGTCATTAGAATTCCAAAATAAGATTAGAATAAAAAAATAAGCTTAAAAGTGGAATACAAGCATGCACAGTTCGTTTTACAAGTTTGATTCAAATGTGTGAATGTTGTGGAATGAGTTTGGTAAGAAATGACATTTGGTTTACTTTTATGACAACCCTAACACATATAATCGTCTCCATGTCATTAGAATTCAAAAATAAGCTTAGAATAAAAAAATAAGCTTAAAAGTAGAATACAAGCATGCACAGTTCGTTTTACCAGTTTGATTCAAATGTGTGAATGTTGTGGAATGAGTGTGGTTAGAAATGACATTTGGTTTACTTTTATGGGAACCCTAACACATATAATCGTCTCCATGTCATTAGAATTCAAAAATGAGTTTAGAATAAAAAAATAAGCTTAAAAGTAGAATACAAGCCTGCACTGTTCGTTTTACAAGTTTGATTCAAATGTGTGAATGTTGTGGAATGAGTGTGGTTAAAAATGACATTTGGTTTACTCTTATGACAACCCTAACCCATATAATCGTCTCCATGTCATTAGAATTCAAAAATAAGATTAGAATCAAAGAATAAGCTTAAAAGTAGAATACTAGCATGCACAGTTTGTTTTACAAGTTTGATTCAAATGTGTGAATGTTGTGGAATGACTGTGGTTAGAAATCGCATTTGGATTACTTTTATGACAACCCTAACACATATAATCGTCTCCATGTCATTAGAATTCAAAAATAAGCTTAGAATCAAAGAATAAGCTTAAAAGTAGAATACTAGCATGCACAGTTTGTTTTACAAGTTTGATCAAATGTGTGAATGTTGTGGAATGAGTGTGGTAAGAAATAACATTTGGTTTACTTTTATGACAACCCTAACACATATAATCGTCTCCATGTCATTAGAATTCCAAAATAAGCTTAGAATCAAAAAATAAGCTTAAAAGTAGAATACAAGCATGCACAGTTCGTTTTACAAGTTTGATTCAAATGTGTGAATGTTGTGGAATGAGTTTGGTAAGAAATGACATTTGGTTTACTTTTATGACAACCCTAACACATATAATCGTCTCCATGTCATTAGAATTCCAAAATAAGCTTAGAATTTAAAAATAAGCTTAAAAGTAGAATACAAGCATGCACAGTTCGTTTTACAAGTTTGATTCAAATGTGTGAGTGTTGTGGAATGAGTTTGGTAAGAAATGACATTTGGTTTACTTTTATGACAACCCTAACACATATAATCGTCTCCATGTCATTAGAATTCCAAAATAAGCTTAGAATCAAAAAATAAGCTTAAAAGTAGAATACAAGCATGCACAGTTCGTTTTACAAGTTTGATTCAAATGTGTGAGTGTTGTGGAATGAGTTTGGTAAGAAATGACATTTGGTTTACTTTTATGACAACCCTAACACATATAATCGTCTCCATGTCATTAGAATTCAAAAATAAGCGTAGAATAAAAAAATAAGCTTAAAAGTAGAATACAAGCATGCACTGTTCGTTTTTCAAGTTTGATTCAAATGTGTGAATGTTGTGGAATGAGTGTGGTTAAAAATGACATTTGGTTTACTTTTATGACAACCCTAACACATATAATCGTCTCCACGTCATTAGAATTCAAAAATAAGCTTAGAATCAAAGAATAAGCTTAAAAGTAGAATACAAGCCTGCACAGTTCGTTTTACAAGTTTGATTCAAATGTGTGAATGTTGTGGAATCAGTGTGGTTAGAAATGACATTTGGTTTACTTTTATGACAACCCTAACACATATAATCGTCTCCATGTCATTAGAATTCAAAAATAAGCTTAGAATAAAAAAATAAGCTTAAAAGTAGAATACAAGCATGCACAGTTCGTTTTACAAGTTTGATTCAAATTTGTGAATGTTGTGGAATGAGTGTGGTTAGAAATGACATTTGGTTCACTTTTACAACAACCTTAACGCATACAATCGTCTCCATGTCATTAGAATGCAAAAATAAGCTTAGAATCAAAGAATAAGCTTAAAAGTAGAATACAAGCATACACAGTTCGTTTTACAAGTTTGATTCAAATGTGTGAATGTTGTGGAATGAGTGTGGTTAAAAATGACATTTGGTTTACTTTTATGACAACCCTAACACATATAATCGTCTCCACGTCATTAGAATTCAAAAATAAGCTTAGAATCAAAGAATAAGCTTAAAAGTAGAATACAAGCCTGCACAGTTCGTTTTACAAGTTTGATTCAAATGTGTGAATGTTGTGGAATCAGTGTGGTTAGAAATGACATTTGGTTTACTTTTATGACAACCCTAACACATATAATCGTCTCCATGTCATTAGAATTCAAAAATAAGCTGAGAATAAAAAAATAAGCTTAAAAGTAGAATACAAGCATGCACAGTTCGTTTTACAAGTTTGATTCAAATTTGTGAATGTTGTGGAATGAGTGTGGTTAGAAATGACATTTGGTTCACTTTTACAACAACCTTAACGCATACAATCGTCTCCATGTCATTAGAATGCAAAAATAAGCTTAGAATCAAAGAATAAGCTTAAAAGTAGAATACAAGCATACACAGTTCGTTTTACAAGTTTGATTCAAATGTGTGAATGTTGTGGAATGAGTTTGGTAAGAAATGACATTTGGTTTACTTTTATGACAATCCTAACACATATAATCGTCTCAATGTGATTAGAATTCAAAAATAAGCTTAGAATAAAAAAATAAACTTAAAAGTAGAATACAAGCCTGCACTGTTCGTTTTACAAGTTTGATTCAAATGTGTGAATGTTGTGGAATGAGTGTGGTTAAAAATGACATTTTGTTTACTTTTATGACAACCCTAACCCATATAATCGTCTCCATGTCATTAGAATTCAAAAATAAGATTAGAATCAAAGAATAAGCTTAAAAGTAGAATACTAGCTTGCACAGTTTGTTTTACAAGTTTGATTCAAATGTGTGAATGTTGTGGAATGAATGTGTTAGAAATCACATTTGGATTACTTTTATGACAACCCTAACACATATAATCGTCTCCATGTCATTAGAATTCAAAAGTAAGCTTAGAATCAAAGAATAAGCTTAAAAGTAGAATACTAGCATGCACAGTTCGTTTTACAAGTTTGATACAAATGTGTGAATGTTGTGGAATGAGTGTGGTTAGAAATGACATTTGGTTCACTTTTACAACAACCTTAACGCATAAAATCGTCTCCATGTCATTAGAATGCAAAAATAAGCTTAGAATCAAAGAATAAGCTTAAAAGTAGAATACTAGCATGCACAGTTTGTTTTACAAGTTTGATCAAATGTGTGAATGTTGTGGAATGAGTGTGGTAAGAAATAACATTTGGTTTACTTTTATGACAACCCTAACGCATATAATCGTCTCCATATCATTAGAATTCAAAAATAAGCTTAGAATAAAAAAATAAGCTTAAAAGTAGAATACAAGCATGCACAGTTCGTTTTACATGTTTGATTCAAATGTGTGAATGTTGTGGAATGAGTTTGGTAAGAAATGACATTTGGTTTACTTTTATGACAACCCTAACACATATAATCGTCTCCATGTCATTAGAATTCAAAAATAAGCTTAGAATCACAGAATAAGCTTAAAAGTAGAATACAAGCCTGCACAGTTCGTTTTACGAGTTTGATTCAATTGTGTGAATGTTGTGGAATGAGTGTGGTTAGAAATGACATTTGGTTTACTTTTATGACAACCCTAACACATATAATCGTCTCCATGTCATTAGAATGCAAAAATAAGCTTAGAATCAAAGAATAAGCTTAAAAGTAGAATACTAGCATGCACAGTTCGTTTTACGAGTTTGATTCAAATGTGTGAATGTTGTGGAATGAGTGTGGTTAGAAATGACATTTGGTTCACTTTTACAACAACCTTAACGCATACAATCGTCTCCATGTCATTAGAATGCAAAAATAAGCTTAGAATCAAAGAATAAGCTTAAAAGTAGAATACTAGCATGCACAGTTCGTTTTACAAGTTTGATTCAAATGTGTGAATGTTGTGGAATGAGTGTGGTAAGAAATGACATTTGGTTTACTTTTATGACAACCCTAACACATATAATCGTCTCCATGCCATTAGAATTCAAAAATAAGCTTAGAATCAAAGAATAAGCTTAAAAGTAGAATACAAGCATGCACAGTTCGTTTTACATGTTGGATTCAAATGTGTGAATGTTGTGGAATGAGTTTGGTAAGAAATGACATTTGGTTTACTTTTATGACAACCCTAACACATATAATCGTCTCCACGTCATTAGAATTCAAAAATAAGCTTAGAATCAAAGAATAAGCTTAAAAGTAGAATACAAGCCTGCACAGTTCGTTTTACAAGTTTGATTCAAATGTGTGAATGTTGTGGAATCAGTGTGGTTAGAAATGACATTTGGTTCACTTTTACAACAACCTTAACGCATATACTCGTCTCCATGTCATAAGAATGCAAAAATAAGCATAAAATTAAAGAATAAGCTTAAAAGTAGAAAACTACCATGCACAGTTCGTTTTACAAGTTTGATTCAAATGTGTGAATGTTATGGAATGAGTGTGGTTAAAAATGACATTTGGTTTACTTTTATGACAACCCTAACAAATATAATCGTCTCCATGTCATTAGAATTAAAAAATAAGCTTAGAATCAAAGAATAAGCTTAAAAGTAGAATACAAGCCTGCACAGTTCGTTTTACAAGTTTGATTCAAATGTGTGAATGTTGTGGAATCAGTGTGGTTAGAAATGACATTTGGTTTACTTTTATGACAACCCTAACACATATAATCGTCTCCATGTCATTAGAATTCAAAAATAAGCTTAGAATAAAAAAATAAGCTTAAAAGTAGAATACAAGCATGCACAGTTCGTTTTACAAGTTTGATTCAAATTTGTGAATGTTGTGGAATGAGTGTGGTTAGAAATGACATTTGGTTCACTTTTACAACAACCTTAACGCATACAATCGTCTCCATGTCATTAGAATGCAAAAATAAGCTTAGAATCAAAGAATAAGCTTAAAAGTAGAATACAAGCATACACAGTTCGTTTTACAAGTTTGATTCAAATGTGTGAATGTTGTGGAATGAGTGTGGTTAAAAATGACATTTGGTTTACTTTTATGACAACCCTAACACATATAATCGTCTCCACGTCATTAGAATTCAAAAATAAGCTTAGAATCAAAGAATAAGCTTAAAAGTAGAATACAAGCCTGCACAGTTCGTTTTACAAGTTTGATTCAAATGTGTGAATGTTGTGGAATCAGTGTGGTTAGAAATGACATTTGGTTTACTTTTATGACAACCCTAACACATATAATCGTCTCCATGTCATTAGAATTCAAAAATAAGCTGAGAATAAAAAAATAAGCTTAAAAGTAGAATACAAGCATGCACAGTTCGTTTTACAAGTTTGATTCAAATTTGTGAATGTTGTGGAATGAGTGTGGTTAGAAATGACATTTGGTTCACTTTTACAACAACCTTAACGCATACAATCGTCTCCATGTCATTAGAATGCAAAAATAAGCTTAGAATCAAAGAATAAGCTTAAAAGTAGAATACAAGCATACACAGTTCGTTTTACAAGTTTGATTCAAATGTGTGAATGTTGTGGAATGAGTTTGGTAAGAAATGACATTTGGTTTACTTTTATGACAATCCTAACACATATAATCGTCTCAATGTGATTAGAATTCAAAAATAAGCTTAGAATAAAAAAATAAGCTTAAAAGTAGAATACAAGCCTGCACTGTTCGTTTTACAAGTTTGATTCAAATGTGTGAATGTTGTGGAATGAGTGTGGTTAAAAATGACATTTTGTTTACTTTTATGACAACCCTAACCCATATAATCGTCTCCATGTCATTAGAATTCAAAAATAAGATTAGAATCAAAGAATAAGCTTAAAAGTAGAATACTAGCTTGCACAGTTTGTTTTACAAGTTTGATTCAAATGTGTGAATGTTGTGGAATGAATGTGTTAGAAATCACATTTGGATTACTTTTATGACAACCCTAACACATATAATCGTCTCCATGTCATTAGAATTCAAAAGTAAGCTTAGAATCAAAGAATAAGCTTAAAAGTAGAATACTAGCATGCACAGTTCGTTTTACAAGTTTGATACAAATGTGTGAATGTTGTGGAATGAGTGTGGTTAGAAATGACATTTGGTTCACTTTTACAACAACCTTAACGCATAAAATCGTCTCCATGTCATTAGAATGCAAAAATAAGCTTAGAATCAAAGAATAAGCTTAAAAGTAGAATACTAGCATGCACAGTTTGTTTTACAAGTTTGATCAAATGTGTGAATGTTGTGGAATGAGTGTGGTAAGAAATAACATTTGGTTTACTTTTATGACAACCCTAACGCATATAATCGTGTCCATATCATTAGAATTCAAAAATAAGCTTAGAATAAAAAAATAAGCTTAAAAGTAGAATACAAGCATGCACAGTTCGTTTTACATGTTTGATTCAAATGTGTGAATGTTGTGGAATGAGTTTGGTAAGAAATGACATTTGGTTTACTTTTATGACAACCCTAACACATATAATCGTCTCCATGTCATTAGAATTCAAAAATAAGCTTAGAATCACAGAATAAGCTTAAAAGTAGAATACAAGCCTGCACAGTTCGTTTTACGAGTTTGATTCAATTGTGTGAATGTTGTGGAATGAGTGTGGTTAGAAATGACATTTGGTTTACTTTTATGACAACCCTAACACATATAATCGTCTCCATGTCATTAGAATTCAAAAGTAAGCTTAGAATCAAAGAATAAGCTTAAAAGTAGAATACTAGCATGCACAGTTCGTTTTACAAGTTTGATACAAATGTGTGAATGTTGTGGAATGAGTGTGGTTAGAAATGACATTTGGTTCACTTTTACAACAACCTTAACGCATAAAATCGTCTCCATGTCATTAGAATGCAAAAATAAGCTTAGAATCAAAGAATAAGCTTAAAAGTAGAATACTAGCATGCACAGTTCGTTTTACGAGTTTGATTCAAATGTGTGAATGTTGTGGAATGAGTGTGGTTAGAAATGACATTTGGTTCACTTTTACAACAACCTTAACGCATACAATCGTCTCCATGTCATTAGAATGCAAAAATAAGCTTAGAATCAAAGAATAAGCTTAAAAGTAGAATACTAGCATGCACAGTTCGTTTTACAAGTTTGATTCAAATGTGTGAATGTTGTGGAATGAGTGTGGTAAGAAATGACATTTGGTTTACTTTTATGACAACCCTAACACATATAATCGTCTCCATGCCATTAGAATTCAAAAATAAGCTTAGAATCAAAGAATAAGCTTAAAAGTAGAATACAAGCATGCACAGTTCGTTTTACATGTTGGATTCAAATGTGTGAATGTTGTGGAATGAGTTTGGTAAGAAATGACATTTGGTTTATTTTTATGACAACCCTAACACATATAATCGTCTCCACGTCATTAGAATTCAAAAATAAGCTTAGAATCAAAGAATAAGCTTAAAAGTAGAATACAAGCCTGCACAGTTCGTTTTACAAGTTTGATTCAAATGTGTGAATGTTGTGGAATCAGTGTGGTTAGAAATGACATTTGGTTCACTTTTACAACAACCTTAACGCATATACTCGTCTCCATGTCATAAGAATGCAAAAATAAGCATAAAATTAAAGAATAAGCTTAAAAGTAGAAAACTACCATGCACAGTTCGTTTTACAAGTTTGATTCAAATGTGTGAATGTTATGGAATGAGTGTGGTTAAAAATGACATTTGGTTTACTTTTATGACAACCCTAACAAATATAATCGTCTCCATGTCATTAGAATTCAAAAATAAGCTTAGAACAAAAAAATAAGCTTAAAAGTAGAATACAAGCATGCACAGTTCGTTTTACAAGTTTGATTCAAATTTGTGAATGTTGTGGAATGAGTGTGGTTAGAAATGACATTTGGTTCACTTTTACAACAACCTTAACGCATACAATCGTCTCCATGTCATTAGAATGCAAAAATAAGCTTAGAATCAAAGAATAAGCTTAAAAGTAGAATACAAGCATACACAGTTCGTTTTACAAGTTTGATTCAAATGTGTGAATGTTGTGGAATGAGTGTGGTAAGAAATGACATTTGGTGTACTTTTATGACAACCCTAACACATATAATCGTGTCCATGTCATTAGAATTCAAAAATAAGCTTAGAATAAAAAAATAAGCTTAAAAGTAGAAAACTAGCATGCACAGTTCGTTTTACAAGTTTGATTCAAATGTGTGAATGTTGTGGAATGAGTGTGGTAAGAAATGACATTTGGTTTACTTTTATGACAACTCTAACACATATAATCGTCTCCATGTCATTAGAATTCAAAAATAAGCTTAGAATCAAAGAATAAGCTTAAAAGTAGAATACAAGTATGCACAGTTCGTTTTACAAGTTTGATTCAAATTTGTGAATGTTGTGGAACGAGTGTGGTAAGAAATGACATTTGGTTTACTTTTATGAGAACCCTAACACATATAATTGTCTCCATGTCATTAGAATTCAAAAATAAGCTTAGAAACAAAAAATAAGCTTAAAAGTAGAATACAAGCATGCACAGTTCGTTTTACAAGTTTGATTCAAATGTGTGAATGTTGTGGAATGAGTGTGGTTAAAAATGACATTTGGTTTACTTTTATGACAACCCTAACACATATAATCGTCTCCACGTCATTAGAATTCAAAAATAAGCTTAGAATCAAAGAATAAGCTTAAAAGTAGAATACAAGCCTGCACAGTTGGTTTTACAAGTTTGATTCAAATGTGTGAATGTTGTGGAATCAGTGTGGTTAGAAATGACATTTGGTTTACTTTTATGACAACCCTAACACATATAATCGTCTCCATGTCATTAGAATTCAAAAATAAGCTTAGAATAAAAAAATAAGCTTAAAAGTAGAATACAAGCATGCACAGTTCGTTTTACAAGTTTGATTCAAATTTGTGAATGTTGTGGAATGAGTTTGGTAAGAAATGACATTTGGTTTACTTTTATGACAACCCTAACACATATAATCGTCTCCATGTCATTAGAATTCAAAAATAAGCTTAGAATCACAGAATAAGCTTAAAAGTAGAATACAAGCCTGCACAGTTCGTTTTACGAGTTTGATTCAATTGTGTGAATGTTGTGGAATGAGTGTGGTTAGAAATGACATTTGGTTTACTTTTATGACAACCCTAACACATATAATCGTCTCCATGTCATTAGAATTCAAAAGTAAGCTTAGAATCAAAGAATAAGCTTAAAAGTAGAATACTAGCATGCACAGTTCGTTTTACAAGTTTGATACAAATGTGTGAATGTTGTGGAATGAGTGTGGTTAGAAATGACATTTGGTTCACTTTTACAACAACCTTAACGCATAAAATCGTCTCCATGTCATTAGAATGCAAAAATAAGCTTAGAATCAAAGAATAAGCTTAAAAGTAGAATACTAGCATGCACAGTTCGTTTTACGAGTTTGATTCAAATGTGTGAATGTTGTGGAATGAGTGTGGTTAGAAATGACATTTGGTTCACTTTTACAACAACCTTAACGCATACAATCGTCTCCATGTCATTAGAATGCAAAAATAAGCTTAGAATCAAAGAATAAGCTTAAAAGTAGAATACTAGCATGCACAGTTCGTTTTACAAGTTTGATTCAAATGTGTGAATGTTGTGGAATGAGTGTGGTAAGAAATGACATTTGGTTTACTTTTATGACAACCCTAACACATATAATCGTCTCCATGCCATTAGAATTCAAAAATAAGCTTAGAATCAAAGAATAAGCTTAAAAGTAGAATACAAGCATGCACAGTTCGTTTTACATGTTGGATTCAAATGTGTGAATGTTGTGGAATGAGTTTGGTAAGAAATGACATTTGGTTTACTTTTATGACAACCCTAACACATATAATCGTCTCCACGTCATTAGAATTCAAAAATAAGCTTAGAATCAAAGAATAAGCTTAAAAGTAGAATACAAGCCTGCACAGTTCGTTTTACATGTTGGATTCAAATGTGTGAATGTTGTGGAATGAGTTTGGTAAGAAATGACATTTGGTTTACTTTTATGACAACCCTAACACATATAATCGTCTCCACGTCATTAGAATTCAAAAATAAGCTTAGAATCAAAGAATAAGCTTAAAAGTAGAATACAAGCCTGCACAGTTCGTTTTACAAGTTTGATTCAAATGTGTGAATGTTGTGGAATCAGTGTGGTTAGAAATGACATTTGGTTCACTTTTACAACAACCTTAACGCATATACTCGTCTCCATGTCATAAGAATGCAAAAATAAGCATAAAATTAAAGAATAAGCTTAAAAGTAGAAAACTACCATGCACAGTTCGTTTTACAAGTTTGATTCAAATGTGTGAATGTTATGGAATGAGTGTGGTTAAAAATGACATTTGGTTTACTTTTATGACAACCCTAACAAATATAATCGTCTCCATGTCATTAGAATTCAAAAATAAGCTTAGAACAAAAAAATAAGCTTAAAAGTAGAATACAAGCATGCACAGTTCGTTTTACAAGTTTGATTCAAATTTGTGAATGTTGTGGAATGAGTGTGGTTAGAAATGACATTTGGTTCACTTTTACAACAACCTTAACGCATACAATCGTCTCCATGTCATTAGAATGCAAAAATAAGCTTAGAATCAAAGAATAAGCTTAAAAGTAGAATACAAGCATACACAGTTCGTTTTACAAGTTTGATTCAAATGTGTGAATGTTGTGGAATGAGTGTGGTAAGAAATGACATTTGGTGTACTTTTATGACAACCCTAACACATATAATCGTGTCCATGTCATTAGAATTCAAAAATAAGCTTAGAATAAAAAAATAAGCTTAAAAGTAGAAAACTAGCATGCACAGTTCGTTTTACAAGTTTGATTCAAATGTGTGAATGTTGTGGAATGAGTGTGGTAAGAAATGACATTTGGTTTACTTTTATGACAACTCTAACACATATAATCGTCTCCATGTCATTAGAATTCAAAAATAAGCTTAGAATCAAAGAATAAGCTTAAAAGTAGAATACAAGTATGCACAGTTCGTTTTACAAGTTTGATTCAAATTTGTGAATGTTGTGGAACGAGTGTGGTAAGAAATGACATTTGGTTTACTTTTATGAGAACCCTAACACATATAATTGTCTCCATGTCATTAGAATTCAAAAATAAGCTTAGAAACAAAAAATAAGCTTAAAAGTAGAATACAAGCATGCACAGTTCGTTTTACAAGTTTGATTCAAATGTGTGAATGTTGTGGAATGAGTGTGGTTAAAAATGACATTTGGTTTACTTTTATGACAACCCTAACACATATAATCGTCTCCACGTCATTAGAATTCAAAAATAAGCTTAGAATCAAAGAATAAGCTTAAAAGTAGAATACAAGCCTGCACAGTTGGTTTTACAAGTTTGATTCAAATGTGTGAATGTTGTGGAATCAGTGTGGTTAGAAATGACATTTGGTTTACTTTTATGACAACCCTAACACATATAATCGTCTCCATGTCATTAGAATTCAAAAATAAGCTTAGAATAAAAAAATAAGCTTAAAAGTAGAATACAAGCATGCACAGTTCGTTTTACAAGTTTGATTCAAATTTGTGAATGTTGTGGAATGAGTGTGGTTAGAAATGACATTTGGTTCACTTTTACAACAACCTTAACGCATACAATCGTCTCCATGTCATTAGAATGCAAAAATAAGCTTAGAATCAAAGAATAAGCTTAAAAGTAGAATACAAGCATACACAGTTCGTTTTAAAAGTTTGATTCAAATGTGTGAATGTTGTGGAATGAGTGTGGTAAGAAATGACATTTGGTGTACTTTTATGACAACCCTAACACATATAATCGTGTCCATGTCATTAGAATTCAAAAATAAGCTTAGAATAAAAAAATAAGCTTAAAAGTAGAAAACTAGCATGCACAGTTCGTTTTACAAGTTTGATTCAAATGTGTGAATGTTGTGGAATGAGTGTGGTTAGAAACTACATTTGGTTCACTTTTACAACAACCTTAATGCATACAATCGTCTCCATGTCATTAGAATGCAAAAATAAGCTTAGAATCAAAGAATAAGCTTAAAAGTAGAATACAAGCATACACAGTTCGTTTTACAAATTTGATTCAAATGTGTGAATGTTGTGGAATGAGTTTGGTAAGAAATGACATTTGCTTTACTTTTATGACAACCCTAACACATATAATCGTCTCCATGTGATTAGAATTCAAAAATAAGCTTAGAATAAAAAAATAAGCTTAAAAGTAGAATACAAGCCTGCACTGTTCGTTTTACAAGTTTGATTCAAATGTGTGAATGTTGTGGAATGAGTGTGGTTAAAAATGACATTTGGTTTACTTTTATGACAACCCTAACCCATATAATCGTCTCCATGTCATTAGAATTCAAAAATAAGATTAGAATCAAAGAATAAGCTTAAAAGTAGAATACTAGCATGCACAGTTTGTTTTACAAGTTTGATTCAAATGTGTGAATGTTGTGGAATGAATGTGTTAGAAATCACATTTGGATTACTTTTATGACAACCCTAACACATATAATCGTCTCCATGTCATTAGAATTCAAAAATAAGCTTAGAATAAAAAAATAAGCTTAAAAGTAGAATACTAGCATCCACAGTTTGTTTTACAAGTTTGATTTAAATGTGTGAATGTTGTGGAATGAGTGTGGTAAGAAATAACATTTGGTTTACTTTTATGACAACCATAACGCATATAATCGTCTCCATGTCATTAGAATTCAAAAATAAGCTTAGAATAAAAAAATAAGCTTAAAAGTAGAATACAAGTATGCACAGTTCGTTTTACAAGTTTGATTCAAATTTGTGAATGTTGTGGAATGAGTGTGGTTAGCAATGACATTTTGTTCACTTTTACAACAACCTTAACGCATATAATCGTCTCCATGTCATTAGAATTCAATAATAAGCTTAGAATCAAAGAATAAGCTTTAAAGTAAAATACAAGCCTGCACAGTTCGTTTTACAAGTTTGATTCAAATGTGTGAATGTTGTCGAATGACTGTGGTAAGAAATGACATTTGGTTTACTTTTATGACAACCCTAACACATATAATCGTCTCCATGTCATTAGAATTCAAAAATAAGCTTAGAATCAAAGAATAAGCTTAAAAGTAGAAAACTAGCATGCACAGTTCGTTTTACGAGTTTGATTCAAATGTGTGAATGTTGTGGAATGAGTGTGGTTAGAAATGACATTTGGTTTACTTTTATGACAACCCTAACACATATAATCGTCTCCATGTCTTTAGAATTCAAAAATAAGCTTAGAATCAAAAAATAAGCTTAAAAGTAGAATACAAGCATGCACAGTTCGTTTTACCAGTTTGATTCAAATGTGTGAATGTTGTGGAATGAGTGTGGTTATAAATGACATTTGGTTTACTTTGATGACAACGCTAACACATATAATCGTCTCCATGTCATTAGAATTCAAAACTAAGCTTAGAATCAAAGAATAAGCTTAATAGTAGAATACTAGCATGCACAGTTCGTTTTACAAGTTTGATTCAAATGTGTGAATGTTATAGAATGAGTGTGGTTAGAAATGACATTTGGTTCACTTTTATGGGAACCCTAACACATATAATCGTCTCCATGTCATTAGAATTCAAAAGTAAGCTTAGAATCAAAAAATAAGCTTAAAAGTAGAATACAAGCATGCACAGTTCGTTTTACAAGTTTGATTCAAATGTGTGAATGTTGTGGAATGTGTGTGGTAAGAAATGACATTTGGTTTACTTTTATGACAACCCTAACACATATAATCGTCTCCATGTCATTAGAATTCAAAAGTAAGCTTAGAATCAAAGAATAAGCTTAAAAGTAGAATACTAGCATGCACAGTTCGTTTTACAAGTTTGATTCAAATGTGTGAATGTTGTGGAATGAGTGTGGTTAGAAATGACATTTGGTTTACTTTTATGAGAACCCTAACACATATAATCGTCTCCATGTCATTAGAATTCAAAACTAAGCTTAGAATCAAAAAATAAGCTTAAAAGTAGAATACAAGCATGCACAGTCCGTTTTACCAGTTTGATTCAAATGTGTGAATGTTGTGGAATGAGTTTGGTAAGAAATGACATTTGGTTTACTTTTATGACAACCCTAACACATATAATCCTCTCCATGCCATTAGAATTCAAAAATAAGCTTAGAATAAAAAAATAAGCTTAAAAGTAGAATACAAGCCTGCACTGTTCGTTTTACAAGTTTGATTCAAATGTGTGAATGTTGTGGAATGAGTGTGGTTAAAAATGACATTTGGTTTACTCTTATGACAACCCTAACCCATATAATCGTCTCCATGTCATTAGAATTCAAAAATAAGATTAGAATCAAAGAATAAGCTTAAAAGTAGAATACTAGCATGCACAGTTTGTTTTACAAGTTTGATTCAAATGTGTGAATGTTGTGAAATGAATGTGGTTAGAAATCACATTTGGATTACTTTTATGACAACCCTAACACATATAATCGTCTCCATGTCATTAGAATTCAAAAATAAGCTTAGAATCAAAGAATAAGCTTAAAAGTAGAATACTAGCATGCACAGTTCGTTTTACAAGTTTGATTCAAATGTGTGAATGTTCTGGAATGAGTGTGGTAAGAAATGACATTTGGTGTACTTTTATGACAACCCTAACACATATAATCGTCTCCAGGTCATTAGAATTCCAAAATAAGCTTAGAATAAAAAAATAAGCTTAAAAGTACAATACAAGCATGCACAGTTCGTTTTACATGTTTGATTCAAATGTGTGAATGTTGTGGAATGAGTTTGGTAAGAAATGACATTTGGTTTACTTTTATGACAACCCTAACACATATAATCGTCTCCACGTCATTAGAATTCAAAAATAAGCTTAGAATCAAAGAATAAGCTTAAAAGTAGAATACAAGCCTGCACAGTTCGTTTTACAAGTTTGATTCAAATGTGTGAATGTTGTGGAATCAGTGTGGTTAGAAATGACATTTGGTTTACTTTTATGACAACCCTAACACATATAATCGTCTCCATGTCATTAGAATTCAAAAATAAGCTTAGAATAAAAAAATAAGCTTAAAAGTAGAATACAAGCATGCACAGTTCGTTTTACAAGTTTGATTCAAATTTGTGAATGTTGTGGAATGAGTGTGGTTAGAAATGACATTTGGTTCACTTTTACAACAACCTTAACGCATACAATCGTCTCCATGTCATTAGAATGCAAAAATAAGCTTAGAATCAAAGAATAAGCTTAAAAGTAGAATACAAGCATACACAGTTCGTTTTACAAGTTTGATTCAAATGTGTGAATGTTGTGGAATGAGTGTGGTAAGAAATGACATTTGGTGTACTTTTATGACAACCCTAACACATATAATCGTGTCCATGTCATTAGAATTCAAAAATAAGCTTAGAATAAAAAAATAAGCTTAAAAGTAGAAAACTAGCATGCACAGTTCGTTTTACAAGTTTGATTCAAATGTGTGAATGTTGTGGAATGAGTGTAGTAAGAAATGACATTTGGTTTACTTTTATGACAACTCTAACACATATAATCGTCTCCATGTCATTAGAATTCAAAAATAAGCTTAGAATCAAAGAATAAGCTTAAAAGTAGAATACAAGCATGCACAGTTCGTTTTACAAGTTTGATTCAAATTTGTGAATGTTGTGGAACGAGTGTGGTAAGAAATGACATTTGGTTTACTTTTATGACAACCCTAACACATATAATTGTCTCCATGTCATTAGAATTCAAAAATAAGCTTAGAAACAAAAAATAAGCTTAAAAGTAGAATACAAGCATGCACAGTTCGTTTTACAAGTTTGATTCAAATGTGTGGATGTTGTGGAATGAGTTTGGTAAGAAATGACATTTGGTTTACTTTTATGACAACTCTAACACATATAATCGTCTCCATGTCATTAGAATTCAAAAATAAGCTTAGAATCAAAGAATAAGCTTAAAAGTAGAATACAAGTATGCACAGTTCGTTTTACAAGTTTGATTCAAATTTGTGAATGTTGTGGAACGAGTGCGGTAAGAAATGACATTTGGTTTACTTTTATGAGAACCCTAACACATATAATTGTCTCCATGTCATTAGAATTCAAAAATAAGATTAGAATCAAAAAATAAGCTTAAAAGTAGAATACAAGCATGCACAGTTCGTTTTACAAGTTTGATTCAAATGTGTGAATGTTGTGGAATGAGTTTGGTAAGAAATGACATTTGGTTTACTTTTATGACAACCCTAACACATATAATCGTCTCCATGTCATTAGAATTCCAAAATAAGCTTAGAATCAAAAAATAAGCTTAAAAGTAGAATACAAGCATGCACAGTTCGTTTTACAAGTTTGATTCAAATGTGTGAATGTTGTGGAATGAGTTTGGTAAGAAATGACATTTGGTTTACTTTTATGACAACCCTAACACATATAATCGTCTCCATGTCATTAGAATTCAAAAATAAGCGTAGAATAAAAAAATAAGCTTAAAAGTAGAATACAAGCCTGCACTGTTCGTTTTACAAGGTTGATTCAAATGTGTGAATGTTGTGGAATGAGTGTGGTTAAAAATGACATTTGGTTTACTTTTATGACAACCCTAACACATATAATCGTCTCCACGTCATTAGAATTCAAAAATAAGCTTAGAATCAAAGAATAAGCTTAAAAGTAGAATACAAGCCTGCACAGTTCGTTTTACAAGTTTGATTTAAATGTGCGAATGTTGTGGAATCAGTGTGGTTAGAAATGACATTTGGTTTACTTTTATGACAACCCTAACACATATAATCGTCTCCATGTCATTAGAATTCAAAAATAAGCTTAGAATAAAAAAATAAGCTTAAAAGTAGAATACAAGCATGAACAGTTCGTTTTACAAGTTTGATTCAAATTTGTGAATGTTGTGGAATGAGTGTGGTTAGAAATGACATTTGGTTCACTTTTACAACAACCTTAACGCATACAATCGTCTCCATGTCATTAGAATGCAAAAATAAGCTTAGAATCAAAGAATAAGCTTAAAAGTAGAATACAAGCATACACAGTTCGTTTTACAAGTTTGATTCAAATGTGCGAATGTTGTGGGATCAGTGTGGTTAGAAATGACATTTGGTTTACTTTTATGACAACCCTAACACATATAATCGTCTCCATGTCATTAGAATTCAAAAATAAGCTTAGAATAAAAAAATAAGCTTAAAAGTAGAATACAAGCATGCACAGTTCGTTTTACAAGTTTGATTCAAATTTGTGAATGTTGTGGAATGAGTGTGGTTAGAAATGACATTTGGTTCACTTTTACAACAACCTTAACGCATACAATTGTCTCCATGTCATTAGAATTCAAAAATAAGATTAGAATCAAAGAATAAGCTTAAAAGTAGAATACTAGCATGCACAGTTTGTTTTACAAGTTTGATTTAAATGTGTGAATGTTGTGGAATGAGTGTGGTAAGAAATAACATTTGGTTTACTTTTATGACAACCCTAACACATATAATCGTCTCCATGCCATTAGAATTCAAAAATAAGCTTAGAATCAAAGAATAAGCTTAAAAGTAGAATACAAGCATGCACAGTTCGTTTTACATGTTGGATTCAAATGTGTGAATGTTGTGGGATCAGTGTGGTTAGAAATGACATTTGGTTTACTTTTATGACAACCCTAACACATATAATCGTCTCCATGTCATTAGAATTCAAAAATAAGCTTAGAATAAAAAAATAAGCTTAAAAGTAGAATACAAGCATGCACAGTTCGTTTTACAAGTTTGATTCAAATTTGTGAATGTTGTGGAATGAGTGTGGTTAAAAATGACATTTGGTTTACTTTTATGACAACCCTAACACATATAATCGTCTCCATGTCATTAGAATTCAAAAATAAGCTTAGAATAAAAAAATAAGCTTAAAAGTAGAATACTAGCATCCACAGTTTGTTTTACAAGTTTGATTTAAATGTGTGAATGTTGTGGAATGAGTGTGGTAAGAAATAACATTTGGTTTACTTTTATGACAACCCTAACACATATAATCGTCTCCATGCCATTAGAATTCAAAAATAAGCTTAGAATCAAAGAATAAGCTTAAAAGTAGAATACAAGCATGCACAGTTCGTTTTACATGTTGGATTCAAATGTGTGAATGTTGTGGAATGAGTTTGGTAAGAAATGACATTTGGTTTACTTTTATGACAACCCTAACACATATAATCGTCTCCACGTCATTAGAATTCAAAAATAAGCTTAGAATCAAAGAATAAGCTTAAAAGTAGAATACAAGCCTGCACAGTTCGTTTTACATGTTGGATTCAAATGTGTGAATGTTGTGGAATGAGTTTGGTAAGAAATGACATTTGGTTTACTTTTATGACAACCCTAACACATATAATCGTCTCCACGTCATTAGAATTCAAAAATAAGCTTAGAATCAAAGAATAAGCTTAAAAGTAGAATACAAGCCTGCACAGTTCGTTTTACAAGTTTGATTCAAATGTGTGAATGTTGTGGAATCAGTGTGGTTAGAAATGACATTTGGTTCACTTTTACAACAACCTTAACGCATATACTCGTCTCCATGTCATAAGAATGCAAAAATAAGCATAAAATTAAAGAATAAGCTTAAAAGTAGAAAACTACCATGCACAGTTCGTTTTACAAGTTTGATTCAAATGTGTGAATGTTATGGAATGAGTGTGGTTAAAAATGACATTTGGTTTACTTTTATGACAACCCTAACAAATATAATCGTCTCCATGTCATTAGAATTCAAAAATAAGCTTAGAACAAAAAAATAAGCTTAAAAGTAGAATACAAGCATGCACAGTTCGTTTTACAAGTTTGATTCAAATGTGTGAATGTTGTGGAATGAGTGTGGTTAGAAATGACATTTGGTTCACTTTTACAACAACCTTAACGCATACAATCGTCTCCATGTCATTAGAATGCAAAAATAAGCTTAGAATCAAAGAATAAGCTTAAAAGTAGAATACAAGCATACACAGTTCGTTTTACAAGTTTGATTCAAATGTGTGAATGTTGTGGAATGAGTGTGGTAAGAAATGACATTTGGTGTACTTTTATGACAACCCTAACCCATATAATCGTGTCCATGTCATTAGAATTCAAAAATAAGCTTAGAATAAAAAAATAAGCTTAAAAGTAGAAAACTAGCATGCACAGTTCGTTTTACAAGTTTGATTCAAATGTGTGAATGTTGTGGAATGAGTGTGGTAAGAAATGACATTTGGTTTACTTTTATGACAACTCTAACACATATAATCGTCTCCATGTCATTAGAATTCAAAAATAAGCTTAGAATCAAAGAATAAGCTTAAAAGTAGAATACAAGTATGCACAGTTCGTTTTACAAGTTTGATTCAAATTTGTGAATGTTGTGGAACGAGTGTGGTAAGAAATGACATTTGGTTTACTTTTATGAGAACCCTAACACATATAATTGTCTCCATGTCATTAGAATTCAAAAATAAGCTTAGAAACAAAAAATAAGCTTAAAAGTAGAATACAAGCATGCACAGTTCGTTTTACAAGTTTGATTCAAATGTGTGAATGTTGTGGAATGAGTGTGGTTAAAAATGACATTTGGTTTACTTTTATGACAACCCTAACACATATAATCGTCTCCACGTCATTAGAATTCAAAAATAAGCTTAGAATCAAAGAATAAGCTTAAAAGTAGAATACAAGCCTGCACAGTTGGTTTTACAAGTTTGATTCAAATGTGTGAATGTTGTGGAATCAGTGTGGTTAGAAATGACATTTGGTTTACTTTTATGACAACCCTAACACATATAATCGTCTCCATGTCATTAGAATTCAAAAATAAGCTTAGAATAAAAAAATAAGCTTAAAAGTAGAATACAAGCATGCACAGTTCGTTTTACAAGTTTGATTCAAATTTGTGAATGTTGTGGAATGAGTGTGGTTAGAAATGACATTTGGTTCACTTTTACAACAACCTTAACGCATACAATCGTCTCCATGTCATTAGAATGCAAAAATAAGCTTAGAATCAAAGAATAAGCTTAAAAGTAGAATACAAGCATACACAGTTCGTTTTAAAAGTTTGATTCAAATGTGTGAATGTTGTGGAATGAGTGTGGTAAGAAATGACATTTGGTGTACTTTTATGACAACCCTAACACATATAATCGTGTCCATGTCATTAGAATTCAAAAATAAGCTTAGAATAAAAAAATAAGCTTAAAAGTAGAAAACTAGCATGCACAGTTCGTTTTACAAGTTTGATTCAAATGTGTGAATGTTGTGGAATGAGTGTGGTTAGAAACTACATTTGGTTCACTTTTACAACAACCTTAATGCATACAATCGTCTCCATGTCATTAGAATGCAAAAATAAGCTTAGAATCAAAGAATAAGCTTAAAAGTAGAATCCAAGCATACACAGTTCGTTTTACAAATTTGATTCAAATGTGTGAATGTTGTGGAATGAGTTTGGTAAGAAATGACATTTGCTTTACTTTTATGACAACCCTAACACATATAATCGTCTCCATGTGATTAGAATTCAAAAATAAGCTTAGAATAAAAAAATAAGCTTAAAAGTAGAATACAAGCCTGCACTGTTCGTTTTACAAGTTTGATTCAAATGTGTGAATGTTGTGGAATGAGTGTGGTTAAAAATGACATTTGGTTTACTTTTATGACAACCCTAACCCATATAATCGTCTCCATGTCATTAGAATTCAAAAATAAGATTAGAATCAAAGAATAAGCTTAAAAGTAGAATACTAGCATGCACAGTTTGTTTTACAAGTTTGATTCAAATGTGTGAATGTTGTGGAATGAATGTGTTAGAAATCACATTTGGATTACTTTTATGACAACCCTAACACATATAATCGTCTCCATGTCATTAGAATTCAAAAATAAGCTTAGAATAAAAAAATAAGCTTAAAAGTAGAATACTAGCATCCACAGTTTGTTTTACAAGTTTGATTTAAATGTGTGAATGTTGTGGAATGAGTGTGGTAAGAAATAACATTTGGTTTACTTTTATGACAACCATAACGCATATAATCGTCTCCATGTCATTAGAATTCAAAAATAAGCTTAGAATAAAAAAATAAGCTTAAAAGTAGAATACAAGTATGCACAGTTCGTTTTACAAGTTTGATTCAAATTTGTGAATGTTGTGGAATGAGTGTGGTTAGCAATGACATTTTGTTCACTTTTACAACAACCTTAACGCATATAATCGTCTCCATGTCATTAGAATTCAATAATAAGCTTAGAATCAAAGAATAAGCTTTAAAGTAAAATACAAGCCTGCACAGTTCGTTTTACAAGTTTGATTCAAATGTGTGAATGTTGTCGAATGACTGTGGTAAGAAATGACATTTGGTTTACTTTTATGACAACCCTAACACATATAATCGTCTCCATGTCATTAGAATTCAAAAATAAGCTTAGAATCAAAGAATAAGCTTAAAAGTAGAAAACTAGCATGCACAGTTCGTTTTACGAGTTTGATTCAAATGTGTGAATGTTGTGGAATGAGTGTGGTTAGAAATGACATTTGGTTTACTTTTATGACAACCCTAACACATATAATCGTCTCCATGTCATTAGAATTCAAAAATAAGCTTAGAATCAAAAAATAAGCTTAAAAGTAGAATACAAGCATGCACAGTTCGTTTTACTAGTTTGATTCAAATGTGTGAATGTTGTGGAATGAGTGTGGTTATAAATGACATTTGGTTTACTTTGATGACAACGCTAACACATATAATCGTCTCCATGTCATTAGAATTCAAAACTAAGCTTAGAATCAAAGAATAAGCTTAATAGTAGAATACTAGCATGCACAGTTCGTTTTACAAGTTTGATTCAAATGTGTGAATGTTATGGAATGAGTGTGGTTAGAAATGACATTTGGTTCACTTTTATGGGAACCCTAACACATATAATCGTCTCCATGTCATTAGAATTCAAAAGTAAGCTTAGAATCAAAAAATAAGCTTAAAAGTAGAATACAAGCATGCACAGTTCGTTTTACAAGTTTGATTCAAATGTGTGAATGTTGTGGAATGTGTGTGGTAAGAAATGACATTTGGTTTACTTTTATGACAACCCTAACACATATAATCGTCTCCATGTCATTAGAATTCAAAAGTAAGCTTAGAATCAAAGAATAAGCTTAAAAGTAGAATACTAGCATGCACAGTTCGTTTTACAAGTTTGATTCAAATGTGTGAATGTTGTGGAATGAGTGTGGTTAGAAATGACATTTGGTTTACTTTTATGAGAACCCTAACACATATAATCGTCTCCATGTCATTAGAATTCAAAACTAAGCTTAGAATCAAAAAATAAGCTTAAAAGTAGAATACAAGCATGCACAGTCCGTTTTACCAGTTTGATTCAAATGTGTGAATGTTGTGGAATGAGTTTGGTAAGAAATGACATTTGGTTTACTTTTATGACAACCCTAACACATATAATCCTCTCCATGCCATTAGAATTCAAAAATAAGCTTAGAATAAAAAAATAAGCTTAAAAGTAGAATACAAGCCTGCACTGTTCGTTTTACAAGTTTGATTCAAATGTGTGAATGTTGTGGAATGAGTGTGGTTAAAAATGACATTTGGTTTACTCTTATGACAACCCTAACCCATATAATCGTCTCCATGTCATTAGAATTCAAAAATAAGATTAGAATCAAAGAATAAGCTTAAAAGTAGAATACTAGCATGCACAGTTTGTTTTACAAGTTTGATTCAAATGTGTGAATGTTGTGAAATGAATGTGGTTAGAAATCACATTTGGATTACTTTTATGACAACCCTAACACATATAATCGTCTCCATGTCATTAGAATTCAAAAATAAGCTTAGAATCAAAGAATAAGCTTAAAAGTAGAATACTAGCATGCACAGTTCGTTTTACAAGTTTGATTCAAATGTGTGAATGTTCTGGAATGAGTGTGGTAAGAAATGACATTTGGTGTACTTTTATGACAACCCTAACACATATAATCGTCTCCAGGTCATTAGAATTCCAAAATAAGCTTAGAATAAAAAAATAAGCTTAAAAGTACAATACAAGCATGCACAGTTCGTTTTACATGTTTGATTCAAATGTGTGAATGTTGTGGAATGAGTTTGGTAAGAAATGACATTTGGTTTACTTTTATGACAACCCTAACACATATAATCGTCTCCACGTCATTAGAATTCAAAAATAAGCTTAGAATCAAAGAATAAGCTTAAAAGTAGAATACAAGCCTGCACAGTTCGTTTTACAAGTTTGATTCAAATGTGTGAATGTTGTGGAATCAGTGTTGTTAGAAATGACATTTGGTTTACTTTTATGACAACCCTAACACATATAATCGTCTCCATGTCATTAGAATTCAAAAATAAGCTTAGAATAAAAAAATAAGCTTAAAAGTAGAATACAAGCATGCACAGTTCGTTTTACAAGTTTGATTCAAATTTGTGAATGTTGTGGAATGAGTGTGGTTAGAAATGACATTTGGTTCACTTTTACAACAACCTTAACGCATACAATCGTCTCCATGTCATTAGAATGCAAAAATAAGCTTAGAATCAAAGAATAAGCTTAAAAGTAGAATACAAGCATACACAGTTCGTTTTACAAGTTTGATTCAAATGTGTGAATGTTGTGGAATGAGTGTGGTAAGAAATGACATTTGGTGTACTTTTATGACAACCCTAACACATATAATCGTGTCCATGTCATTAGAATTCAAAAATAAGCTTAGAATAAAAAAATAAGCTTAAAAGTAGAAAACTAGCATGCACAGTTCGTTTTACAAGTTTGATTCAAATTTGTGAATGTTGTGGAATGAGTGTGGTTAGAAATGACATTTGGTTCACTTTTACAACAACCTTAACGCATACAATCGTCTCCATGTCATTAGAATGCAAAAATAAGCTTAGAATCAAAGAATAAGCTTAAAAGTAGAATACAAGCATGCACAGTTCGTTTTACAAGTTTGATTCAAATTTGTGAATGTTGTGGAACGAGTGTGGTAAGAAATGACATTTGGTTTACTTTTATGACAACCCTAACACATATAATTGTCTCCATGTCATTAGAATTCAAAAATAAGCTTAGAAACAAAAAATAAGCTTAAAAGTAGAATACAAGCATGCACAGTTCGTTTTACAAGTTTGATTCAAATGTGTGGATGTTGTGGAATGAGTTTGGTAAGAAATGACATTTGGTTTACTTTTATGACAACTCTAACACATATAATCGTCTCCATGTCATTAGAATTCAAAAATAAGCTTAGAATCAAAGAATAAGCTTAAAAGTAGAATACAAGTATGCACAGTTCGTTTTACAAGTTTGATTCAAATTTGTGAATGTTGTGGAACGAGTGCGGTAAGAAATGACATTTGGTTTACTTTTATGAGAACCCTAACACATATAATTGTCTCCATGTCATTAGAATTCAAAAATAAGATTAGAATCAAAAAATAAGCTTAAAAGTAGAATACAAGCATGCACAGTTCGTTTTACAAGTTTGATTCAAATGTGTGAATGTTGTGGAATGAGTTTGGTAAGAAATGACATTTGGTTTACTTTTATGACAACCCTAACACATATAATCGTCTCCATGTCATTAGAATTCCAAAATAAGCTTAGAATCAAAAAATAAGCTTAAAAGTAGAATACAAGCATGCACAGTTCGTTTTACAAGTTTGATTCAAATGTGTGAATGTTGTGGAATGAGTTTGGTAAGAAATGACATTTGGTTTACTTTTATGACAACCCTAACACATATAATCGTCTCCATGTCATTAGAATTCAAAAATAAGCGTAGAATAAAAAAATAAGCTTAAAAGTAGAATACAAGCCTGCACTGTTCGTTTTACAAGGTTGATTCAAATGTGTGAATGTTGTGGAATGAGTGTGGTTAAAAATGACATTTGGTTTACTTTTATGACAACCCTAACACATATAATCGTCTCCACGTCATTAGAATTCAAAAATAAGCTTAGAATCAAAGAATAAGCTTAAAAGTAGAATACAAGCCTGCACAGTTCGTTTTACAAGTTTGATTTAAATGTGCGAATGTTGTGGAATCAGTGTGGTTAGAAATGACATTTGGTTTACTTTTATGACAACCCTAACACATATAATCGTCTCCATGTCATTAGAATTCAAAAATAAGCTTAGAATAAAAAAATAAGCTTAAAAGTAGAATACAAGCATGAACAGTTCGTTTTACAAGTTTGATTCAAATTTGTGAATGTTGTGGAATGAGTGTGGTTAGAAATGACATTTGGTTCACTTTTACAACAACCTTAACGCATACAATCGTCTCCATGTCATTAGAATGCAAAAATAAGCTTAGAATCAAAGAATAAGCTTAAAAGTAGAATACAAGCATACACAGTTCGTTTTACAAGTTTGATTCAAATGTGCGAATGTTGTGGGATCAGTGTGGTTAGAAATGACATTTGGTTTACTTTTATGACAACCCTAACACATATAATCGTCTCCATGTCATTAGAATTCAAAAATAAGCTTAGAATAAAAAAATAAGCTTAAAAGTAGAATACAAGCATGCACAGTTCGTTTTACAAGTTTGATTCAAATTTGTGAATGTTGTGGAATGAGTGTGGTTAGAAATGACATTTGGTTCACTTTTACAACAACCTTAACGCATACAATTGTCTCCATGTCATTAGAATTCAAAAATAAGATTAGAATCAAAGAATAAGCTTAAAAGTAGAATACTAGCATGCACAGTTTGTTTTACAAGTTTGATTCAAATGTGTGAATCTTGTGGAATGAATGTGTTAGAAATCACATTTGGATTACTTTTATGACAACCCTAACACATATAATCGTCTCCATGTCATTAGAATTCAAAAATAAGCTTAGAATAAAAAAATAAGCTTAAAAGTAGAATACTAGCATCCACAGTTTGTTTTACAAGTTTGATTTAAATGTGTGAATGTTGTGGAATGAGTGTGGTAAGAAATAACATTTGGTTTACTTTTATGACAACCATAACGCATATAATCGTCTCCATGTCATTAGAATTCAAAAATAAGCTTAGAATAAAAAAATAAGCTTAAAAGTAGAATACAAGCATGCACAGTTCGTTTTACAAGTTTGATTCAAATTTGTGAATGTTGTGGAATGAGTGTGGTTAGCAATGACATTTTGTTCACTTTTACAACAACCTTAACGCATATAATCGTCCTCATGTCATTAGAATTCAATAATAAGCTTAGAATCAAAGAATAAGCTTTAAAGTAAAATACAAGCCTGCACAGTTCGTTTTACAAGTTTTATTCAAATGTGTGAATGTTGTCGAATGACTGTGGTAAGAAATGACATTTGGTTTACTTTTATGACAACCCTAACATATATAATCGTCTCCATGTCATTAGAATTCAAAAATAAGCTTAGAATCAAAGAATAAGCTTAAAAGTAGAAAACTAGCATGCATAGTTCGTTTTACGAGTTTGATTCAAATGTGTGAATGTTGTGGAATGAGTGTGGTTAGAAATGACATTTGGTTTACTTTTATGACAACCCTAACACATATAATCGTCTCCATGTCATTAGAATTCAAAACTAAGCTTAGAATAAAAAAATAAGCTTAAAAGTAGAATACAAGCATGCACAGTTCGTTTCACCAGTTTGATTCAAATGTGTGAATGTTGTGGAATGAGTTTGGTAAGAAATGACATTTGGTTTACTTTTATGACAACCCTAACACATATAATCGTCTCCATGTCATTAGAATTCAAAAGTAAGCTTAGAATCAAAGAATAAGCTTAAAAGTAGAATACTAGCATGCACAGTTCGTTTTACAAGTTTGATTCAAATGTGTGAATGTTGTGGAATGAGTGTGGTTAGAAATGACATTTGGTTTACTTTTATGAGAACCCTAACACATATAATCGTCTCCATGTCATTAGAATTCAAAACTAAGCTTAGAATCAAAAAATAAGCTTAAAAGTAGAATACAAGCATGCACAGTCCGTTTTACCAGTTTGATTCAAATGTGTGAATGTTGTGGAATGAGTTTGGTAAGAAATGACATTTGGTTTACTTTTATGACAACCCTAACACATATAATCTTCTCCATGCCATTAGAATTCAAAAATAAGCTTAGAATAAAAAAATAAGCTTAAAAGTAGAATACAAGCCTGCACTGTTCGTTTTACAAGTTTGATTCAAATGTGTGAATGTTGTGGAATGAGTGTGGTTAAAAATGACATTTGGTTTACTCTTATGACAACCCTAACCCATATAATCGTCTCCATGTCATTAGAATTCAAAAATAAGCTTAGAATAAAAAAATAAGCTTAAAAGTAGAATACAAGCATGCACAGTCCGTTTTACCAGTTTGATTCAAATGTGTGAATGTTGTGGAATGAGTTTGGTAAGAAATGACATTTGGTTTACTTTTATGACAACCCTAACACATATAATCGTCTCCATGTTATTAGAATTCAAAAATAAGCTTAGAATAAAAAAATAAGCTTAAAAGTAGAATACAAGCATGCACAGTTCGTTTTACCAGTTTGATTCAAATGTGTGAATGTTGTGGAATGAGTTTGGTAAGAAATGACATTTGGTTTACTTTTATGACAACCCTAACACATATAATCGTCTCCATGCCATTAGAATTCAAAAATAAGCTTAGAATAAAAAAATAAGCTTAAAAGTAGAATACAAGCATGCACAGTTCGTTTTACAAGTTTGATTCAAATGTGTGAATGTTGTGGAATGAGTGTGGTTAAAAATGACATTTGGTTTACTTTTATGACAACCCTAACACATATAATCGTCTCCATGTTATTAGAATTCAAAAATAAGCTTAGAATAAAAAAATAAGCTTAAAAGTAGAATACAAGCATGCACAGTTCGTTTTACAAGTTTGATTCAAATTTGTGAATGTTGTGGAATGAGTGTGGTTAGAAATGACATTTGGTTCACTTTTACAACAACCTTAACGCATACAATCGTCTCCATGTCATTAGAATGCAAAAATAAGCTTAGAATCAAAGAATAAGCTTAAAAGTAGAATACTAGCATGCACAGTTCGTTTTACAAGTTTGATTCAAATGTGTGAATGTTATGGAATGAGTGTGGTTAGAAATGACATTTGGTTTACTTTTATGAGAACCCTAACACATATAATCGTCTCCATGTCATTAGAATTCAAAAATAAGCTTAGAATAAAAAAATAAGCTTAAAAGTAGAATACAAGCATGCACAGTTCGTTTTACCAGTTTGATTCAAATGTGTGAATGTTGTGGAATGAGTGTGGTTAGAAATGACATTTGGTTTACTTTGATGACAACGCTAACACATATAATCGTCTCCATGTCATTAGAATTCAAAACTAAGCTTAGAATCAAAGAATAAGCTTAATAGTAGAATACTAGCATGCACAGTTCGTTTTACAAGTTTGATTCAAATGTGTGAATGTTATGGAATGAGTGTGGTTAGAAATGACATTTGGTTCACTTTTATGGGAACCCTAACACATATAATCGTCTCCATGTCATTAGAATTCAAAAGTAAGCTTAGAATCAAAAAATAAGCTTAAAAGTAGAATACAAGCATGCACAGTTCGTTTTACAAGTTTGATTCAAATGTGTGAATGTTGTGGAATGAGTGTGGTTAAAAATGACATTTGGTTTACTTTTATGACAACCCTAACACATATAATCGTCTCCATGTTATTAGAATTCAAAAATAAGCTTAGAATAAAAAAATAAGCTTAAAAGTAGAATACAAGCATGCACAGTTCGTTTTACCAGTTTGATTCAAATTTGTGAATGTTGTGGAATGAGTGTGGTTAGAAATGACATTTGGTTTACTTTTATGACAACCCTAACACATATAATCGTCTCCATGCCATTAGAATTCAAAAATAAGCTTAGAATCAAAGAATAAGCTTAAAAGTAGAATACAAGCATGCACAGTTCGTTTTACAAGTTTGATTCAAATGTGTGAATGTTGTGGAATGAGTGTGGTTAGAAATGACATTTGGTTTACTTTTATGAGAACCCTAACACATATAATCGTCTCCATGTCATTAGAATTCAAAACTAAGCTTAGAATCAAAAAATAAGCTTAAAAGTAGAATACAAGCATGCACAGTCCGTTTTACCAGTTTGATTCAAATGTGTGAATGTTGTGGAATGAGTTTGGTAAGAAATGACATTTGGTTCACTTTTATGACAACCCTAACACATATAATCGTCTCCATGCCATTAGAATGCAAAAATAAGCTTAGAATAAAAAAATAAGCTTAAAAGTAGAATACTAGCATGCACAGTTCGTTTTACAAGTTTGATTCAAATGTGTGAATGTTGTGGAATGAGTGTGGTTAAAAATGACATTTGGTTTACTTTTATGAGAACCCTAACACATATAATCGTCTCCATGTCATTAGAATTCAAAACTAAGCTTAGAATCAAAAAATAAGCTTAAAAGTAGAATACAAGCATGCACAGTCCGTTTTACCAGTTTGATTCAAATGTGTGAATGTTGTGGAATGAGTTTGGTAAGAAATGACATTTGGTTTACTTTTATGACAACCCTAACACATATAATCGTCTCCATGTCATTAGAATTCAAAAGTAAGCTTAGAATCAAAGAATAAGCTTAAAAGTAGAATACTAGCATGCACAGTTCGTTTTACAAGTTTGATTCAAATGTGTGAATGTTGTGGAATGAGTGTGGTTAGAAATGACATTTGGTTTACTTTTATGAGAACCCTAACACATATAATCGTCTCCATGTCATTAGAATTCAAAACTAAGCTTAGAATCAAAAAATAAGCTTAAAAGTAGAATACAAGCATGCACAGTCCGTTTTACCAGTTTGATTCAAATGTGTGAATGTTGTGGAATGAGTTTGGTAAGAAATGACATTTGGTTTACTTTTATGACAACCCTAACACATATAATCCTCTCCATGCCATTAGAATTCAAAAATAAGCTTAGAATAAAAAAATAAGCTTAAAAGTAGAATACAAGCCTGCACTGTTCGTTTTACAAGTTTGATTCAAATGTGTGAATGTTGTGGAATGAGTGTGGTTAAAAATGACATTTGGTTTACTCTTATGACAACCCTAACCCATATAATCGTCTCCATGTCATTAGAATTCAAAAATAAGATTAGAATCAAAGAATAAGCTTAAAAGTAGAATACTAGCATGCACAGTTTGTTTTACAAGTTTGATTCAAATGTGTGAATGTTGTGAAATGAATGTGGTTAGAAATCACATTTGGATTACTTTTATGACAACCCTAACACATATAATCGTCTCCATGTCATTAGAATTCAAAAATAAGCTTAGAATCAAAGAATAAGCTTAAAAGTAGAATACTAGCATGCACAGTTCGTTTTACAAGTTTGATTCAAATGTGTGAATGTTGTGGAATCAGTGTGGTTAAAAATGACATTTGGTTTACTTTTATGACAACCCTAACACATATAATCGTCTCCATGTTAATAGAATTCAAAAATAAGCTTAGAATAAAAAAATAAGCTTAAAAGTAGAATACAAGCATGCACAGTTCGTTTTACCAGTTTGATTCAAATGTGTGAATGTTGTGGAATGAGTTTGGTAAGAAATGACATTTGGTTTACTTTTATGACAACCCTAACACATATAATCGTCTCCATGCCATTAGAATTCAAAAATAAGCTTAGAATAAAAAAATAAGCTTAAAAGTAGAATACAAGCATGCACAGTTCGTTTTACAAGTTTGATTCAAATGTGTGAATGTTGTGGAATGAGTGTGGTTAAAAATGACATTTGGTTTACTTTTATGACAACCCTAACACATATAATCGTCTCCATGTTATTAGAATTCAAAAATAAGCTTAGAATAAAAAAATAAGCTTAAAAGTAGAATACAAGCATGCACAGTTCGTTTTACAAGTTTGATTCAAATTTGTGAATGTTGTGGAATGAGTGTGGTTAGAAATGACATTTGGTTCACTTTTACAACAACCTTAACGCATACAATCGTCTCCATGTCATTAGAATGCAAAAATAAGCTTAGAATCAAAGAATAAGCTTAAAAGTAGAATACTAGCATGCACAGTTCGTTTTACAAGTTTGATTCAAATGTGTGAATGTTATGGAATGAGTGTGGTTAGAAATGACATTTGGTTTACTTTTATGAGAACCCTAACACATATAATCGTCTCCATGTCATTAGAATTCAAAACTAAGCTTAGAATCAAAAAATAAGCTTAAAAGTAGAATACAAGCATGCACAGTCCGTTTTACCAGTTTGATTCAAATGTGTGAATGTTGTGGAATGAGTTTGGTAAGAAATGACATTTGGTTTACTTTTATGACAACCCTAACACATATAATCGTCTCCATGTCATTAGAATTCAAAAGTAAGCTTAGAATCAAAGAATAAGCTTAAAAGTAGAATACTAGCATGCACAGTTCGTTTTACAAGTTTGATTCAAATGTGTGAATGTTGTGGAATGAGTGTGGTTAGAAATGACATTTGGTTTACTTTTATGAGAACCCTAACACATATAATCGTCTCCATGTCATTAGAATTCAAAACTAAGCTTAGAATCAAAAAATAAGCTTAAAAGTAGAATACAAGCATGCACAGTCCGTTTTACCAGTTTGATTCAAATGTGTGAATGTTGTGGAATGAGTTTGGTAAGAAATGACATTTGGTTTACTTTTATGACAACCCTAACACATATAATCCTCTCCATGCCATTAGAATTCAAAAATAAGCTTAGAATAAAAAAATAAGCTTAAAAGTAGAATACAAGCATGCACAGTTCGTTTTACAAGTTTGATTCAAATGTGTGAATGTTGTGGAATGAGTGTGGTTAAAAATGACATTTGGTTTACTTTTATGACAACCCTAACACATATAATCGTCTCCATGTTATTAGAATTCAAAAATAAGCTTAGAATAAAAAAATAAGCTTAAAAGTAGAATACAAGCATGCACAGTTCGTTTTACAAGTTTGATTCAAATTTGTGAATGTTGTGGAATGAGTGTGGTTAGAAATGACATTTGGTTCACTTTTACAACAACCTTAACGCATACAATCGTCTCCATGTCATTAGAATGCAAAAATAAGCTTAGAATCAAAGAATAAGCTTAAAAGTAGAATACTAGCATGCACAGTTCGTTTTACAAGTTTGATTCAAATGTGTGAATGTTATGGAATGAGTGTGGTTAGAAATGACATTTGGTTTACTTTTATGAGAACCCTAACACATATAATCGTCTCCATGTCATTAGAATTCAAAACTAAGCTTAGAATCAAAAAATAAGCTTAAAAGTAGAATACAAGCATGCACAGTCCGTTTTACCAGTTTGATTCAAATGTGTGAATGTTGTGGAATGAGTTTGGTAAGAAATGACATTTGGTTTACTTTTATGACAACCCTAACACATATAATCGTCTCCATGTCATTAGAATTCAAAAGTAAGCTTAGAATCAAAGAATAAGCTTAAAAGTAGAATACTAGCATGCACAGTTCGTTTTACAAGTTTGATTCAAATGTGTGAATGTTGTGGAATGAGTGTGGTTAGAAATGACATTTGGTTTACTTTTATGAGAACCCTAACACATATAATCGTCTCCATGTCATTAGAATTCAAAACTAAGCTTAGAATAAAAAAATAAGCTTAAAAGTAGAATACAAGCATGCACAGTCCGTTTTACCAGTTTGATTCAAATGTGTGAATGTTGTGGAATGAGTTTGGTAAGAAATGACATTTGGTTTACTTTTATGACAACCCTAACACATATAATCCTCTCCATGCCATTAGAATTCAAAAATAAGCTTAGAATAAAAAAATAAGCTTAAAAGTAGAATACAAGCATGCACAGTTCGTTTTACAAGTTTGATTCAAATGTGTGAATGTTGTGGAATGAGTGTGGTTAAAAATGACATTTGGTTTACTTTTATGACAACCCTAACACATATAATCGTCTCCATGTTATTAGAATTCAAAAATAAGCTTAGAATAAAAAAATAAGCTTAAAAGTAGAATACAAGCATGCACAGTTCGTTTTACAAGTTTGATTCAAATTTGTGAATGTTGTGGAATGAGTGTGGTTAGAAATGACATTTGGTTCACTTTTACAACAACCTTAACGCATACAATCGTCTCCATGTCATTAGAATGCAAAAATAAGCTTAGAATCAAAGAATAAGCTTAAAAGTAGAATACTAGCATGCACAGTTCGTTTTACAAGTTTGATTCAAATGTGTGAATGTTATGGAATGAGTGTGGTTAGAAATGACATTTGGTTTACTTTTATGAGAACCCTAACACATATAATCGTCTCCATGTCATTAGAATTCAAAACTAAGCTTAGAATCAAAAAATAAGCTTAAAAGTAGAATACAAGCATGCACAGTCCGTTTTACCAGTTTGATTCAAATGTGTGAATGTTGTGGAATGAGTTTGGTAAGAAATGACATTTGGTTTACTTTTATGACAACCCTAACACATATAATCGTCTCCATGTCATTAGAATTCAAAAGTAAGCTTAGAATCAAAGAATAAGCTTAAAAGTAGAATACTAGCATGCACAGTTCGTTTTACAAGTTTGATTCAAATGTGTGAATGTTGTGGAATGAGTGTGGTTAGAAATGACATTTGGTTTACTTTTATGAGAACCCTAACACATATAATCGTCTCCATGTCATTAGAATTCAAAACTAAGCTTAGAATCAAAAAATAAGCTTAAAAGTAGAATACAAGCATGCACAGTCCGTTTTACCAGTTTGATTCAAATGTGTGAATGTTGTGGAATGAGTTTGGTAAGAAATGACATTTGGTTTACTTTTATGACAACCCTAACACATATAATCCTCTCCATGCCATTAGAATTCAAAAATAAGCTTAGAATAAAAAAATAAGCTTAAAAGTAGAATACAAGCCTGCACTGTTCGTTTTACAAGTTTGATTCAAATGTGTGAATGTTGTGGAATGAGTGTGGTTAAAAATGACATTTGGTTTACTCTTATGACAACCCTAACCCATATAATCGTCTCCATGTCATTAGAATTCAAAAATAAGATTAGAATCAAAGAATAAGCTTAAAAGTAGAATACTAGCATGCACAGTTTGTTTTACAAGTTTGATTCAAATGTGTGAATGTTGTGAAATGAATGTGGTTAGAAATCACATTTGGATTACTTTTATGACAACCCTAACACATATAATCGTCTCCATGTCATTAGAATTCAAAAATAAGCTTAGAATCAAAGAATAAGCTTAAAAGTAGAATACTAGCATGCACAGTTCGTTTTACAAGTTTGATTCAAATGTGTGAATGTTCTGGAATGAGTGTGGTAAGAAATGACATTTGGTGTACTTTTATGACAACCCTAACACATATAATCGTCTCCAGGTCATTAGAATTCCAAAATAAGCTTAGAATAAAAAAATAAGCTTAAAAGTACAATACAAGCATGCACAGTTCGTTTTACATGTTTGATTCAAATGTGTGAATGTTGTGGAATGAGTTTGGTAAGAAATGACATTTGGTTTACTTTTATGACAACCCTAACACATATAATCGTGTCCATGTCATTAGAATTCAAAAATAAGCTTAGAATAAAAAAATAAGCTTAAAAGTAGAAAACTAGCATGCACAGTTCGTTTTACAAGTTTGATTCAAATGTGTGAATGTTGTGGAATGAGTGTAGTAAGAAATGACATTTGGTTTACTTTTATGACAACCCTAACACATATAATCGTCTCCACGTCATTAGAATTCAAAAATAAGCTTAGAATCAAAGAATAAGCTTAAAAGTAGAATACAAGCCTGCACAGTTCGTTTTACATGTTTGATTCAAATGTGTGAATGTTGTGGAATGAGTTTGGTAAGAAATGACATTTGGTTTACTTTTATGACAACCCTAACACATATAATCGTCTCCACGTCATTAGAATTCAAAAATAAGCTTAGAATCAAAGAATAAGCTTAAAAGTAGAATACAAGCCTGCACAGTTCGTTTTACAAGTTTGATTCAAATGTGTGAATGTTGTGGAATCAGTGTGGTTAGAAATGACATTTGGTTCACTTTTACAACAACCATAACGCATATACTCGTCTCCATGTCATAAGAATGCAAAAATAAGCATAAAATTAAAGAATAAGCTTAAAAGTAGAATACTAGCATGCACAGTTCGTTTTACAAGTTTGATTCAAATGTGTGAATGTTCTGGTATGAGTGTGGTAAGAAATGACATTTGGTGTACTTTTATGACAACCCTAACACATATAATCGTCTCCAGGTCATTAGAATTCCAAAATAAGCTTAGAATAAAAAAATAAGCTTAAAAGTAGAATACAAGCCTGCACTGTTCGTTTTACAAGTTTGATTCAAATATGTGAATGTTGTGGAATGAGTGTGGTTAAAAATGACATTTGGTTTACTTTTACGACAACCCTAACACATATAATCGTCTCCATGTTATTAGAATTCAAAAATAAGCTTAGAATAAAAAAATAAGCTTAAAAGTAGAATACAAGGATGCACAGTTCGTTTTACAAGTTTGATTCAAATTTGTGAATGTTGTGAAATGAGTGTGGTTAGAAATGACATTTGGTTCACTTTTACAACAACCTTAACGCTAACAATCGTCTCCATGTCATTAGAATGCAAAAATAAGCTTAGAATCAAAGAATAAGCTTAAAAGTAGAATACAAGCATACAAAGTTCGTTTTACAAGTTTGATTCAAATGTGTGAATGTTGTGGAATGAGTTTGGTAAGAAATGACATTTGGTTTACTTTTATGACAACCCTAACACATATAATCGGCTCCACGTTATTAGAATTCAAAAATAAGCTTAGAATCAAAGAATAAGCTTAAAAGTAGAGTACAAGCCTGCACTGTTCGTTTTACAAGATTGATTCAAATGTGTGAATGTTGTAGAATGAGTGTGGTTAGAAATGACATTTGGTTCACTTTTACAACAACCTTAACGCATTAAATCGTCTCCATGTCATTAGAATTCAAAACTAAGCTTAGAATCAAAGAATAAGCTTAAAAGTAGAATACAAGCATGCACAGTTCGTTTTACCAGTTTGATTCAAATGTGTGAATGTTGTGGAATGAGTGTGGTTAGAAATGACATTTGGTTTACTTTGATGACAACGCTAACACATATAATCGTCTCCATGTCATTAGAATTCAAAACTAAGCTTAGAATCAAAGAATAAGCTTAATAGTAGAATACTAGCATGCACAGTTCGTTTTACAAGTTTGATTCAAATGTGTGAATGTTATGGAATGAGTGTGGTTAGAAATGACATTTGGTTCACTTTTATGGGAACCCTAACACATATAATCGTCTCCATGTCATTAGAATTCAAAAGTAAGCTTAGAATCAAAAAATAAGCTTAAAAGTAGAATACAAGCATGCACAGTTCGTTTTACAAGTTTGATTCAAATGTGTGAATGTTGTGGAATGTGTGTGGTAAGAAATGACATTTGGATTACTTTTATGACAACCCTAACACATATAATCGTCTCCATGTCATTAGAATTCAAAAGTAAGCTTAGAATCAAAAAATAAGCTTAAAAGTAGAATACAAGCATGCACAGTTCGTTTTACAAGTTTGATTCAAATGTGTGAATGTTGTGGAATGAGTGTGGTTAAAAATGACATTTGGTTTACTTTTGTGACAACCCTAACACATATAATCGTCTCCATGTTATTAGAATTCAAAAATAAGCTTAGAATAAAAAAATAAGCTTAAAAGTAGAATACAAGCATGCACAGTTCGTTTTACAAGTTTGATTCAAATTTGTGAATGTTGTGGAATGAGTGTGGTTAGAAATGACATTTGGTTCACTTTTACAACAACCTTAACGCATACAATCGTCTCCATGTCATTAGAATGCAAAAATAAGCTTAGAATCAAAGAATAAGCTTAAAAGTAGAATACTAGCATGCACAGTTCGTTTTACAAGTTTGATTCAAATGTGTGAATGTTGTGGAATGAGTGTGGTTAGAAATGACATTTGGTTTACTTTTATGAGAACCCTAACACATATAATCGTCTCCATGTCATTAGAATTCAAAACTAAGCTTAGAATCAAAAAATAAGCTTAAAAGTAGAATACAAGCATGCACAGTCCGTTTTACCAGTTTGATTCAAATGTGTGAATGTTGTGTAATGAGTTTGGTAAGAAATGACATTTGGTTTACTTTTATGACAACCCTAACACATATAATCGTCTCCATTCCATTAGAATTCAAAAATAAGCTTAGAATAAAAAAATAAGCTTAAAAGTAGAATACAAGCCTGCACTGTTCGTTTTACAAGTTTGATTCAAATGTGTGAATGTTGTGGAATGAGTGTGGTTAAAAATGACATTTGGTTTACTCTTATGACAACCCTACCCCATATAATCGTCTCCATGTCATTAGAATTCAAAAATAAGATTAGAATCAAAGAATAAGCTTAAAAGTAGAATACTAGCATGCACAGTTTGTTTTACAAGTTTGATTCAAATGTGTGAATGTTGTGGAATGAATGTGGTTAGAAATCACATTTGGATTACTTTTATGACAACCCTAACACATATAATCGTCTCCATGTCATTAGAATTCAAAAATAAGCTTAGCATCAAAGAATAAGCTTAAAAGTAGAATACTAGCATGCACAGTTCGTTTTACAAGTTTGATTCAAATGTGTGAATGTTCTGGAATGAGTGTGGTAAGAAATGACATTTGGTGTACTTTTATGACAACCCTAACGCATATAATCGTCTCCAGGTCATTAGAATTCCAAAATAAGCTTAGAATAAAAAAATAAGCTTAAAAGTACAATACAAGCATGCACAGTTCGTTTTACATGTTTGATTCAAATGTGTGAATGTTGTGGAATGAGTTTGGTAAGAAATGACATTTGGTTTACTTTTATGACAACCCTAACACATATAATCGTCTCCACGTCATTAGAATTCAAAAATAAGCTTAGAATCAAAGAATAAGCTTAAAAGTAGAATACAAGCCTGCACAGTTCGTTTTACAAGTTTGATTCAAATGTGTGAATGTTGTGGAATCAGTGTGGTTAGAAATGACATTTGGTTCACTTTTACAACAACCTTAACGCATATACTCGTCTCCATGTCATAAGAATGCAAAAATAAGCATAAAATTAAAGAATAAGCTTAAAAGTAGAATACTAGCATGCACAGTTCGTTTTACAAGTTTGATTCAAATGTGTGAATGTTCTGGTATGAGTGTGGTAAGAAATGACATTTGGTGTACTTTTATGACAACCCTAACACATATAATCGTCTCCAGGTCATTAGAATTCCAAAATAAGCTTAGAATAAAAAAATAAGCTTAAAAGTAGAATACAAGCCTGCACTGTTCGTTTTACAAGTTTGATTCAAATGTGTGAATGTTGTGGAATGGGTGTGGTTAAAAATGACATTTGGTTTACTTTTATGACAACCCTAACACATATAATCGTCTCCATGTTATTAGAATTCAAACATAAGCTTAGAATAAAAAAATAAGCTTAAAAGTAGAATACAAGCATGCACAGTTCGTTTTACAAGTTTGATTCAAATTTGTGAATGTTGTGGAATGAGTGTGGTTAGAAATGACATTTGGTTCACTTTTACAACAACCTTAACGCATACAATCGTCTCCATGTCATTAGAATGCAAAAATAAGCTTAGAATCAAAGAATAAGCTTAAAAGTAGAATACAAGCATACAAAGTTCGTTTTACAAGTTTGATTCAAATGTGTGAATGTTGTGGAATGAGTTTGGTAAGAAATGACATTTGGTTTACTTTTATGACAACCCTAACACATATAATCGGCTCCACGTTATTAGAATTCAAAAATAAGCTTAGAATCAAAGAATAAGCTTAAAAGTAGAGTACAAGCCTGCACTGTTCGTTTTACAAGATTGATTCAAATGTGTGAATGTTGTGGAATGAGTGTGGTTAGAAATGACATTTGGTTCACTTTTACAACAACCTTAACGCATATAATCGTCTCCATGTCATTAGAATTCAAAAATAAGCTTAGAATCAAAGAATAAGCTTAAAAGTAGAATACAAGCATGCACAGTTCGTTTTACCAGTTTGATTCAAATGTGTGAATGTTGTGGAATGAGTGTGGTTAGAAATGACATTTGGTTTACTTTGATGACAACGCTAACACATATAATCGTCTCCATGTCATTAGAATTCAAAACTAAGCTTAGAATCAAAGAATAAGCTTAATAGTAGAATACTAGCATGCACAGTTCGTTTTACAAGTTTGATTCAAATGTGTGAATGTTATGGAATGAGTGTGGTTAGAAATGACATTTGGTTCACTTTTATGGGAACCCTAACACATATAATCGTCTCCATGTCATTAGAATTCAAAAGTAAGCTTAGAATCAAAAAATAAGCTTAAAAGTAGAATACAAGCATGCACAGTTCGTTTTACAAGTTTGATTCAAATGTGTGAATGTTGTGGAATGTGTGTGGTAAGAAATGACATTTGGATTACTTTTATGACAACCCTAACACATATAATCGTCTCCATGTCATTAGAATTCAAAAGTAAGCTTAGAATCAAAGAATAAGCTTAAAAGTAGAATACTAGCATGCACAGTTCGTTTTACAAGTTTGGTTCAAATGTGTGAATGTTGTGGAATGAGTGTGGTTAGAAATGACATTTGGTTTACTTTTATGAGAACCCTAACACATATAATCGTCTCCATGTCATTAGAATTCAAAACTAAGCTTAGAATCAAAAAATAAGCTTAAAAGTAGAATACAAGCATGCACAGTCCGTTTTACCAGTTTGATTCAAATGTGTGAATGTTGTGGAATGAGTTTGGTAAGAAATGACATTTGGTTTACTTTTATGACAACCCTAACACATATAATCGTCACCATGCCATTAGAATTCAAAAATAAGCTTAGAATAAAAAAATAAGCTTAAAAGTAGAATACAAGCCTGCACTGTTCGTTTTACAAGTTTGATTCAAATGTGTGAATGTTGTGGAATGAGTGTGGTTAAAAATGACATTTGGTTTACTCTTATGACAACCCTAACCCATATAATCGTCTCCATGTCATTAGAATTCAAAAATAAGCTTAGAATCAAAGAATAAGCTTAAAAGTAGAATACTAGCATGCACAGTTCGTTTTACAAGTTTGATTCAAATGTGTGAATGTTCTGGAATGAGTGTGGTAAGAAATGACATTTGGTGTACTTTTATGACAACCCTAACACATATAATCGTCTCCAGGTCATTAGAATTCCAAAATAAGCTTAGAATAAAAAAATAAGCTTAAAAGTACAATACAAGCATGCACAGTTCGTTTTACATGTTTGATTCAAATGTGTGAATGTTGTGGAATGAGTTTGGTAAGAAATGACATTTGGTTTACTTTTATGACAACCCTAACACATATAATCGTCTCCACGTCATTAGAATTCAAAAATAAGCTTAGAATCAAAGAATAAGCTTAAAAGTAGAATACAAGCCTGCACAGTTCGTTTTACAAGTTTGATTCAAATGTGTGAATGTTGTGGAATCAGTGTGGTTAGAAATGACATTTGGTTCACTTTTACAACAACCTTAACGCATACAATCGTCTCCATGTCATTAGAATGCAAAAATAAGCTTAGAATCAAAGAATAAGCTTAAAAGTAGAATACAAGCATACAAAGTTCGTTTTACAAGTTTGATTCAAATGTGTGAATGTTGTGGAATGAGTTTGGTAAGAAATGACATTTGGTTTACTTTTCTGACAACCCTAACACATATAATCGGCTCCACGTTATTAGAATTCAAAAATAAGCTTAGAATCAAAGAATAAGCTTAAAAGTAGAGTACAAGCCTGCACTGTTCGTTTTACAAGATTGATTCAAATGTGTGAATGTTGTGGAATGAGTGTGGTTAGAAATGACATTTGGTTCACTTTTACAACAACCTTAACGCATATAATCGTCTCCATGTCATTAGAATTCAAAAATAAGCTTAGAATCAAAGAATAAGCTTAAAAGTAGAATACAAGCATGCACAGTTCGTTTTACCAGTTTGATTCAAATGTGTGAATGTTGTGGAATGAGTGTGGTTAGAAATGACATTTGGTTTACTTTGATGACAACGCTAACACATATAATCGTCTCCATGTCATTAGAATTCAAAACTAAGCTTAGAATCAAAGAATAAGCTTAATAGTAGAATACTAGCATGCACAGTTCGTTTTACAAGTTTGATTCAAATGTGTGAATGTTATGGAATGAGTGTGGTTAGAAATGACATTTGGTTCACTTTTATGGGAACCCTAACACATATAATCGTCTCCATGTCATTAGAATTCAAAAGTAAGCTTAGAATCAAAAAATAAGCTTAAAAGTAGAATACAAGCATGCACAGTTCGTTTTACAAGTTTGATTCAAATGTGTGAATGTTGTGGAATGTGTGTGGTAAGAAATGACATTTGGATTACTTTTATGACAACCCTAACACATATAATCGTCTCCATGTCATTAGAATTCAAAAGTAAGCTTAGAATCAAAGAATAAGCTTAAAAGTAGAATACTAGCATGCACAGTTCGTTTTACAAGTTTGATTCAAATGTGTGAATGTTGTGGAATGAGTGTGGTTAGAAATGACATTTGGTTTACTTTTATGAGAACCCTAACACATATAATCGTCTCCATGTCATTAGAATTCAAAACTAAGCTTAGAATCAAAAAATAAGCTTAAAAGTAGAATACAAGCATGCACAGTCCGTTTTACCAGTTTGATTCAAATGTGTGAATGTTGTGGAATGAGTTTGGTAAGAAATGACATTTGGTTTACTTTTATGACAACCCTAACACATATAATCGTCTCCATGCCATTAGAATTCAAAAATAAGCTTAGAATAAAAAAATAAGCTTAAAAGTAGAATACAAGCCTGCACTGTTCGTTTTACAAGTTTGATTCAAATGTGTGAATGTTGTGGAATGAGTGTGGTTAAAAATGACATTTGGTTTACTCTTATGACAATCCTAACCCATATAATCGTCTCCATGTCATTAGAATTCAAAAATAAGATTAGAATCAAAGAATAAGCTTAAAAGTAGAATACAAGCCTGCACAGTTCGTTTTACAAGTTTGATTCAAATGTGTGAATGTTGTGGAATCAGTGTGGTTAGAAATGACATTTGGTTCACTTTTACAACAACCTTAACGCATATACTCGTCTCCATGTCATAAGAATGCAAAAATAAGCATAAAATTAAAGAATAAGCTTAAAAGTAGAATACTAGCATGCACAGTTCGTTTTACAAGTTTGATTCAAATGTGTGAATGTTCTGGTATGAGTGTGGTAAGAAATGACATTTGGTGTACTTTTATGACAACCCTAACACATATAATCGTCTCCAGGTCATTAGAATTCCAAAATAAGCTTAGAATAAAAAAATAAGCTTAAAAGTAGAATACAAGCCTACACTGTTCGTTTTACAAGTTTGATTCAAATGTGTGAATGTTGTGGAATGAGTGTGGTTAAAAATGACATTTGGTTTACTTTTATGACAACCCTAACACATATAATCGTCTCCATGTTATTAGAATTCAAACATAAGCTTAGAATAAAAAAATAAGCTTAAAAGTAGAATACAAGCATGCACAGTTCGTTTTACAAGTTTGATTCAAATTTGTGAATGTTGTGGAATGAGTGTGGTTAGAAATGACATTTGGTTCACTTTTACAACAACCTTAACGCATACAATCGTCTCCATGTCATTAGAATGCAAAAATAAGCTTAGAATCAAAGAATAAGCTTAAAAGTAGAATACAAGCATACAAAGTTCGTTTTACAAGTTTGATTCAAATGTGTGAATGTTGTGGAATGAGTTTGGTAAGAAATGACATTTGGTTTACTTTTATGACAACCCTAACACATATAATCGGCTCCACGTTATTAGAATTCAAAAATAAGCTTAGAATCAAAGAATAAGCTTAAAAGTAGAGTACAAGCCTGCACTGTTCGTTTTACAAGATTGATTCAAATGTGTGAATGTTGTGGAATGAGTGTGGTTAGAAATGACATTTGGTTCACTTTTACAACAACCTTAACGCATATAATCGTCTCCATGTCATTAGAATTCAAAAATAAGCTTAGAATCAAAGAATAAGCTTAAAAGTAGAATACAAGCATGCACAGTTCGTTTTACCAGTTTGATTCAAATGTGTGAATGTTGTGGAATGAGTGTGGTTAGAAATGACATTTGGTTTACTTTGATGACAACGCTAACACATATAATCGTCTCCATGTCATTAGAATTCAAAACTAAGCTTAGAATCAAAGAATAAGCTTAATAGTAGAATACTAGCATGCACAGTTCGTTTTACAAGTTTGATTCAAATGTGTGAATGTTATGGAATGAGTGTGGTTAGAAATGACATTTGGTTCACTTTTATGGGAACCCTAACACATATAATCGTCTCCATGTCATTAGAATTCAAAAGTAAGCTTAGAATCAAAAAATAAGCTTAAAAGTAGAATACAAGCATGCACAGTTCGTTTTACAAGTTTGATTCAAATGTGTGAATGTTGTGGAATGTGTGTGGTAAGAAATGACATTTGGATTACTTTTATGACAACCCTAACACATATAATCGTCTCCATGTCATTAGAATTCAAAAGTAAGCTTAGAATCAAAGAATAAGCTTAAAAGTAGAATACTAGCATGCACAGTTCGTTTTACAAGTTTGGTTCAAATGTGTGAATGTTGTGGAATGAGTGTGGTTAGAAATGACATTTGGTTTACTTTTATGAGAACGCTAACACATATAATCGTCTCCATGTCATTAGAATTCAAAACTAAGCTTAGAATCAAAAAATAAGCTTAAAAGTAGAATACAAGCATGCACAGTCCGTTTTACCAGTTTGATTCAAATGTGTGAATGTTGTGGAATGAGTTTGGTAAGAAATGACATTTGGTTTACTTTTATGACAACCCTAACACATATAATCGTCTCCATGTCATTAGAATGCAAAAATAAGCTTAAAATCAAAGAATAAGCTTAAAAGTAGAATACTAGCATGCACAGTTTGTTTTACAATTTTGATTCAAATGTGTGAATGTTGTGGAATGAGTGTGGTTAAAAATGACATTTGGTTTACTTTTAGGACAACCCTAACACATATAATCGTCTCCATGTCATTAGAATGCAAAAATAAGCTTAGAATCAAAGAATAAGCTTAAAAGTAGAATACAAGCATACAAAGTTCGTTTTACAAGTTTGATTCAAATGTGTGAATGTTGTGGAATGAGTTTGGTAAGAAATGACATTTGGTTTACTTTTCTGACAACCCTAACACATATAATCGGCTCCACGTTATTAGAATTCAAAAATAAGCTTAGAATCAAAGAATAAGCTTAAAAGTAGAGTACAAGCCTGCACTGTTCGTTTTACAAGATTGATTCAAATGTGTGAATGTTGTGGAATGAGTGTGGTTAGAAATGACATTTGGTTCACTTTTACAACAACCTTAACGCATATAATCGTCTCCATGTCATTAGAATTCAAAAATAAGCTTAGAATCAAAGAATAAGCTTAAAAGTAGAATACAAGCATGCACAGTTCGTTTTACCAGTTTGATTCAAATGTGTGAATGTTGTGGAATGAGTGTGGTTAGAAATGACATTTGGTTTACTTTGATGACAACGCTAACACATATAATCGTCTCCATGTCATTAGAATTCAAAACTAAGCTTAGAATCAAAGAATAAGCTTAATAGTAGAATACTAGCATGCACAGTTCGTTTTACAAGTTTGATTCAAATGTGTGAATGTTATGGAATGAGTGTGGTTAGAAATGACATTTGGTTCACTTTTATGGGAACCCTAACACATATAATCGTCTCCATGTCATTAGAATTCAAAAGTAAGCTTAGAATCAAAAAATAAGCTTAAAAGTAGAATACAAGCATGCACAGTTCGTTTTACAAGTTTGATTCAAATGTGTGAATGTTGTGGAATGTGTGTGGTAAGAAATGACATTTGGATTACTTTTATGACAACCCTAACACATATAATCGTCTCCATGTCATTAGAATTCAAAAGTAAGCTTAGAATCAAAGAATAAGCTTAAAAGTAGAATACTAGCATGCACAGTTCGTTTTACAAGTTTGATTCAAATGTGTGAATGTTGTGGAATGAGTGTGGTTAGAAATGACATTTGGTTTACTTTTATGAGAACCCTAACACATATAATCGTCTCCATGTCATTAGAATTCAAAACTAAGCTTAGAATCAAAAAATAAGCTTAAAAGTAGAATACAAGCATGCACAGTCCGTTTTACCAGTTTGATTCAAATGTGTGAATGTTGTGGAATGAGTTTGGTAAGAAATGACATTTGGTTTACTTTTATGACAACCCTAACACATATAATCGTCTCCATGCCATTAGAATTCAAAAATAAGCTTAGAATAAAAAAATAAGCTTAAAAGTAGAATACAAGCCTGCACTGTTCGTTTTACAAGTTTGATTCAAATGTGTGAATGTTGTGGAATGAGTGTGGTTAAAAATGACATTTGGTTTACTCTTATGACAATCCTAACCCATATAATCGTCTCCATGTCATTAGAATTCAAAAATAAGATTAGAATCAAAGAATAAGCTTAAAAGTAGAATACAAGCCTGCACAGTTCGTTTTACAAGTTTGATTCAAATGTGTGAATGTTGTGGAATCAGTGTGGTTAGAAATGACATTTGGTTCACTTTTACAACAACCTTAACGCATATACTCGTCTCCATGTCATAAGAATGCAAAAATAAGCATAAAATTAAAGAATAAGCTTAAAAGTAGAATACTAGCATGCACAGTTCGTTTTACAAGTTTGATTCAAATGTGTGAATGTTCTGGTATGAGTGTGGTAAGAAATGACATTTGGTGTACTTTTATGACAACCCTAACACATATAATCGTCTCCAGGTCATTAGAATTCCAAAATAAGCTTAGAATAAAAAAATAAGCTTAAAAGAAGAATACAAGCCTGCACTGTTCGTTTTACAAGTTTGATTCAAATGTGTGAATGTTGTGGAATGAGTGTGGTTAAAAATGACATTTGGTTTACTTTTATGACAACCCTAACACATATAATCGTCTCCATGTTATTAGAATTCAAACATAAGCTTAGAATAAAAAAATAAGCTTAAAAGTAGAATACAAGCATGCACAGTTCGTTTTACAAGTTTGATTCAAATTTGTGAATGTTGTGGAATGAGTGTGGTTAGAAATGACATTTGGTTCACTTTTACAACAACCTTAACGCATACAATCGTCTCCATGTCATTAGAATGCAAAAATAAGCTTAGAATCAAAGAATAAGCTTAAAAGTAGAATACAAGCATACAAAGTTCGTTTTACAAGTTTGATTCAAATGTGTGAATGTTGTGGAATGAGTTTGGTAAGAAATGACATTTGGTTTACTTTTATGACAACCCTAACACATATAATCGGCTCCACGTTATTAGAATTCAAAAATAAGCTTAGAATCAAAGAATAAGCTTAAAAGTAGAGTACAAGCCTGCACTGTTCGTTTTACAAGATTGATTCAAATGTGTGAATGTTGTGGAATGAGTGTGGTTAGAAATGACATTTGGTTCACTTTTACAACAACCTTAACGCATATAATCGTCTCCATGTCATTAGAATTCAAAAATAAGCTTAGAATCAAAGAATAAGCTTAAAAGTAGAATACAAGCATGCACAGTTCGTTTTACCAGTTTGATTCAAATGTGTGAATGTTGTGGAATGAGTGTGGTTAGAAATGACATTTGGTTTACTTTGATGACAACGCTAACACATATAATCGTCTCCATGTCATTAGAATTCAAAACTAAGCTTAGAATCAAAGAATAAGCTTAATAGTAGAATACTAGCATGCACAGTTCGTTTTACAAGTTTGATTCAAATGTGTGAATGTTATGGAATGAGTGTGGTTAGAAATGACATTTGGTTCACTTTTATGGGAACCCTAACACATATAATCGTCTCCATGTCATTAGAATTCAAAAGTAAGCTTAGAATCAAAAAATAAGCTTAAAAGTAGAATACAAGCATGCACAGTTCGTTTTACAAGTTTGATTCAAATGTGTGAATGTTGTGGAATGTGTGTGGTAAGAAATGACATTTGGATTACTTTTATGACAACCCTAACACATATAATCGTCTCCATGTCATTAGAATTCAAAAGTAAGCTTAGAATCAAAGAATAAGCTTAAAAGTAGAATACTAGCATGCACAGTTCGTTTTACAAGTTTGGTTCAAATGTGTGAATGTTGTGGAATGAGTGTGGTTAGAAATGACATTTGGTTTACTTTTATGAGAACGCTAACACATATAATCGTCTCCATGTCATTAGAATTCAAAACTAAGCTTAGAATCAAAAAATAAGCTTAAAAGTAGAATACAAGCATGCACAGTCCGTTTTACCAGTTTGATTCAAATGTGTGAATGTTGTGGAATGAGTTTGGTAAGAAATGACATTTGGTTTACTTTTATGACAACCCTAACACATATAATCGTCACCATGCCATTAGAATTCAAAAATAAGCTTAGAATAAAAAAATAAGCTTAAAAGTAGAATACAAGCCTGCACTGTTCGTTTTACAAGTTTGATTCAAATGTGTGAATGTTGTGGAATGAGTGTGGTTAAAAATGACATTTGGTTTACTCTTATGACAACCCTAACCCATATAATCGTCTCCATGTCATTAGAATTCAAAAATAAGATTAGAATCAAAGAATAAGCTTAAAAGTAGAATACTAGCATGCACAGTTTGTTTTACAAGTTTGATTCAAATGTGTGAATGTTGTGGAATGAATGTGGTTAGAAATCACATTTGGATTACTTTTATGACAACCCTAACACATATAATCGTCTCCATGTCATTAGAATTCAAAAATAAGCTTAGAATCAAAGAATAAGCTTAAAAGTAGAATACTAGCATGCACAGTTCGTTTTACAAGTTTGATTCAAATGTGTGAATGTTCTGGAATGAGTGTGGTAAGAAATGACATTTGGTGTACTTTTATGACAACCCTAACACATATAATCGTCTCCAGGTCATTAGAATTCCAAAATAAGCTTAGAATAAAAAAATAAGCTTAAAAGTACAATACAAGCATGCACAGTTCGTTTTACATGTTTGATTCAAATGTGTGAATGTTGTGGAATGAGTTTGGTAAGAAATGACATTTGGTTTACTTTTATGACAACCCTAACACATATAATCGTCTCCACGTCATTAGAATTCAAAAATAAGCTTAGAATCAAAGAATAAGCTTAAAAGTAGAATACAAGCCTGCACAGTTCGTTTTACAAGTTTGATTCAAATGTGTGAATGTTGTGGAATCAGTGTGGTTAGAAATGACATTTGGTTCACTTTTACAACAACCTTAACGCATATACTCGTCTCCATGTCATAAGATTGCAAAAATAAGCATAAAATTAAAGAATAAGCTTAAAAGTAGAATACTAGCATGCACAGTTCGTTTTACAAGTTTGATTCAAATGTGTGAATGTTCTGGTATGAGTGTGGTAAGAAATGACATTTGGGTGTACTTTTATGACAACCCTAACACATATAATCGTCTCCAGGTCATTAGAATTCCAAAATAAGCTTAGAATAAAAAAATAAGCTTAAAAGTAGAATACAAGCCTGCACTGTTCGTTTTACAAGTTTGATTCAAATGTGTGAATGTTGTGGAATGAGTGTGGTTAAAAATGACATTTGGTTTACTTTTATGACAACCCTAACACATATAATCGTCTCCATGTTATTAGAATTCAAAAATAAGCTTAGAATAAAAAAATAAGCTTAAAAGTAGAATACAAGCATGCACAGTTCGTTTTACAAGTTTGATTCAAATTTGTGAATGTTATGGAATGAGTGTGGTTAGAAATGACATTTGGTTCACTTTTACAACAACCTTAACGCATACAATCGTCTCCATGTCATTAGAATGCAAAAATAAGCTTAGAATCAAAGAATAAGCTTAAAAGTAGAATACAAGCATACAAAGTTCGTTTTACAAGTTTGATTCAAATGTGTGAATGTTGTGGAATGAGTTTGGTAAGAAATGACATTTGGTTTACTTTTATGACAACCCTAACACATATAATCGGCTCCACGTTATTAGAATTCAAAAATAAGCTTAGAATCAAAGAATAAGCTTAAAAGTAGAGTACAAGCCTGCACTGTTCGTTTTACAAGATTGATTCAAATGTGTGAATGTTGTGGAATGAGTGTGGTTAGAAATGACATTTGGTTCACTTTTACAACAACCTTAACGCATATAATCGTCTCCATGTCATTAGAATTCAAAAATTAGCTTAGAATCAAAGAATAAGCTTAAAAGTAGAATACAAGCATGCACAGTTCGTTTTACCAGTTTGATTCAAATGTGTGAATGTTGTGGAATGAGTGTGGTTAGAAATGACATTTGGTTTACTTTGATGACAACGCTAACACATATAATCGTCTCCATGTCATTAGAATTCAAAACTAAGCTTAGAATCAAAGAATAAGCTTAATAGTAGAATACTAGCATGCACAGTTCGTTTTACAAGTTTGATTCAAATGTGTGAATGTTATGGAATGAGTGTGGTTAGAAATGACATTTGGTTCACTTTTATGGGAACCCTAACACATATAATCGTCTCCATGTCATTAGAATTCAAAAGTAAGCTTAGAATCAAAAAATAAGCTTAAAAGTAGAATACAAGCATGCACAGTTCGTTTTACAAGTTTGATTCAAATGTGTGAATGTTGTGGAATGTGTGTGGTAAGAAATGACATTTGGATTACTTTTATGACAACCCTAACACATATAATCGTCTCCATGTCATTAGAATTCAAAAGTAAGCTTAGAATCAAAGAATAAGCTTAAAAGTAGAATACTAGCATGCACAGTTCGTTTTACAAGTTTGATTCAAATGTGTGAATGTTATGGAATGAGTGTGGTTAGAAATGACATTTGGTTCACTTTTATGGGAACCCTAACACATATAATCGTCTCCATGTCATTAGAATTCAAAAGTAAGCTTAGAATCAAAAAATAAGCTTAAAAGTAGAATACAAGCATGCACAGTCCGTTTTACCAGTTTGATTCAAATGTGTGAATGTTGTGGAATGAGTTTGGTAAGAAATGACATTTGGTTTACTTTTATGACAACCCTAACACATATAATCGTCTCCATGCCATTAGAATTCAAAAATAAGCTTAGAATAAAAAAATAAGCTTAAAAGTAGAATACAAGCCTGCACTGTTCGTTTTACAAGTTTGATTCAAATGTGTGAATGTTGTGGAATGAGTGTGGTTAAAAATGACATTTGGTTTACTCTTATGACAATCCTAACCCATATAATCGTCTCCATGTCATTAGAATTCAAAAATAAGATTAGAATCAAAGAATAAGCTTAAAAGTAGAATACTAGCATGCACAGTTTTTTTTACAAGTTTGATTCAAATGTGTGAATGTTGTGGAATGAATGTGGTTAGAAATCACATTTGGATTACTTTTATGACAACCCTAACACATATAATCGTCTCCATGTCATTAGAATTCAAAAATAAGCTTAGAATCAAAGAATAAGCTTAAAAGTAGAATACTAGCATGCACAGTTCGTTTTACAAGTTTGATTCAAATGTGTGAATGTTCTGGAATGAGTGTGGTAAGAACTGACATTTGGTGTACTTTTATGACAACCCTAACACATATAATCGTCTCCAGGTCATTAGAATTCCAAAATAAGCTTAGAATAAAAAAATAAGCTTAAAAGTACAATACAAGCATGCACAGTTCGTTTTACATGTTTGATTCAAATGTGTGAATGTTGTGGAATGAGTTTGGTAAGAAATGACATTTGGTTTACTTTTATGACAACCCTAACACATATAATCGTCTCCACGTCATTAGAATTCAAAAATAAGCTTAGAATCAAAGAATAAGCTTAAAAGTAGAATACAAGCCTGCACAGTTCGTTTTACAAGTTTGATTCAAATGTGTGAATGTTGTGGAATCAGTGTGGTTAGAAATGACATTTGGTTCACTTTTACAACAACCTTAACGCATATACTCGTCTCCATGTCATAAGAATGCCAAAATAAGCATAAAATTAAAGAATAAGCTTAAAAGTAGAATACTAGCATGCACAGTTCGTTTTACAAGTTTGATTCAAATGTGTGAATGTTCTGGAATGAGTGTGGTAAGAAATGACATTTGGTGTACTTTTATGACAACCCTAACACATATAATCGTCTCCAGGTCATTAGAATTCCAAAATAAGCTTAGAATAAAAAAATAAGCTTAAAAGTAGAATACAAGCCTGCACTGTTCGTTTTACAAGTTTGATTCAAATGTGTGAATGTTGTGGAATAAGTGTGGTTAAAAATGACATTTGGTTTACTTTTATGACAACCCTAACACATATAATCGTCTCCATGTTATTAGAATTCAAAAATAAGCTTAGAATAAAAAAATAAGCTTAAAAGTAGAATACAAGCATGCATAGTTCGTTTTACAAGTTTGATTCAAATTTGTGAATGTTGTGGAATGAGTGTGGTTAGAAATGACATTTGGTTCACTTTTACAACAACCTTAACGCATACAATCGTCTCCATGTCATTAGAATGCAAAAATAAGCTTAGAATCAAAGAATAAGCTTAAAAGTAGAATACAAGCATACAAAGTTCGTTTTACAAGTTTGATTCAAATGTGTGAATGTTGTGGAATGAGTTTGGTAAGAAATGACATTTGGTTTACTTTTATGACAACCGTAACACATATAATCGGCTCCACGTTATTAGAATTCAAAAATAAGCTTAGAATCAAAGAATAAGCTTAAAAGTAGAGTACAAGCCTGCACTGTTCGTTTTACAAGATTGAATCAAATGTGTGAATGTTGTGGAATGAGTGTGGTTAGAAATGACATTTGGTTCACTTTTACAACAACCTTAACGCATATAATCGTCTCCATGTCATTAGAATTCAAAAATAAGCTTAGAATCAAAGAATAAGCTTAAAAGTAGAATACTAGCATGCACAGTTTGTTTTACAAGTTTGATTCAAATGTGTGAATGTTGTGGAATGAATGTGGTTAGAAATCACATTTGGATTACTTTTATGACAACCCTAACCCATATAATCGTCTCCATGTCATTAGAATTCAAAAATAAGATTAGAATCAAAAAATAAGCTTAAAAGTAGAATACAAGCATGCACAGTTCGTTTTACAAGTTTGATTCAAATGTGTGAATGTTGTGGAATGAGTGTGGTTAAAAATGACATTTGGTTTACTTTTATGATAACCCTAACACATATAATCGTCTCCATGTCATTAGAATTCAAAAATAAGCTTAGAACAAAAAAATAAGCTTAAAAGTAGAATACAAGCATGCACAGTTCGTTTTACAAGTTTGATTCAAATTTGTGAATGTTGTGGAATGAATGTGGTTAGAAATCACATTAGGATTACTTTTATGACAACCCTAACCCATATAATCGTCTCCATGTCATTAGAATTCAAAAATAAGATTAGAATCTAAAAATAAGCTTAAAAGTAGAATACAAGCATGCACAGTTCGTTTTACAAGTTTGATTCAAATGTGTGAATGTTGTGGAATGAGTGTGGTTAAAAATGACATTTGGTTTACTTTTATGACAACCCTAACACATATAATCGTCTCCATGTCATTAGAATTCAAAAATAAGCTTAGAACAAAAAAATAAGCTTAAAAGTAGAATACAAGCATGCACAGTTCGTTTTACAAGTTTGATTCAAATGTGTGAATGTTGTGGAATGTGTGTGGTAAGAAATGACATTTGGATTACTTTTATGACAACCCTAACACATATAATCGTCTCCATGTCATTAGAATTCAAAAGTAAGCTTAGAATCAAAGAATAAGCTTAAAAGTAGAATACTAGCATGCACAGTTCGTTTTACAAGTTTGATTCAAATTTGTGAATGTTGTGGAATGAATGTGGTTAGAAATCACATTAGGATTACTTTTATGACAACCCTAACCCATATAATCGTCTCCATGTCATTAGAATTCAAAACTAAGCTTAGAATCAAAGAATAAGCTTAATAGTAGAATACTAGCATGCACAGTTCGTTTTACAAGTTTGATTCAAATGTGTGAATGTTATGGAATGAGTGTGGTTAGAAATGACATTTGGTTCACTTTTATGGGAACCCTAACACATATAATCGTCTCCATGTCATTAGAATTCAAAAGTAAGCTTAGAATAAAAAAATAAGCTTAAAAGTAGAATACAAGCATGCACAGTTCGTTTTACAAGTTTGATTCAAATGTGTGAATGTTGTGGAATGTGTGTGGTAAGAAATGACATTTGGATTACTTTTATGACAACCCTAACACATATAATCGTCTCCATGTCATTAGAATTCAAAAGTAAGCTTAGAATCAAAGAATAAGCTTAAAAGTAGAATACTAGCATGCACAGTTCGTTTTACAAGTTTGATTCAAATGTGTGAATGTTATGGAATGAGTGTGGTTAGAAATGACATTTGGTTCACTTTTATGGGAACCCTAACACATATAATCGTCTCCATGTCATTAGAATTCAAAAGTAAGCTTAGAATCAAAAAATAAGCTTAAAAGTAGAATACAAGCATGCACAGTCCGTTTTACCAGTTTGATTCAAATGTGTGAATGTTGTGGAATGAGTTTGGTAAGAAATGACATTTGGTTTACTTTTATGACAACCCTAACACATATAATCGTCTCCATGCCATTAGAATTCAAAAATAAGCTTAGAATAAAAAAATAAGCTTAAAAGTAGAATACAAGCCTGCACTGTTCGTTTTACAAGTTTGATTCAAATGTGTGAATGTTGTGGAATGAGTGTGGTTAAAAATGACATTTGGTTTACTCTTATGACAATCCTAACCCATATAATCGTCTCCATGTCATTAGAATTCAAAAATAAGATTAGAATCAAAGAATAAGCTTAAAAGTAGAATACTAGCATGCACAGTTTGTTTTACAAGTTTGATTCAAATGTGTGAATGTTGTGGAATGAATGTGGTTAGAAATCACATTTGGATTACTTTTATGACAACCCTAACACATATAATCGTCTCCATGTCATTAGAATTCAAAAATAAGCTTAGAATCAAAGAATAAGCTTAAAAGTAGAATACTAGCATGCACAGTTCGTTTTACAAGTTTGATTCAAATGTGTGAATGTTCTGGAATGAGTGTGGTAAGAAATGACATTTGGTATACTTTTATGACAACCCTAACACATATAATCGTCTCCAGGTCATTAGAATTCCAAAATAAGCTTAGAATAAAAAAATAAGCTTAAAAGTACAATACAAGCATGCACAGTTCGTTTTACATGTTTGATTCAAATGTGTGAATGTTGTGGAATGAGTTTGGTAAGAAATGACATTTGGTTTACTTTTATGACAACCCTAACACATATAATCGTCTCCACGTCATTAGAATTCAAAAATAAGCTTAGAATCAAAGAATAAGCTTAAAAGTAGAATACAAGCCTGCACAGTTCGTTTTACAAGTTTGATTCAAATGTGTGAATGTTGTAGAATCAGTGTGGTTAGAAATGACATTTGGTTCACTTTTACAACAACCTTAACGCATATACTCGTCTCCATGTCATAAGAATGCCAAAATAAGCATAAAATTAAAGAATAAGCTTAAAAGTAGAATACTAGCATGCACAGTTCGTTTTACAAGTTTGATTCAAATGTGTGAATGTTCTGGAATGAGTGTGGTAAGAAATGACATTTGGTGTACTTTTATGACAACCCTTGATACATGGGAGCTATGGGTCAAAGCTTATAGTGGAAGTTCAAGACAATCACGTCACCTTCCAGTCTCAATATCTTCTGAAGTACTCAATATTTCGAAGAACAATCAATTGTATAGGAAAGTTCATGATCTAAGCTTTCCGAAAAGTGGTCATATGCCTTAAATGGTTAAGTAACGAAGGAGATATGCTTGTTTTAAGTTGAGCTGTCCAGTTTCTACGCGGGTACACGAGAATGGCCGAAACTGCTATATTCCCCAAGCCATGCACGTCCAAGGAAGTTCTTAGTAGATATAATACTTATTCTTAATTGTGTCTTTGTTTAAGTTTAGGAAAGTGTCTTATTTACAGTATTTTGTGGAATAAAGGAGCCTTAGAAGGTTTCCAAGTTGTTATAGAAGAGTGTAGGAAAGTTTCAGTAATAAGCTTGAAGTTGGTTTAAGGGAAGACCTAAAACTAGTTCTTAACTTGAGTTTAGGTAAGTTTAGGAGTCTTAAGAGTAGTATAAATAGAGAGTCTTATTGTATTGTTTTTCATACAAGTTTGAGCATTAATATCGAAGAGTCGAAGGGAGTTTCCTTCAAAACCTGGCCTTGAGAGGTTCTGTGTTCTTTTGGTTCGTGCCTTGTTTCTTTGTGATCTTGGTGCTTTCCCTTTGTTTGTGCTTTGTTTCTTTGTGATCTTAGTGCAAATTAGTCTTAGTCAAGTATTCTTGCGAGGATTCTAGACTAATTCATATCCTTTATTTTCTGTTTTAATTCCGCTGCGTTACAAACTCAAAAACACATAAAAATTAGAGCAAGTTTTACATCAAATTGGTATCAGAGCGAGGTTGTAACAAACTTATATGCTTTGTTAGTCTTGGTGTGGTTGATTTTGGTTTATCAATGAATTATAAATTTCCTAAGTTTGATGGGAGTGGTGATTCTGAAGATTATTTAAATTGGGAAAGAAAGATCGAGCGTAAATTCAATCGAATTGGTTTTGATGATCGTGAAAGATTCGATCATGTGAAACTTATTTTGGTAAGAGACGCATTCCATTGGTTTGAAATTTTGAAGAAGCGACGCAAACATGAAGGTAAGTGCAAGATTCATTCGTGGGAAGTACTCAAGTGCAAGCTACGTAAACGATATATGCCAAGGAACTTTATTGAAGATGTGTCGTTCAAAAAGTCTTCTTATGAGCATGAACAAGCAAATAATGATCTGATTTTGTTGGACATGATGAAGAAACTTGACCGTATGCAAGATGACTTGAAGAAAGTTAGGAGTGCACATCTTGAAAAGCATGATTCTTGTGAAGACAAAGAAAAAATCAAAGAAGTGATCTTGGAGGAACAATCGCAAGTACATGAATTCATACAAATCCAAGAGCATGAAGAGATTGAGATTAGTGATCAAGACAAAACATTGGATCTTCATGATACTTCTAAAGAGGAAAGCATTGATTCTTCACTAAAGTCTTTTGGGGAAAACGAAATAAAGAGTGCGATTGAACATGAGGTTCTAATTGAAGATGAGATAGATGACAAATTTGTTTACCACAAATTTGAGACCAAGATTCCATACAAATCATTAATTGATCGCTATATTGATGAGAGACTTGAAGAAGATGTCAAAGGTAAATCCTGTTTGTCTTTCTTTCTTTATAACAATGGCATCGAAGTGAAAGATGAACAATACAGCTCTAAACTTGATGTCCAAAACATGATGGACCATGAGAAGCTTAAAGAAAAGAGAACAGAGATTGAAGATCATGGTGTCGAAAAACTCATCAAGTACATTGAAGATGATGAGTTAAAGGACTTGTGCATATGTTTGGTGTTTGTACTTCTCTTTTTGATCCTTGTATATGATCCGGGTGGTTGTGAGAATGTGTTTCTCTACTATAGGACTTCAGATTCGAGGACGAATCTTTTCAAAGAAGGGGAGAATGATACATGGGAGCTATGGGTCAAAGCTTATAGTGGAAGTTCAAGACAATCACGTCACCTTCCAGTCTCAATATCTTCTGAAGTACTCAATATTTCGAAGAACAATCAATTGTATAGGAAAGTTCATGATCTAAGCTTTCCGAAAAGTGGTCATATGCCTTAAATGGTTAAGTAACGAAGGAGATATGCTTGTTTTAAGTTGAGCTGTCCAGTTTCTACGCGGGTACACGAGAATGGCCGAAACTGCTATATTCCCCAAGCCATGCACGTCCAAGGAAGTTCTTAGTAGATATAATACTTATTCTTAATTGTGTCTTTGTTTAAGTTTAGGAAAGTGTCTTATTTACAGTATTTTGTGGAATAAAGGAGCCTTAGAAGGTTTCCAAGTTGTTATAGAAGAGTGTAGGAAAGTTTCAGTAATAAGCTTGAAGTTGGTTTAAGGGAAGACCTAAAACTAGTTCTTAACTTGAGTTTAGGTAAGTTTAGGAGTCTTAAGAGTAGTATAAATAGAGAGTCTTATTGTATTGTTTTTCATACAAGTTTGAGCATTAATATCGAAGAGTCGAAGGGAGTTTCCTTCAAAACCTGGCCTTGAGAGGTTCTGTGTTCTTTTGGTTCGTGCCTTGTTTCTTTGTGATCTTGGTGCTTTCCCTTTGTTTGTGCTTTGTTTCTTTGTGATCTTAGTGCAAATTAGTCTTAGTCAAGTATTCTTGCGAGGATTCTAGACTAATTCATATCCTTTATTTTCTGTTTTAATTAGAGCAACCCTAACACATATAATCGTCTCCAGGTCATTAGAATTCCAAAATAAGCTTAGAATAAAAAAATAAGCTTAAAAGTAGAATACAAGCCTGCACTGTTCGTTTTACAAGTTTGATTCAAATGTGTGAATGTTGTGGAATAAGTGTGGTTAAAAATGACATTTGGTTTACTTTTATGACAACCCTAACACATATAATCGTCTCCATGTTATTAGAATTCAAAAATAAGCTTAGAATAAAAAAATAAGCTTAAAAGTAGAATACAAGCATGCATAGTTCGTTTTACAAGTTTGATTCAAATTTGTGAATGTTGTGGAATGAGTGTGGTTAGAAATGACATTTGGTTCACTTTTACAACAACCTTAACGCATACAATCGTCTCCATGTCATTAGAATGCAAAAATAAGCTTAGAATCAAAGAATAAGCTTAAAAGTAGAATACAAGCATACAAAGTTCGTTTTACAAGTTTGATTCAAATGTGTGAATGTTGTGGAATGAGTTTGGTAAGAAATGACATTTGGTTTACTTTTATGACAACCGTAACACATATAATCGGCTCCACGTTATTAGAATTCAAAAATAAGCTTAGAATCAAAGAATAAGCTTAAAAGTAGAGTACAAGCCTGCACTGTTCGTTTTACAAGATTGAATCAAATGTGTGAATGTTGTGGAATGAGTGTGGTTAGAAATGACATTTGGTTCACTTTTACAACAACCTTAACGCATATAATCGTCTCCATGTCATTAGAATTCAAAAATAAGCTTAGAATCAAAGAATAAGCTTAAAAGTAGAATACTAGCATGCACAGTTTGTTTTACAAGTTTGATTCAAATGTGTGAATGTTGTGGAATGAATGTGGTTAGAAATCACATTTGGATTACTTTTATGACAACCCTAACCCATATAATCGTCTCCATGTCATTAGAATTCAAAAATAAGATTAGAATCAAAAAATAAGCTTAAAAGTAGAATACAAGCATGCACAGTTCGTTTTACAAGTTTGATTCAAATGTGTGAATGTTGTGGAATGAGTGTGGTTAAAAATGACATTTGGTTTACTTTTATGATAACCCTAACACATATAATCGTCTCCATGTCATTAGAATTCAAAAATAAGCTTAGAACAAAAAAATAAGCTTAAAAGTAGAATACAAGCATGCACAGTTCGTTTTACAAGTTTGATTCAAATTTGTGAATGTTGTGGAATGAATGTGGTTAGAAATCACATTAGGATTACTTTTATGACAACCCTAACCCATATAATCGTCTCCATGTCATTAGAATTCAAAAATAAGATTAGAATCTAAAAATAAGCTTAAAAGTAGAATACAAGCATGCACAGTTCGTTTTACAAGTTTGATTCAAATGTGTGAATGTTGTGGAATGAGTGTGGTTAAAAATGACATTTGGTTTACTTTTATGACAACCCTAACACATATAATCGTCTCCATGTCATTAGAATTCAAAAATAAGCTTAGAACAAAAAAATAAGCTTAAAAGTAGAATACAAGCATGCACAGTTCGTTTTACAAGTTTGATTCAAATTTGTGAATGTTGTGGAATGAGTGTGGTTAGAAATGACATTTGGTTCACTTTTACAACAACCTTAACGCATACAATCGTCTCCATGTCATTAGAATGCAAAAATAAGCTTAGAATCAAAGAATAAGCTTAAAAGTAGAATACAAGCATACACCGTTCGTTTTACAAGTTTGATTCAAATGTGTGAATGTTGTGGAATGAGTTTGGTAAGAAATGACATTTGGTTTACTTTTATGACAACGCTAACACATATAATCGTGTCCATGTCATTAGAATTCAAAAATAAGCTTAGAATAAAAAAATAAGCTTAAAAGTAGAAAACTAGCATGCACAGTTCGTTTTACAAGTTTGATTCAAATGTGTGAATGTTGTGGAATGAGTGTGGTAAGAAATCACATTTGGTTTACTTTTATGACAACTCTAACACATATAATCGTCTCCATGTCATTAGAATTCAAAAATAAGCTTAGAATCAAAGAATAAGCTTAAAAGTAGAATACAAGCATGCACAGTTCGTTTTACAAGTTTGATTCAAATTTGTGAATGTTGTGGAACGAGTGTGGTAAGAAATGACATTTGGTTTACTTTTATGACAACCCTAACACATGTAATTGTCTCCATGTCATTAGAATTCAAAAATAAGCTTAGAATAAAAAAATAAGCTTAAAAGTAGAATACAAGCATGCACAGTTCGTTTTACAAGTTTGATTCAAATGTGTGAATGTTGTGGAATGAGTTTGGTAAGAAATGACATTTGGTTTACTTTTATGACAACCCTAACACATATAATCGTCTCCATGTCATTAGAATTCCAAAATAAGCTTAGAATAAAAAAATAAGCTTAAAAGTAGAATACAAGCCTGCACTGTTCGTTTTACAAGTTTGATTCAAATGTGTGAATGTTGTGGAATGAGTGTGGTTAAAAATGACATTTGGTTTACTTTTATGACAACCCTAACACATATAATCGTCTCCACGTCATTAGAATTCAAAAATAAGCTTAGAATCAAAGAATAAGCTTAAAAGTAGAATACAAGCCTGCACAGTTCGTTTTACAAGTTTGATTCAAATGTGTGAATGTTGTGGAATCAGTGTGGTTAGAAATGACATTAGGTTTACTTTTATGACAACCCTGACACATATAATCGTCTCCATGTCCTTAGAATTCAAAAATAAGCTTAGAATAAAAAAATAAGCTTAAAAGTAGAATACAAGCATGCACAGTCCGTTTTACCAGTTTGATTCAAATGTGTGAATGTTGTGGAATGAGTTTGGTAAGAAATGACATTTGGTTTACTTTTATGACAACCCTAACACATATAATCGTCTCCATGCCATTAGAATTCAAAAATAAGCTTAGAATAAAAAAATAAGCTTAAAAGTAGAATACAAGCCTGCACTGTTCGTTTTACAAGTTTGATTCAAATGTGTGAATGTTGTGGAATGAGTGTGGTTAAAAATGACATTTGGTTTACTCTTATGACAACCCTAACCCATATAATCGTCTCCATGTCATTAGAATTCAAAAATAAGATTAGAATCAAAGAATAAGCTTAAAAGTAGAATACTAGCATGCACAGTTTGTTTTACAAGTTTGATTCAAATGTGTGAATGTTGTGGAATGAATGTGGTTAGAAATCACATTTGGATTACTTTTATGACAACCCTAACACATATAATCGTCTCCATGTGATTAGAATTCAAAAATAAGCTTAGAATCAAAGAATAAGCTTAAAAGTAGAATACTAGCATGCACAGTTCGTTTTACAAGTTTGATTCAAATGTGTGAATGTTCTGGAATGAGTGTGGTAAGAAATGACATTTGGTGTACTTTTATGACAACCCTAACACATATAATCGTCTCCAGGTCATTAGAATTCCAAAATAAGCTTAGAATAAAAAAATAAGCTTAAAAGTACAATACAAGCATGCACAGTTCGTTTTACATGTTTGATTCAAATGTGTGAATGTTGTGGAATGAGTTTGGTAAGAAATGACATTTGGTTTACTTTTATGACAACCCTAACACATATAATCGTCTCCACGTCATTAGAATTCAAAAATAAGCTTAGAATCAAAGAATAAGCTTAAAAGTAGAATACAAGCCTGCACAGTTCGTTTTACAAGTTTGATTCAAATGTGTGAATGTTGTGGAATCAGTGTGGTTAGAAATGACATTTGGTTCACTTTTACAACAACGTTAACGCATATACTCGTCTCCATGTCATAAGAATGCAAAAATAAGCATAAAATTAAAGAATAAGCTTAAAAGTAGAATACTAGCATGCACAGTTCGTTTTACAAGTTTGATTCAAATGTGTGAATGTTCTGGAATGAGTGTGGTAAGAAATGACATTTGGTGTACTTTTATGACAACCCTAACACATATAATCGTCTTCAGGTCATTAGAATTCCAAAATAAGCTTAGAATAAAAAAATAAGCTTAAAAGTAGAATACAAGCCTGCACTGTTCGTTTTACAAGTTTGATTCAAATGTGTGAATGTTGTGGAATGAGTGTGGTTAGAAATGACATTTGGTTCACTTTTACAACAACCTTAACGCATACAATCGTCTCCATGTCATTAGAATGCAAAAATAAGCTTAGAATCAAAGAATAAGCTTAAAAGTAGAATACAAGAATACAAAGTTCGTTTTACAAGTTTGATTCAAATGTGTGAATGTTGTGGAATGAGTTTGGTAAGAAATGACATTTGGTTTACTTTTATGACAACCCTAACACATATAATCGGCTCCACGTTATTAGAATTCAAAAATAAGCTTAGAATCAAAGAATAAGCTTAAAAGTAGAGTACAAGCCTGCACTGTTCGTTTTACAAGATTGATTCAAATGTGTGAATGTTGTGGAATGAGTGTGGTTAGAAATGACATTTGGTTCACTTTTACAACAACCTTAACGCATATAATTGTCTCCATGTCATTAGAATTCAAAAATAAGCTTAGAATCAAAGAATAAGCTTAAAAGTAGAATACTAGCATGCACAGTTTGTTTTACAAGTTTGATTCAAATGTGTGAATGTTGTGGAATGAATGTGGTTAGAAATCACATTTGGATTACTTTTATGACAACCCTAACCCATATAATCGTCTCCATGTCATTAGAATTCAAAAATAAGATTAGAATCAAAAAATAAGCTTAAAAGTAGAATACAAGCATGCACAGTTCGTTTTACAAGTTTGATTCAAATGTGTGAATGTTGTGGAATGAGTGTGGTTAAAAATGACATTTGGTTTACTTTTATGATAACCCTAACACATATAATCGTCTCCATGTCATTAGAATTCAAAAATAAGCTTAGAACAAAAAAATAAGCTTAAAAGTAGAATACAAGCATGCACAGTTCGTTTTACAAGTTTGATTCAAATTTGTGAATGTTGTGGAATGAATGTGGTTAGAAATCACATTTGGATTACTTTTATGACAACGCTAACCCATATAATCGTCTCCATGTCATTAGAATTCAAAAATAAGATTAGAATCAAAAAATAAGCTTAAAAGTAGAATACAAGCATGCACAGTTCGTTTTACAAGTTTGATTCAAATGTGTGAATGTTGTGGAATGAGTGTGGTTAGAAATGACATTTGGTTCACTTTTACAACAACCTTAACGCATACAATCGTCTCCATGTCATTAGAATGCAAAAATAAGCTTAGAATCAAAGAATAAGCTTAAAAGTAGAATACAAGCATACACAGTTCGTTTTACAAGTTTGATTCAAATGTGTGAATGTTGTGGAATGAGTTTGGTAAGAAATGACATTTGGTTTACTTTTATGACAACCCTAACACATATAATCGTCTCCATGTGATTAGAATTCAAAAATAAGCTTAGAATAAAAAAATAAGCTTAAAAGTAGAATACAAGCCTGCACTGTTCGTTTTACAAGTTTGATTCAAATGTGTGAATGTTGTGGAATGAGTGTGGTTAAAAATGACATTTGGTTTACTTTTATGACAACCCTAACCCATATAATCGTCTCCATGTCATTAGAATTCAAAAATAAGATTAGAATCAAAGAATAAGCTTAAAAGTAGAATACTAGCATGCACAGTTTGTTTTACAAGTTTGATTCAAATGTGTGAATGTTGTGGAATGAATGTGTTAGAAATCACATTTGGATTACTTTTATGACAACCTTAACGCATATAATCGTCTCCATGTATTAGAATTCAAAAATAAGCTTAGAATAAAAAAATAAGCTTAAAAGTAGAATACAAGCATGCACAGTTCGTTTTACAAGTTTGATTCAAATTTGTGAATGTTGTGGAATGAGTGTGGTTAGAAATGACATTTGGTTTACTTTTATGACAACCCTAACACATATAATCGTCTCCATGCCATTAGAATTCAAAAATAAGCTTAGAATCAAAGAATAAGCTTAAAAGTAGAATACTAGCATGCACAGTTCGTTTTACGAGTTTGATTCAAATGTGTGAATGTTGTGGAATGAGTGTGGTTAGAAATGACATTTGGTTCACTTTTACAACAACCTTAACGCATACAATCGTCTCCATGTCATTAGAATGCAAAAATAAGCTTAGAATCAAAGAATAAGCTTAAAAGTAGAATACTAGCATGCACAGTTCGTTTTACAAGTTTGATTCAAATGTGTGAATGTTATGGAATGAGTGTGGTAAGAAATGACATTTGGTTTACTTTTATGACCACCCTAACACATATAATCGTCTCCATGCCATTAGAATTCAAAAATAAGCTTAGAATCAAAGAATAAGCTTAAAAGTAGAATACAAGCATGCACAGTTCGTTTTACAAGTTTGATTCAAATGTGTGAATGTTGTGGAATGTATGTGGTTAAAAATGACATTTGGTTCACTTTTACAACAACCTTAACGCATACAATCGTCTGTATGTCATTAGAATTCAAAACTAAGATTAGAATCAAAGAATAAGCTTAAAAGTAGAATACTAGCATGCACAGTTCGTTTTACAAGTTTGATTCAAATGTGTGAATGTTATGGAATGAGTGTGGTAAGAAATGACATTTGGTTTACTTTTATGACAACCCTAACACATATAATCGTCTCCATGCCATTAGAATTCAAAAATAAGCTTAGAATCAAAGAATAAGCTTAAAAGTAGAATACAAGCATGCACAGTTCGTTTTACAAGTTTGATTCAAATGTGTGAATGTTGTGGAATGAATGTGGTTAAAAATGACATTTGGTTCACTTTTACAACAACCTTAACGCATACAATCGTCTGTATGTCATTAGAATTCAAAAATAAGATTAGAATCAAAGAATAAGCTTAAAAGTAGAATACTAGCATGCACAGTTTGTTTTACAAGTTTGATTCAAATGTGTGAATGTTGTGGAATGAGTGTGGTAAGAAATGACATTTGGATTACTTTTATGACAACCCTAACACATATAATCGTCGCCATGTCATAAGAATACAAAAATAAGCTTAGAATCAAAGAATAAGCTTAAAAGTAGAATACTAGCATGCATAGTTCGTTTTACAAGTTTGATTCAAATGTGTGAATGTTGTGGAATGAGTGTGGTAAGAAATGACATTTGGTTTACTTTTATGACAACCCTAACACATATAATCGTCTCCACGTCATTAGAATTCAAAAATAAGCTTAGAATCAAAGAATAAGCTTAAAAGTAGAATACAAGCATGCACAGTTCGTTTTACAAGTTTGATTCAAATTTGTGAATGTTGTGGAATGAGTGTGGTTAGAAATGACATTTGGTTCACTTTTACAACAACCTTAACGCATACAATCGTCTCCATGTCATTAGAATGCAAAAATAAGCTTAGAATCAAAGAATAAGCTTAAAAGTAGAATACAAGCATACACAGTTCGTTTTACAAGTTTGATTCAAATGTGTGAATGTTGTGGAATGAGTTTGGTAAGAAATGACATTTGGTTTACTTTTATGACAACCCTAACACATATAATCGTCTCCATGTCATTAGAATTCAAAAATAAGCTTAGAATAAAAAAATAAGCTTAAAAGTAGAATACAAGCCTGGACTGTTCGTTTTACAAGTTTGATTCAAATGTGTGAATGTTGTGGAATGAATGTGGTTAAAAATGACATTTGGTTCACTTTTACAACAACCTTAACGCATACAATCGTCTGTATGTCATTAGAATTCAAAAATAAGATTAGAATCAAAGAATAAGCTTAAAAGTAGAATACTAGCATGCACAGTTCGTTTTACAAGTTTGATTCAAATGTGTGAATGTTGTGGAATGAGTTTGGTAAGAAATGACATTTGGTTTACTTTTATGACAACCCTAACACATATAATCGTCTCCACGTCATTAGAATTCAAAAATAAGCTTAGAATTAAAGAATAAGCTTAAAAGTAGAAAACTAGCATGCACAGTTCGTTTTACGAGTTTGATTCAAATGTGTGAATGTTGTGGAATGAGTGTGGTTAGAAATGACATTTAGTTTACTTTTATGACAACGCTAACACATATAATCGTCTCCATGTCATTAGAATTCAAAAATAAGCTTAGAATCAAAGAATAAGCTTAAAAGTAGAATACTAGCATGCACAGTTCGTTTTACAAGTTTGATTCAAATGTGTGAATGTTGTGGAATGAGTGTGGTAAGAAATGACATTTGGTGTACTTTTATGACAACCCTAACACATATAATCGTCTCCAAGTCATTAGAATTCCAAAATAAGCTTAGAATAAAAAAATAAGCTTAAAAGTAGAATACAAGCCTGCACTGTTCGTTTTACAAGTTTGATTCAAATGTGTGAATGTTGTGGAATGAGTGTGGTTAAAAATGACATTTGGTTTACTTTATGACAACCCTAACCCATATAATCGTCTCCATGTCATTAGAATTCAAAAATAAGATTAGAATCAAAGAATAAGCTTAAAAGTAGAATACTAGCATGCACAGTTTGTTTTACAAGTTTGATTCAAATGTGTGAATGTTGTGGAATGAGTGTGGTAAGAAATGACATTTGGTGTACTTTTATGACAACCCTAACACATATAATCGTCTCCATGTGATTAGAATTCAAAAATAAGCTTAGAATAAAAAAATAAGCTTAAAAGTAGAATACAAACCTGCACTGTTCGTTTTACAAGTTTGATTCAAATGTGTGAATGTTGTGGAATGAATGTGGTTAAAAATGACATTTGGTTCACTTTTACAACAACCTTAACGCATACAATCGTCTGTATGTCATTAGAATTCAAAAATAAGATTAGAATCAAAGAATAAGCTTAAAAGTAGAATACTAGCATGCACAGTTTGTTTTACAAGTTTGATTCAAATGTGTGAATGTTGTGGAATGAGTGTGGTTAGAAATGACATTTGGTTCACTTTTACAACAACCTTAACGCATATAATCGTCTCCATGTCATTAGAATGCAAAAATAAGCTTAGAATCAAAGAATAAGCTTAAAAGTAGAATACAAGCATACACAGTTCGTTTTACAAGTTTGATTCAAATGTGTGAATGTTGTGGAATGAGTTTGGTAAGAAATGACATTTGGTTTACTTTTATGACAACCCTAACACATATAATCGTCTCCATGTGATTAGAATTCAAAAATAAGCTTAGAATAAAAAAATAAGCTTAAAAGTAGAATACAAGCCTGCACTGTTCGTTTTACAAGTTTGATTCAAATGTGTGAATGTTGTGGAATGAGTGTGGTTAAAAATGACATTTGGTTTACTTTTATGACAACCCTAACCCATATAATCGTCTCCATGTCATTAGAATTCAAAAATAAGATTAGAATCAAAGAATAAGCTTAAAAGTAGAATACTAGCATGCACAGTTTGTTTTACAAGTTTGATTCAAATGTGTGAATGTTGTGGAATGAATGTGTTAGAAATCACATTTGGATTACTTTTATGACAACCTTAACGCATATAATCGTCTCCATGTATTAGAATTCAAAAATAAGCTTAGAATAAAAAAAAAAGCTTAAAAGTAGAATACAAGCATGCACAGTTCGTTTTACAAGTTTGATTCAAATTTGTGAATGTTGTGGAATGAGTGTGGTTAGAAATGACATTTGGTTTACTTTTATGACAACCCTAACACATATAATCGTCTCCATGCCATTAGAATTCAAAAATAAGCTTAGAATCAAAGAATAAGCTTAAAAGTAGAATACTAGCATGCACAGTTCGTTTTACGAGTTTGATTCAAATGTGTGAATGTTGTGGAATGAGTGTGGTTAGAAATGACATTTGGTTCACTTTTACAACAACCTTAACGCATACAATCGTCTCCATGTCATTAGAATGCAAAAATAAGCTTAGAATCAAAGAATAAGCTTAAAAGTAGAATACTAGCATGCACAGTTCGTTTTACAAGTTTGATTCAAATGTGTGAATGTTGTGGAATGAGTGTGGTAAGAAATGACATTTGGTTTACTTTTATGACAACCCTAACACATATAATCGTCTCCATGCCATTAGAATTCAAAAATAAGCTTAGAATAAAAGAATAAGCTTAAAAGTAGAATACAAGCATGCACAGTTCGTTTTACAAGTTTGATTCAAATGTGTGAATGTTGTGGAATGAATGTGGTTAAAAATGACATTTGGTTCACTTTTACAACAACCTTAACGCATACAATCGTCTGTATGTCATTAGAATTCAAAAATAAGATTAGAATCAAAGAATAAGCTTAAAAGTAGAATACTCGCATGCACAGTTTGTTTTACAAGTTTGATTCAAATGTGTGAATGTTGTGGAATGAGTGTGGTAAGAAATGACATTTGGATTACTTTTATGACAACCCTAACACATATAATCGTCGCCATGTCATAAGAATACAAAAATAAGCTTAGAATCAAAGAATAAGCTTAAAAGTAGAATACTAGCATGCATAGTTCGTTTTACAAGTTTGATTCAAATGTGTGAATGTTGTGGAATGAGTGTGGTAAGAAATGACATTTGGTTTACTTTTATGACAACCCTAACACATATAATCGTCTCCACGTCATTAGAATTCAAAAATAAGCTTAGAATCAAAGAATAAGCTTAAAAGTAGAATACAAGCATGCACAGTTCGTTTTACAAGTTTGATTCAAATTTGTGAATGTTGTGGAATGAGTGTGGTTAGAAATGACATTTGGTTCACTTTTACAACAACCTTAACGCATACAATCGTCTCCATGTCATTAGAATGCAAAAATAAGCTTAGAATCAAAGAATAAGCTTAAAAGTAGAATACAAGCATACACAGTTCGTTTTACAAGTTTGATTCAAATGTGTGAATGTTGTGGAATGAGTTTGGTAAGAAATGACATTTGGTTTACTTTTATGACAACCCTAACACATATAATCGTCTCCATGTCATTAGAATTCAAAAATAAGCTTAGAATAAAAAAATAAGCTTAAAAGTAGAATACAAGCCTGCACTGTTCGTTTTACAAGTTTGATTCAAATGTGTGAATGTTGTGGAATGAATGTGGTTAAAAATGACATTTGGTTCACTTTTACAACAACCTTAACGCATACAATCGTCTGTATGTCATTAGAATTCAAAAATAAGATTAGAATCAAAGAATAAGCTTCAAAGTAGAATACTAGCATGCACAGTTCGTTTTACAAGTTTGATTCAAATGTGTGAATGTTGTGGAATGAGTTTGGTAAGAAATGACATTTGGTTTACTTTTATGACAACCCTAACACATATAATCGTCTCCACGTCATTAGAATTCAAAAATAAGCTTAGACTTAAAGAATAAGCTTAAAAGTAGAAAACTAGCATGCACAGTTCGTTTTACGAGTTTGATTCAAATGTGTGAATGTTGTGGAATGAGTGTGGTTAGAAATGACATTTAGTTTACTTTTATGACAACGCTAACACATATAATCGTCTCCATGTCATTAGAATTCAAAAATAAGCTTAGAATCAAAGAATAAGCTTGAAAGTAGAATACTAGCATGCACAGTTCGTTTTACAAGTTTGATTCAAATGTGTGAATGTTGTGGAATGAGTGTGGTAAGAAATGACATTTGGTGTACTTTTATGACAACCCTAACACATATAATCGTCTCCAAGTCATTAGAATTCCAAAATAAGCTTAGAATAAAAAAATAAGCTTAAAAGTAGAATACAAGCCTGCACTGTTCGTTTTACAAGTTTGATTCAAATGTGTGAATGTTGTGGAATGAGTGTGGTTAAAAATGACATTTGGTTTACTTTATGACAACCCTAACCCATATAATCGTCTCCATGTCATTAGAATTCAAAAATAAGATTAGAATCAAAGAATAAGCTTAAAAGTAGAATACTAGCATGCACAGTTTGTTTTACAAGTTTGATTCAAATGTGTGAATGTTGTGGAATGAGTGTGGTAAGAAATGACATTTGGTGTACTTTTATGACAATCCTAACACATATAATCGTCTCCATGTGATTAGAATTCAAAAATAAGCTTAGAATAAAAAAATAAGCTTAAAAGTAGAATACAAGCCTGCACTGTTCGTTTTACAAGTTTGATTCAAATGTGTGAATGTTGTGGAATGAATGTGGTTAAAAATGACATTTGGTTCACTTTTACAACAACCTTAACGCATACAATCGTCTGTATGTCATTAGAATTCAAAAATAAGATTAGAATCAAAGAATAAGCTTAAAAGTAGAATACTAGCATGCACAGTTTGTTTTACAAGTTTGATTCAAATGTGTGAATGTTGTGGAATGAGTGTGGTTAGAAATGACATTTGGTTCACTTTTACAACAACCTTAACGCATACAATCGTCTCCATGTCATTAGAATGCAAAAATAAGCTTAGAATCAAAGAATAAGCTTAAAAGTAGAATACAAGCATACACAGTTCGTTTTACAAGTTTGATTCAAATGTGTGAATGTTGTGGAATGAGTTTGGTAAGAAATGACATTTGGTTTACTTTTATGACAACCCTAACACATATAATCGTCTCCATGTGATTAGAATTCAAAAATAAGCTTAGAATAAAAAAATAAGCTTAAAAGTAGAATACAAGCCTGCACTGTTCGTTTTACAAGTTTGATTCAAATGTGTGAATGTTGTGGAATGAGTGTGGTTAAAAATGACATTTGGTTTACTTTTATGACAACCCTAACCCATATAATCGTCTCCATGTCATTAGAATTCAAAAATAAGATTAGAATCAAAGAATAAGCTTAAAAGTAGAATACTAGCATGCACAGTTTGTTTTACAAGTTTGATTCAAATGTGTGAATGTTGTGGAATGAATGTGTTAGAAATCACATTTGGATTACTTTTATGACAACCTTAACGCATATAATCGTCTCCATGTATTAGAATTCAAAAATAAGCTTAGAATAAAAAAATAAGCTTAAAAGTAGAATACAAGCATGCACAGTTCGTTTTACAAGTTTGATTCAAATTTGTGAATGTTGTGGAATGAGTGTGGTTAGAAATGACATTTGGTTTACTTTTATGACAACCCTAACACATATAATCGTCTCCATGCCATTAGAATTCAAAAATAAGCTTAGAATCAAAGAATAAGCTTAAAAGTAGAATACTAGCATGCACAGTTCGTTTTACGAGTTTGATTCAAATGTGTGAATGTTGTGGAATGAGTGTGGTTAGAAATGACATTTGGTTCACTTTTACAACAACCTTAACGCATACAATCGTCTCCATGTCATTAGAATGCAAAAATAAGCTTAGAATCAAAGAATAAGCTTAAAAGTAGAATACTAGCATGCACAGTTCGTTTTACAAGTTTGATTCAAATGTGTGAATGTTGTGGAATGAGTGTGGTAAGAAATGACATTTGGTTTACTTTTATGACAACCCTAACACATATAATCGTCTCCATGCCATTAGAATTCAAAAATAAGCTTAGAATCAAAGAATAAGCTTAAAAGTAGAATACAAGCATGCACAGTTCGTTTTACAAGTTTGATTCAAATGTGTGAATGTTGTGGAATGAATGTGGTTAAAAATGACATTTGGTTCACTTTTACAACAACCTTAACGCATACAATCGTCTGTATGTCATTAGAATTCAAAAATAAGATTAGAATCAAAGAATAAGCTTAAAAGTAGAATACTAGCATGCACAGTTTGTTTTACAAGTTTGATTCAAATGTGTGAATGTTGTGGAATGAGTGTGGTAAGAAATGACATTTGGATTACTTTTATGACAACCCTAACACATATAATCGTCGCCATGTCATAAGAATACAAAAATAAGCTTAGAATCAAAGAATAAGCTTAAAAGTAGAATACTAGCATGCATAGTTCGTTTTACAAGTTTGATTCAAATGTGTGAATGTTGTGGAATGAGTGTGGTAAGAAATGACATTTGGTTTACTTTTATGACAACCCTAACACATATAATCGTCTCCACGTCATTAGAATTCAAAAATAAGCTTAGAATCAAAGAATAAGCTTAAAAGTAGAATACAAGCATGCACAGTTCGTTTTACAAGTTTGATTCAAATTTGTGAATGTTGTGGAATGAGTGTGGTTAGAAATGACATTTGGTTCACTTTTACAACAACCTTAACGCATACAATCGTCTCCATGTCATTAGAATGCAAAAATAAGCTTAGAATCAAAGAATAAGCTTAAAAGTAGAATACAAGCATACACAGTTCGTTTTACAAGTTTGATTCAAATGTGTGAATGTTGTGGAATGAGTTTGGTAAGAAATGACATTTGGTTTACTTTTATGACAACCCTAACACATATAATCGTCTCCATGTCATTAGAATTCAAAAATAAGCTTAGAATAAAAAAATAAGCTTAAAAGTAGAATACAAGCCTGCACTGTTCGTTTTACAAGTTTGATTCAAATGTGTGAATGTTGTGGAATGAATGTGGTTAAAAATGACATTTGGTTCACTTTTACAACAACCTTAACGCATACAATCGTCTGTATGTCATTAGAATTCAAAAATAAGATTAGAATCAAAGAATAAGCTTCAAAGTAGAATACTAGCATGCACAGTTCGTTTTACAAGTTTGATTCAAATGTGTGAATGTTGTGGAATGAGTTTGGTAAGAAATGACATTTGGTTTACTTTTATGACAACCCTAACACATATAATCGTCTCCACGTCATTAGAATTCAAAAATAAGCTTAGAATTAAAGAATAAGCTTAAAAGTAGAAAACTAGCATGCACAGTTCGTTTTACGAGTTTGATTCAAATGTGTGAATGTTGTGGAATGAGTGTGGTTAGAAATGACATTTAGTTTACTTTTATGACAACGCTAACACATATAATCGTCTCCATGTCATTAGAATTCAAAAATAAGCTTAGAATCAAAGAATAAGCTTGAAAGTAGAATACTAGCATGCACAGTTCGTTTTACAAGTTTGATTCAAATGTGTGAATGTTGTGGAATGAGTGTGGTAAGAAATGACATTTGGTGTACTTTTATGACAACCCTAACACATATAATCGTCTCCAAGTCATTAGAATTCCAAAATAAGCTTAGAATAAAAAAATAAGCTTAAAAGTAGAATACAAGCCTGCACTGTTCGTTTTACAAGTTTGATTCAAATGTGTGAATGTTGTGGAATGAGTGTGGTTAAAAATGACATTTGGTTTACTTTATGACAACCCTAACCCATATAATCGTCTCCATGTCATTAGAATTCAAAAATAAGATTAGAATCAAAGAATAAGCTTAAAAGTAGAATACTAGCATGCACAGTTTGTTTTACAAGTTTGATTCAAATGTGTGAATGTTGTGGAATGAGTGTGGTAAGAAATGACATTTGGTGTACTTTTATGACAACCCTAACACATATAATCGTCTCCATGTGATTAGAATTCAAAAATAAGCTTAGAATAAAAAAATAAGCTTAAAAGTAGAATACAAGCCTGCACTGTTCGTTTTACAAGTTTGATTCAAATGTGTGAATGTTGTGGAATGAATGTGGTTAAAAATGACATTTGGTTCACTTTTACAACAACCTTAACGCATACAATCGTCTGTATGTCATTAGAATTCAAAAATAAGATTAGAATCAAAGAATAAGCTTAAAAGTAGAATACTAGCATGCACAGTTTGTTTTACAAGTTTGATTCAAATGTGTGAATGTTGTGGAATGAGTGTGGTTAGAAATGACATTTGGTTCACTTTTACAACAACCTTAACGCATACAATCGTCTCCATGTCATTAGAATGCAAAAATAAGCTTAGAATCAAAGAATAAGCTTAAAAGTAGAATACAAGCATACACAGTTCGTTTTACAAGTTTGATTCAAATGTGTGAATGTTGTGGAATGAGTTTGGTAAGAAATGACATTTGGTTTACTTTTATGACAACCCTAACACATATAATCGTCTCCATGTGATTAGAATTCAAAAATAAGCTTAGAATAAAAAAATAAGCTTAAAAGTAGAATACAAGCCTGCACTGTTCGTTTTACAAGTTTGATTCAAATGTGTGAATGTTGTGGAATGAGTGTGGTTAAAAATGACATTTGGTTTACTTTTATGACAACCCTAACCCATATAATCGTCTCCATGTCATTAGAATTCAAAAATAAGATTAGAATCAAAGAATAAGCTTAAAAGTAGAATACTAGCATGCACAGTTTGTTTTACAAGTTTGATTCAAATGTGTGAATGTTGTGGAATGAATGTGTTAGAAATCACATTTGGATTACTTTTATGACAACCTTAACGCATATAATCGTCTCCATGTCATTAGAATTCAAAAATAAGCTTAGAATAAAAAAATAAGCTTAAAAGTAGAATACAAGCCTGCACTGTTCGTTTTACAAGTTTGATTCAAATGTGTGAATGTTGTGGAATGAATGTGGTTAAAAATGACATTTGGTTCACTTTTACAACAACCTTAACGCATACAATCGTCTGTATGTCATTAGAATTCAAAAATAAGATTAGAATCAAAGAATAAGCTTAAAAGTAGAATACTAGCATGCACAGTTCGTTTTACAAGTTTGATTCAAATGTGTGAATGTTGTGGAATGAGTTTGGTAAGAAATGACATTTGGTTTACTTTTATGACAACCCTAACACATATAATCGTCTCCACGTCATTAGAATTCAAAAATAAGCTTAGAATTAAAGAATAAGCTTAAAAGTAGAAAACTAGCATGCACAGTTCGTTTTACGAGTTTGATTCAAATGTGTGAATGTTGTGGAATGAGTGTGGTTAGAAATGACATTTAGTTTACTTTTATGACAACGCTAACACATATAATCGTCTCCATGTCATTAGAATTCAAAAATAAGCTTAGAATCAAAGAATAAGCTTAAAAGTAGAATACTAGCATGCACAGTTCGTTTTACAAGTTTGATTCAAATGTGTGAATGTTGTGGAATGAGTGTGGTAAGAAATGACATTTGGTGTACTTTTATGACAACCCTAACACATATAATCGTCTCCAAGTCATTAGAATTCCAAAATAAGCTTAGAATAAAAAAATAAGCTTAAAAGTAGAATACAAGCCTGCACTGTTCGTTTTACAAGTTTGATTCAAATGTGTGAATGTTGTGGAATGAGTGTGGTTAAAAATGACATTTGGTTTACTTTATGACAACCCTAACCCATATAATCGTCTCCATGTCATTAGAATTCAAAAATAAGATTAGAATCAAAGAATAAGCTTAAAAGTAGAATACTAGCATGCACAGTTTGTTTTACAAGTTTGATTCAAATGTGTGAATGTTGTGGAATGAGTGTGGTAAGAAATGACATTTGGTGTACTTTTATGACAACCCTAACACATATAATCGTCTCCATGTGATTAGAATTCAAAAATAAGCTTAGAATAAAAAAATAAGCTTAAAAGTAGAATACAAGCCTGCACTGTTCGTTTTACAAGTTTGATTCAAATGTGTGAATGTTGTGGAATGAATGTGGTTAAAAATGACATTTGGTTCACTTTTACAACAACCTTAACGCATACAATCGTCTGTATGTCATTAGAATTCAAAAATAAGATTAGAATCAAAGAATAAGCTTAAAAGTAGAATACTAGCATGCACAGTTTGTTTTACAAGTTTGATTCAAATGTGTGAATGTTGTGGAATGAGTGTGGTTAAAAATGACATTTGGTTCACTTTTACAACAACCTTAACGCAAACAATCGTCTGTATGTCATTAGAATTCAATAATAAGATTAGAATCAAAGAATAAGCTTAAAAGTAGAATACAAGCATGCACAGTTCGTTTTACAAGTTTGATTCAAATTTGTGAATGTTGTGGAATGAGTGTGGTTAGAAATGACATTTGGTTCACTTTTACAACAACCTTAACGCATACAATCGTCTCCATGTCATTAGAATGCAAAAATAAGCTTAGAATCAAAGAATAAGCTTAAAAGTAGAATACAAGCATACACAGTTCGTTTTACAAGTTTGATTCAAATGTGTGAATGTTGTGGAATGAGTTTGGTAAGAAATGACATTTGGTTTACTTTTATGACAACCCTAATACATATAATCGTCTCCATGTCATTAGAATTCAAAAATAAGCTTAGAATCAAAGAATAAGCTTAAAAGTAGAATACTAGCATGCACAGTTCGTTTTACAAGTTTGATTCAAATGTGTGAATGTTGTGGAATGAGTGTGGTAAGAAATGACATTTGGTTTACTTTTATGACAACCCTAACACATATAATCGTCTCCATGCCATTAGAATTCAAAAATCAGCTTAGAATCAAAGAATAAGCTTAAAAGTAGAATACAAGCATGCACAGTTCGTTTTACAAGTTTGATTCAAATGTGTGAATGTTGTGGAATGAATGTGGTTAAAAATGACATTTGGTTCACTTTTACAACAACCTTAACGCATACAATCGTCTGTATGTCATTAGAATTCAAAAATAAGATTAGAATCAAAGAATAAGCTTAAAAGTAGAATACTAGCATGCACAGTTTGTTTTACAAGTTTGATTCAAATGTGTGAATGTTGTGGAATGAGTGTGGTAAGAAATGACATTTGGATTACTTTTATGACAACCCTAACACATATAATCGTCGCCATGTCATAAGAATACAAAAATAAGCTTAGAATCAAAGAATAAGCTTAAAAGTAGAATACTAGCATGCATAGTTCGTTTTACAAGTTTGATTCAAATGTGTGAATGTTGTGGAATGAGTGTGGTAAGAAATGACATTTGGTTTACTTTTATGACAACCCTAACACATATAATCGTCTCCATGCCATTAGAATTCAAAAATAAGCTTAGAATCAAAGAATAAGCTTAAAAGTAGAATACAAGCATGCACAGTTCGTTTTACAAGTTTGATTCAAATGTGTGAATGTTGTGGAATGAATGTGGTTAAAAATGACATTTGGTTCACTTTTACAACAACCTTAACGCATACAATCGTCTGTATGTCATTAGAATTCAAAAATAAGATTAGAATCAAAGAATAAGCTTAAAAGTAGAATACTAGCATGCACAGTTTGTTTTACAAGTTTGATTCAAATGTGTGAATGTTGTGGAATGAGTGTGGTAAGAAATGACATTTGGATTACTTTTATGACAACCCTAACACATATAATCGTCGCCATGTCATAAGAATACAAAAATAAGCTTAGAATCAAAGAATAAGCTTAAAAGTAGAATACTAGCATGCATAGTTCGTTTTACAAGTTTGATTCAAATGTGTGAATGTTGTGGAATGAGTGTGGTAAGAAATGACATTTGGTTTACTTTTATGACAACCCTAACACATATAATCGTCTCCACGTCATTAGAATTCAAAAATAAGCTTAGAATCAAAGAATAAGCTTAAAAGTAGAATACAAGCATGCACAGTTCGTTTTACAAGTTTGATTCAAATTTGTGAATGTTGTGGAATGAGTGTGGTTAGAAATGACATTTGGTTCACTTTTACAACAACCTTAACGCATACAATCGTCTCCATGTCATTAGAATGCAAAAATAAGCTTAGAATCAAAGAATAAGCTTAAAAGTAGAATACAAGCATACACAGTTCGTTTTACAAGTTTGATTCAAATGTGTGAATGTTGTGGAATGAGTTTGGTAAGAAATGACATTTGGTTTACTTTTATGACAACCCTAACACATATAATCGTCTCCACGTCATTAGAATTCAAAAATAAGCTTAGAATCAAAGAATAAGCTTAAAAGTAGAATACAAGCATGCACAGTTCGTTTTACAAGTTTGATTCAAATGTGTGAATGTTGTGGAATGAGTGTGGTAAGAAATGACATTTGGTGTACTTTTATGACAACCCTAACACATATAATCGTCTCCAAGTCATTAGAATTCCAAAATAAGCTTAGAATAAAAAAAAAGCTTAAAAGTAGAATACAAGCCTGCACTGTTCGTTTTACAAGTTTGATTCAAATGTGTGAATGTTGTGGAATGAGTGTGGTTAAAAATGACATTTGGTTTACTTTATGACAACCCTAACCCATATAATCGTCTCCATGTCATTAGAATTCAAAAATAAGATTAGAATCAAAGAATAAGCTTAAAAGTAGAATACTAGCATGCACAGTTTGTTTTACAAGTTTGATTCAAATGTGTGAATGTTGTGGAATGAGTGTGGTAAGAAATGACCTTTGGTGTACTTTTATGACAACCCTAACACATATAATCGTCTCCATGTGATTAGAATTCAAAAATAAGCTTAGAATAAAAAAATAAGCTTAAAAGTAGAATACAAGCCTGCACTGTTCGTTTTACAAGTTTGATTCAAATGTGTGAATGTTGTGGAATGAATGTGGTTAAAAATGACATTTGGTTCACTTTTACAACAACCTTAACGCAAACAATCGTCTGTATGTCATTAGAATTCAATAATAAGATTAGAATCAAAGAATAAGCTTAAAAGTAGAATACTAGCATGCACAGTTTGTTTTATAAGTTTGATTCAAATGTGTGAATGTTGTGGAATGAATGTGTTAGAAATCACATTTGGATTACTTTTATGACAACCTTAACGCATATAATCGTCTCCATGTCATTAGAATTCAAAAATAAGCTTAGAATAAAAAAATAAGCTTAAAAGTAGAATACAAGCATGCACAGTTCGTTTTACATGTTTGATTCAAATGAGTGAATGTTGTGGAATGAGTTTGGTAAGAAATGACATTTGGTTTACTTTTATGACAACCCTAATACATATAATCGTCTCCATGTCATTAGAATTCAAAAATAAGCTAAGAATGAAAGAATAAGCTTAAAAGTAGAATACAAGCCTGCACAGTTCGTTTTACAAGTTTGATTCAAATGTGTGAATGTTGTGGAATGAGTGTGGTTAGAAATGACATTTAGTTTACTTTTATGACAACGCTAACACATATAATCGTCTCCATGTCATTAGAATTCAAAAATAAGCTTAGAATCAAAGAATAAGCTTAAAAGTAGAATACTAGCATGCACAGTTCGTTTTACAAGTTTGATTCAAATGTGTGAATGTTGTGGAATGAGTGTGGTAAGAAATGACATTTGGTGTACTTTTATGACAACCCTAACACATATAATCGTCTCCAAGTCATTAGAATTCCAAAATAAGCTTAGAATAAAAAAATAAGCTTAAAAGTAGAATACAAGCCTGCACTGTTCGTTTTACAAGTTTGATTCAAATGTGTGAATGTTGTGGAATGAGTGTGGTTAAAAATGACATTTGGTTTACTTTATGACAACCCTAACCCATATAATCGTCTCCATGTCATTAGAATTCAAAAATAAGATTAGAATCAAAGAATAAGCTTAAAAGTAGAATACTAGCATGCACAATTTGTTTTACAAGTTTGATTCAAATGTGTGAATGTTGTGGAATGAGTGTGGTAAGAAATGACATTTGGTGTACTTTTATGACAACCCTAACACATATAATCGTCTCCATGTGATTAGAATTCAAAAATAAGCTTAGAATAAAAAAATAAGCTTAAAAGTAGAATACAAGCCTGCACTGTTCGTTTTACAAGTTTGATTCAAATGTGTGAATGTTGTGGAATGAATGTGGTTAAAAATGACATTTGGTTCACTTTTACAACAACCTTAACGCATACAATCGTTTGTATGTCATTAGAATTCAAAAATAAGATTAGAATCAAAGAATAAGCTTAAAAGTAGAATACTAGCATGCACAGTTTGTTTTACAAGTTTGATTCAAATGTGTGAATGTTGTGGAATGAATGTGGTAGAAATCACATTTGGATTACTTTTATGACAACCTTAACGCATATAATCGTCTCCATGTCATTAGAATTCAAAAATAAGCTTAGAATAAAAAAATAAGCTTAAAAGTAGAATACAAGCATGCACAGTTCGTTTTACAAGTTTGATTCAAATGTGTGAATGTTGTGGAATGAATGTGGTTAAAAATGACATTTGGTTCACTTTTACAACAACCTTAACGCATACAATCGTCTGTATGTCATTAGAATTCAAAAATAAGATTAGAATCAAAGAATAAGCTTAAAAGTAGAATACTAGCATGCACAGTTTGTTTTACAAGTTTGATTCAAATGTGTGAATGTTGTGGAATGAGTGTGGTAAGAAATGACATTTGGATTACTTTTATGACAACCCTAACACATATAATCGTCGCCATGTCATAAGAATACAAAAATAAGCTTAGAATCAAAGAATAAGCTTAAAAGTAGAATACTAGCATGCATAGTTCGTTTTACAAGTTTGATTCAAATGTGTGAATGTTGTGGAATGAGTGTGGTAAGAAAGGACATTTGGTTTACTTTTATGACAACCCTAACACATATAATCGTCTCCATGCCATTAGAATTCAAAAATAAGCTTAGAATCAAAGAATAAGCTTAAAAGTAGAATACAAGCATGCACAGTTCGTTTTACAAGTTTGATTCAAATGTGTGAATGTTGTGGAATGAATGTGGTTAAAAATGACATTTGGTTCACTTTTACAACAACCTTAACGCATACAATCGTCTGTATGTCATTAGAATTCAAAAATAAGATTAGAATCAAAGAATAAGCTTAAAAGTAGAATACTAGCATGCACAGTTTGTTTTACAAGTTTGATTCAAATGTGTGAATGTTGTGGAATGAGTGTGGTAAGAAATGACATTTGGATTACTTTTATGACAACCCTAACACATATAATCGTCGCCATGTCATAAGAATACAAAAATAAGCTTAGAATCAAAGAATAAGCTTAAAAGTAGAATACTAGCATGCATAGTTCGTTTTACAAGTTTGATTCAAATGTGTGAATGTTGTGGAATGAGTGTGGTAAGAAATGACATTTGGTTTACTTTTATGACAACCCTAACACATATAATCGTCTCCACGTCATTAGAATTCAAAACTAAGCTTAGAATCAAAGAATAAGCTTAAAAGTAGAATACAAGCATGCACAGTTCGTTTTACAAGTTTGATTCAAATTTGTGAATGTTGTGGAATGAGTGTGGTTAGAAATGACATTTGGTTCACTTTTACAACAACCTTAACGCATACAATCGTCTCCATGTCATTAGAATGCAAAAATAAGCTTAGAATCAAAGAATAAGCTTAAAAGTAGAATACAAGCATACACAGTTCGTTTTACAAGTTTGATTCAAATGTGTGAATGTTGTGGAATGAGTTTGGTAAGAAATGACATTTGGTTTACTTTTATGACAACCCTAACACATATAATCGTCTCCACGTCATTAGAATTCAAAAATAAGCTTAGAATCAAAGAATAAGCTTAAAAGTAGAATACAAGCATGCACAGTTCGTTTTACAAGTTTGATTCAAATGTGTGAATGTTGTGGAATGAGTGTGGTAAGAAATGACATTTGGTGTACTTTTATGACAACCCTAACACATATAATCGTCTCCAAGTCATTAGAATTCCAAAATAAGCTTAGAATAAAAAAAAAGCTTAAAAGTAGAATACAAGCCTGCACTGTTCGTTTTACAAGTTTGATTCAAATGTGTGAATGTTGTGGAATGAGTGTGGTTAAAAATGACATTTGGTTTACTTTATGACAACCCTAACCCATATAATCGTCTCCATGTCATTAGAATTCAAAAATAAGATTAGAATCAAAGAATAAGCTTAAAAGTAGAATACTAGCATGCACAGTTTGTTTTACAAGTTTGATTCAAATGTGTGAATGTTGTGGAATGAGTGTGGTAAGAAATGACCTTTGGTGTACTTTTATGACAACCCTAACACATATAATCGTCTCCATGTGATTAGAATTCAAAAATAAGCTTAGAATAAAAAAATAAGCTTAAAAGTAGAATACAAGCCTGCACTGTTCGTTTTACAAGTTTGATTCAAATGTGTGAATGTTGTGGAATGAATGTGGTTAAAAATGACATTTGGTTCACTTTTACAACAACCTTAACGCAAACAATCGTCTGTATGTCATTAGAATTCAATAATAAGATTAGAATCAAAGAATAAGCTTAAAAGTAGAATACTAGCATGCACAGTTTGTTTTATAAGTTTGATTCAAATGTGTGAATGTTGTGGAATGAATGTGTTAGAAATCACATTTGGATTACTTTTATGACAACCTTAACGCATATAATCGTCTCCATGTCATTAGAATTCAAAAATAAGCTTAGAATAAAAAAATAAGCTTAAAAGTAGAATACAAGCATGCACAGTTCGTTTTACATGTTTGATTCAAATGAGTGAATGTTGTGGAATGAGTTTGGTAAGAAATGACATTTGGTTTACTTTTATGACAACCCTAATACATATAATCGTCTCCATGTCATTAGAATTCAAAAATAAGCTAAGAATGAAAGAATAAGCTTAAAAGTAGAATACAAGCCTGCACAGTTCGTTTTACAAGTTTGATTCAAATGTGTGAATGTTGTGGAATGAGTGTGGTTAGAAATGACATTTAGTTTACTTTTATGACAACGCTAACACATATAATCGTCTCCATGTCATTAGAATTCAAAAATAAGCTTAGAATCAAAGAATAAGCTTAAAAGTAGAATACTAGCATGCACAGTTCGTTTTACAAGTTTGATTCAAATGTGTGAATGTTGTGGAATGAGTGTGGTAAGAAATGACATTTGGTGTACTTTTATGACAACCCTAACACATATAATCGTCTCCAAGTCATTAGAATTCCAAAATAAGCTTAGAATAAAAAAATAAGCTTAAAAGTAGAATACAAGCCTGCACTGTTCGTTTTACAAGTTTGATTCAAATGTGTGAATGTTGTGGAATGAGTGTGGTTAAAAATGACATTTGGTTTACTTTATGACAACCCTAACCCATATAATCGTCTCCATGTCATTAGAATTCAAAAATAAGATTAGAATCAAAGAATAAGCTTAAAAGTAGAATACTAGCATGCACAATTTGTTTTACAAGTTTGATTCAAATGTGTGAATGTTGTGGAATGAGTGTGGTAAGAAATGACATTTGGTGTACTTTTATGACAACCCTAACACATATAATCGTCTCCATGTGATTAGAATTCAAAAATAAGCTTAGAATAAAAAAATAAGCTTAAAAGTAGAATACAAGCCTGCACTGTTCGTTTTACAAGTTTGATTCAAATGTGTGAATGTTGTGGAATGAATGTGGTTAAAAATGACATTTGGTTCACTTTTACAACAACCTTAACGCATACAATCGTTTGTATGTCATTAGAATTCAAAAATAAGATTAGAATCAAAGAATAAGCTTAAAAGTAGAATACTAGCATGCACAGTTTGTTTTACAAGTTTGATTCAAATGTGTGAATGTTGTGGAATGAATGTGGTAGAAATCACATTTGGATTACTTTTATGACAACCTTAACGCATATAATCGTCTCCATGTCATTAGAATTCAAAAATAAGCTTAGAATAAAAAAATAAGCTTAAAAGTAGAATACAAGCATGCACAGTTCGTTTTACATGTTTGATTCAAATGAGTGAATGTTGTGGAATGAGTTTGGTAAGAAATGACATTTGGTTTACTTTTATGACAACCCTAATACATATAATCGTCTCCATGTCATTAGAATTCAAAAATAAGCTTAGAATAAAAAAATAAGCTTAAAAGTAGAATACAAGCATGCACAGTTCGTTTTACAAGTTTGATTCAAATGTGTGAATGTTGTGGAATGAATGTGGTTAAAAATGACATTTGGTTCACTTTTAGAACAACCTTAACGCATACAATCGTCTGTATGTCATTAGAATTCAAAAATAAGATTAGAATCAAAGAATAAGCTTAAAAGTAGAATACTAGCATGCACAGTTTGTTTTACAAGTTTGATTCAAATGTGTGAATGTTGTGGAATGAGTGTGGTAAGAAATGACATTTGGATTACTTTTATGACAACCCTAACACATATAATCGTCGCCATGTCATAAGAATACAAAAATAAGCTTAGAATCAAAGAATAAGCTTAAAAGTAGAATACTAGCATGCATAGTTCGTTTTACAAGTTTGATTCAAATGTGTGAATGTTGTGGAATGAGTGTGGTAAGAAATGACATTTGGTTTACTTTTATGACAACCCTAACACATATAATCGTCTCCATGCCATTAGAATTCAAAAATAAGCTTAGAATCAAAGAATAAGCTTAAAAGTAGAATACAAGCATGCACAGTTCGTTTTACAAGTTTGATTCAAATGTGTGAATGTTGTGGAATGAATGTGGTTAAAAATGACATTTGGTTCACTTTTACAACAACCTTAACGCATACAATCGTCTGTATGTCATTAGAATTCAAAAATAAGATTAGAATCAAAGAATAAGCTTAAAAGTAGAATACTAGCATGCACAGTTTGTTTTACAAGTTTGATTCAAATGTGTGAATGTTGTGGAATGAGTGTGGTAAGAAATGACATTTGGATTACTTTTATGACAACCCTAACACATATAATCGTCGCCATGTCATAAGAATACAAAAATAAGCTTAGAATCAAAGAATAAGCTTAAAAGTAGAATACTAGCATGCATAGTTCGTTTTACAAGTTTGATTCAAATGTGTGAATGTTGTGGAATGAGTGTGGTAAGAAATGACATTTGGTTTACTTTTATGACAACCCTAACACATATAATCGTCTCCACGTCATTAGAATTCAAAAATAAGCTTAGAATCAAAGAATAAGCTTAAAAGTAGAATACAAGCATGCACAGTTCGTTTTACAAGTTTGATTCAAATTTGTGAATGTTGTGGAATGAGTGTGGTTAGAAATGACATTTGGTTCACTTTTACAACAACCTTAACGCATACAATCGTCTCCATGTCATTAGAATGCAAAAATAAGCTTAGAATCAAAGAATAAGCTTAAAAGTAGAATACAAGCATACACAGTTCGTTTTACAAGTTTGATTCAAATGTGTGAATGTTGTGGAATGAGTTTGGTAAGAAATGACATTTGGTTTACTTTTATGACAACCCTAACACATATAATCGTCTCCACGTCATTAGAATTCAAAAATAAGCTTAGAATCAAAGAATAAGCTTAAAAGTAGAATACAAGCATGCACAGTTCGTTTTACAAGTTTGATTCAAATGTGTGAATGTTGTGGAATGAGTGTGGTAAGAAATGACATTTGGTGTACTTTTATGACAACCCTAACACATATAATCGTCTCCAAGTCATTAGAATTCCAAAATAAGCTTAGAATAAAAAAAAAGCTTAAAAGTAGAATACAAGCCTGCACTGTTCGTTTTACAAGTTTGATTCAAATGTGTGAATGTTGTGGAATGAGTGTGGTTAAAAATGACATTTGGTTTACTTTATGACAACCCTAACCCATATAATCGTCTCCATGTCATTAGAATTCAAAAATAAGATTAGAATCAAAGAATAAGCTTAAAAGTAGAATACTAGCATGCACAGTTTGTTTTACAAGTTTGATTCAAATGTGTGAATGTTGTGGAATGAGTGTGGTAAGAAATGACCTTTGGTGTACTTTTATGACAACCCTAACACATATAATCGTCTCCATGTGATTAGAATTCAAAAATAAGCTTACAATAAAAAAATAAGCTTAAAAGTAGAATACAAGCCTGCACTGTTCGTTTTACAAGTTTGATTCAAATGTGTGAATGTTGTGGAATGAATGTGGTTAAAAATGACATTTGGTTCACTTTTACAACAACCTTAACGCAAACAATCGTCTGTATGTCATTAGAATTCAATAATAAGATTAGAATCAAAGAATAAGCTTAAAAGTAGAATACTAGCATGCACAGTTTGTTTTATAAGTTTGATTCAAATGTGTGAATGTTGTGGAATGAATGTGTTAGAAATCACATTTGGATTACTTTTATGACAACCTTAACGCATATAATCGTCTCCATGTCATTAGAATTCAAAAATAAGCTTAGAATAAAAAAATAAGCTTAAAAGTAGAATACAAGCATGCACAGTTCGTTTTACATGTTTGATTCAAATGAGTGAATGTTGTGGAATGAGTTTGGTAAGAAATGACATTTGGTTTACTTTTATGACAACCCTAATACATATAATCGTCTCCATGTCATTAGAATTCAAAAATAAGCTAAGAATGAAAGAATAAGCTTAAAAGTAGAATACAAGCCTGCACAGTTCGTTTTACAAGTTTGATTCAAATGTGTGAATGTTGTGGAATGAGTGTGGTTAGAAATGACATTTAGTTTACTTTTATGACAACGCTAACACATATAATCGTCTCCATGTCATTAGAATTCAAAAATAAGCTTAGAATCAAAGAATAAGCTTAAAAGTAGAATACTAGCATGCACAGTTCGTTTTACAAGTTTGATTCAAATGTGTGAATGTTGTGGAATGAGTGTGGTAAGAAATGACATTTGGTGTACTTTTATGACAACCCTAACACATATAATCGTCTCCAAGTCATTAGAATTCCAAAATAAGCTTAGAATAAAAAAATAAGCTTAAAAGTAGAATACAAGCCTGCACTGTTCGTTTTACAAGTTTGATTCAAATGTGTGAATGTTGTGGAATGAGTGTGGTTAAAAATGACATTTGGTTTACTTTATGACAACCCTAACCCATATAATCGTCTCCATGTCATTAGAATTCAAAAATAAGATTAGAATCAAAGAATAAGCTTAAAAGTAGAATACTAGCATGCACAATTTGTTTTACAAGTTTGATTCAAATGTGTGAATGTTGTGGAATGAGTGTGGTAAGAAATGACATTTGGTGTACTTTTATGACAACCCTAACACATATAATCGTCTCCATGTGATTAGAATTCAAAAATAAGCTTAGAATAAAAAAATAAGCTTAAAAGTAGAATACAAGCCTGCACTGTTCGTTTTACAAGTTTGATTCAAATGTGTGAATGTTGTGGAATGAATGTGGTTAAAAATGACATTTGGTTCACTTTTACAACAACCTTAACGCATACAATCGTTTGTATGTCATTAGAATTCAAAAATAAGATTAGAATCAAAGAATAAGCTTAAAAGTAGAATACTAGCATGCACAGTTTGTTTTACAAGTTTGATTCAAATGTGTGAATGTTGTGGAATGAATGTGGTAGAAATCACATTTGGATTACTTTTATGACAACCTTAACGCATATAATCGTCTCCATGTCATTAGAATTCAAAAATAAGCTTAGAATAAAAAAATAAGCTTAAAAGTAGAATACAAGCATGCACAGTTCGTTTTACATGTTTGATTCAAATGAGTGAATGTTGTGGAATGAGTTTGGTAAGAAATGACATTTGGTTTACTTTTATGACAACCCTAATACATATAATCGTCTCCATGTCATTAGAATTCAAAAATAAGCTTAGAATCAAAGAATAAGCTTAAAAGTAGAATACAAGCCTGCACAGTTCGTTTTACAAGTTTGATTCAAATGTGTGAATGTTGTGGAATGAGTGTGGTAAGAAATGACATTTGGTTTACTTTTATGACAACCCTAACACATATAATCGTCTCCACGTCATTAGAATTCAAAAATAAGCTTAGAATTAAAGAATAAGCTTAAAAGTAGAAACTAGCATGCACAGTTCGTTTTACGAGTTTGATTCAAATGTGTGAATGTTGTGGAATGAGTGTGGTTAGAAATGACATTTAGTTTACTTTTATGACAACGCTAACACATATAATCGTCTCCATGTCATTAGAATTCAAAAATAAGCTTAGAATCAAAGAATAAGCTTAAAAGTAGAATACTAGCATGCACAGTTCGTTTTACAAGTTTGATTCAAATGTGTGAATGTTGTGGAATGAGTGTGGTAAGAAATGACATTTGGTGTACTTTTATGACAACCCTAACACATATAATCGTCTCCAAGTCATTAGAATTCCAAAATAAGCTTAGAATAAAAAAATAAGCTTAAAAGTAGAATACAAGCCTGCACTGTTCGTTTTACAAGTTTGATTCAAATGTGTGAATGTTGTGGAATGAGTGTGGTTAAAAATGACATTTGGTTTACTTTATGACAACCCTAACCCATATAATCGTCTCCATGTCATTAGAATTCAAAAATAAGATTAGAATCAAAGAATAAGCTTAAAAGTAGAATACTAGCATGCACAGTTTGTTTTACAAGTTTGATTCAAATGTGTGAATGTTGTGGAATGAGTGTGGTAAGAAATGACATTTGGTGTACTTTTATGACAACCCTAACACATATAATCGTCTCCATGTGATTAGAATTCAAAAATAAGCTTAGAATAAAAAAATAAGCTTAAAAGTAGAATACAAGCCTGCACTGTTCGTTTTACAAGTTTGATTCAAATGTGTGAATGTTGTGGAATGAATGTGGTTAAAAATGACATTTGGTTCACTTTTACAACAACCTTAACGCATACAATCGTCTGTATGTCATTAGAATTCAAAAATAAGATTAGAATCAAAGAATAAGCTTAAAAGTAGAATACTAGCATGCACAGTTTGTTTTACAAGTTTGATTCAAATGTGTGAATGTTGTGGAATGAGTGTGGTTAGAAATGACATTTGGTTCACTTTTACAACAACCTTAACGCATACAATCGTCTCCATGTCATTAGAATGCAAAAATAAGCTTAGAATCAAAGAATAAGCTTAAAAGTAGAATACAAGCATACACAGTTCGTTTTACAAGTTTGATTCAAATGTGTGAATGTTGTGGAATGAGTTTGGTAAGAAATGACATTTGGTTTACTTTTATGACAACCCTAACACATATAATCGTCTCCATGTGATTAGAATTCAAAAATAAGCTTAGAATAAAAAAATAAGCTTAAAAGTAGAATACAAGCCTGCACTGTTCGTTTTACAAGTTTGATTCAAATGTGTGAATGTTGTGGAATGAGTGTGGTTAAAAATGACATTTGGTTTACTTTTATGACAACCCTAACCCATATAATCGTCTCCATGTCATTAGAATTCAAAAATAAGATTAGAATCAAAGAATAAGCTTAAAAGTAGAATACTAGCATGCACAGTTTGTTTTACAAGTTTGATTCAAATGTGTGAATGTTGTGGAATGAATGTGTTAGAAATCACATTTGGATTACTTTTATGACAACCTTAACGCATATAATCGTCTCCATGTATTAGAATTCAAAAATAAGCTTAGAACAAAAAAATAAGCTTAAAAGTAGAATACAAGCATGCACAGTTCGTTTTACAAGTTTGATTCAAATTTGTGAATGTTGTGGAATGAGTGTGGTTAGAAATGACATTTGGTTTACTTTTATGACAACCCTAACACATATAATCGTCTCCATGCCATTAGAATTCAAAAATAAGCTTAGAATCAAAGAATAAGCTTAAAAGTAGAATACTAGCATGCACAGTTCGTTTTACGAGTTTGATTCAAATGTGTGAATGTTGTGGAATGAGTGTGGTTAGAAATGACATTTGGTTCACTTTTACAACAACCTTAACGCATACAATCGTCTCCATGTCATTAGAATGCAAAAATAAGCTTAGAATTAAAGAATAAGCTTAAAAGTAGAATACTAGCATGCACAGTTCGTTTTACAAGTTTGATTCAAATGTGTGAATGTTGTGGAATGAGTGTGGTAAGAAATGACATTTGGTTTACTTTTATGACAACCCTAACACATATCATCGTCTCCATGCCATTAGAATTCAAAAATAAGCTTAGAATCAAAGAATAAGCTTAAAAGTAGAATACAAGCATGCACAGTTCGTTTTACAAGTTTGATTCAAATGTGTGAATGTTGTGGAATGAATGTGGTTAAAAATGACATTTGGTTCACTTTTACAACAACCTTAACGCATACAATCGTCTGTATGTCATTAGAATTCAAAAATAAGATTAGAATCAAAGACTAAGCTTAAAACTAGAATACTAGCATGCACAGTTTGTTTTACAAGTTTGATTCAAATGTGTGAATGTTGTGGAATGAGTGTGGTAAGAAATGACATTTGGATTACTTTTATGACAACCCTAACACATATAATCGTCGCCATGTCATAAGAATACAAAAATAAGCTTAGAATCAAAGAATAAGCTTAAAAGTAGAATACTAGCATGCATAGTTCGTTTTACAAGTTTGATTCAAATGTGTGAATGTTGTGGAATGAGTGTGGTAAGAAATGACATTTGGTTTACTTTTATGACAACCCTAACACATATAATCGTCTCCACGTCATTAGAATTCAAAAATAAGCTTAGAATCAAAGAATAAGCTTAAAAGTAGAATACAAGCATGCACAGTTCGTTTTACAAGTTTGATTCAAATTTGTGAATGTTGTGGAATGAGTGTGGTTAGAAATGACATTTGGTTCACTTTTACAACAACCTTAACGCATACAATCGTCTCCATGTCATTAGAATGCAAAAATAAGCTTAGAATCAAAGAATAAGCTTAAAAGTAGAATACAAGCATACACAGTTCGTTTTACAAGTTTGATTCAAATGTGTGAATGTTGTGGAATGAGTTTGGTAAGAAATGACATTTGGTTTACTTTTATGACAACCCTAACACATATAATCGTCTCCACGTCATTAGAATTCAAAAATAAGCTTAGAATCAAAGAATAAGCTTAAAAGTAGAATACAAGCATGCACAGTTCGTTTTACAAGTTTGATTCAAATGTGTGAATGTTGTGGAATGAGTGTGGTAAGAAATGACATTTGGTGTACTTTTATGACAACCCTAACACATATAATCGTCTCCAAGTCATTAGAATTCCAAAATAAGCTTAGAATAAAAAAAAAGCTTAAAAGTAGAATACAAGCCTGCACTGTTCGTTTTACAAGTTTGATTCAAATGTGTGAATGTTGTGGAATGAGTGTGGTTAAAAATGACATTTGGTTTACTTTATGACAACCCTAACCCATATAATCGTCTCCATGTCATTAGAATTCAAAAATAAGATTAGAATCAAAGAATAAGCTTAAAAGTAGAATACTAGCATGCACAGTTTGTTTTACAAGTTTGATTCAAATGTGTGAATGTTGTGGAATGAGTGTGGTAAGAAATGACCTTTGGTGTACTTTTATGACAACCCTAACACATATAATCGTCTCCATGTGATTAGAATTCAAAAATAAGCTTAGAATAAAAAAATAAGCTTAAAAGTAGAATACAAGCCTGCACTGTTCGTTTTACAAGTTTGATTCAAATGTGTGAATGTTGTGGAATGAATGTGGTTAAAAATGACATTTGGTTCACTTTTACAACAACCTTAACGCATACAATCGTCTGTATGTCATTAGAATTCAAAAATAAGATTAGAATCAAAGAATAAGCTTAAAAGTAGAATACTAGCATGCACAGTTTGTTTTACAAGTTTGATTCAAATGTGTGAATGTTGTGGAATGAGTGTGGTTAGAAATGACATTTGGTTCACTTTTACAACAACCTTAACGCATACAATCGTCTCCATGTCATTAGAATGCAAAAATAAGCTTAGAATCAAAGAATAAGCTTAAAAGTAGAATACAAGCATACACAGTTCGTTTTACAAGTTTGATTCAAATGTGTGAATGTTGTGGAATGAGTTTGGTAAGAAATGACATTTGGTTTACTTTTATGACAACCCTAACACATATAATCGTCTCCATGTGATTAGAATTCAAAAATAAGCTTAGAATAAAAAAATAAGCTTAAAAGTAGAATACAAGCCTGCACTGTTCGTTTTACAAGTTTGATTCAAATGTGTGAATGTTGTGGAATGAGTGTGGTTAAAAATGACATTTGGTTTACTTTTATGACAACCCTAACCCATATAATCGTCTCCATGTCATTAGAATTCAAAAATAAGATTAGAATCAAAGAATAAGCTTAAAAGTAGAATACTAGCATGCACAGTTTGTTTTACAAGTTTGATTCAAATGTGTGAATGTTGTGGAATGAATGTGTTAGAAATCACATTTGGATTACTTTTATGACAACCTTAACGCATATAATCGTCTCCATGTATTAGAATTCAAAAATAAGCTTAGAACAAAAAAATAAGCTTAAAAGTAGAATACAAGCATGCACAGTTCGTTTTACAAGTTTGATTCAAATTTGTGAATGTTGTGGAATGAGTGTGGTTAGAAATGACATTTGGTTTACTTTTATGACAACCCTAACACATATAATCGTCTCCATGCCATTAGAATTCAAAAATAAGCTTAGAATCAAAGAATAAGCTTAAAAGTAGAATACTAGCATGCACAGTTCGTTTTACGAGTTTGATTCAAATGTGTGAATGTTGTGGAATGAGTGTGGTTAGAAATGACATTTGGTTCACTTTTACAACAACCTTAACGCATACAATCGTCTCCATGTCATTAGAATGCAAAAATAAGCTTAGAATTAAAGAATAAGCTTAAAAGTAGAATACTAGCATGCACAGTTCGTTTTACATGTTTGATTCAAATGTGTGAATGTTGTGGAATGAGTGTGGTAAGAAATGACATTTGGTTTACTTTTATGACAACCCTAACACATATCATCGTCTCCATGCCATTAGAATTCAAAAATAAGCTTAGAATCAAAGAATAAGCTTAAAAGTAGAATACAAGCATGCACAGTTCGTTTTACAAGTTTGATTCAAATGTGTGAATGTTGTGGAATGAATGTGGTTAAAAATGACATTTGGTTCACTTTTACAACAACCTTAACGCATACAATCGTCTGTATGTCATTAGAATTCAAAAATAAGATTAGAATCAAAGACTAAGCTTAAAACTAGAATACTAGCATGCACAGTTTGTTTTACAAGTTTGATTCAAATGTGTGAATGTTGTGGAATGAGTGTGGTAAGAAATGACATTTGGATTACTTTTATGACAACCCTAACACATATAATCGTCGCCATGTCATAAGAATACAAAAATAAGCTTAGAATCAAAGAATAAGCTTAAAAGTAGAATACTAGCATGCATAGTTCGTTTTACAAGTTTGATTCAAATGTGTGAATGTTGTGGAATGAGTGTGGTAAGAAATGACATTTGGTTTACTTTTATGACAACCCTAACACATATAATCGTCTCCACGTCATTAGAATTCAAAAATAAGCTTAGAATCAAAGAATAAGCTTAAAAGTAGAATACAAGCATGCACAGTTCGTTTTACAAGTTTGATTCAAATTTGTGAATGTTGTGGAATGAGTGTGGTTAGAAATGACATTTGGTTCACTTTTACAACAACCTTAACGCATACAATCGTCTCCATGTCATTAGAATGCAAAAATAAGCTTAGAATCAAAGAATAAGCTTAAAAGTAGAATACAAGCATACACAGTTCGTTTTACAAGTTTGATTCAAATGTGTGAATGTTGTGGAATGAGTTTGGTAAGAAATGACATTTGGTTTACTTTTATGACAACCCTAACACATATAATCGTCTCCACGTCATTAGAATTCAAAAATAAGCTTAGAATCAAAGAATAAGCTTAAAAGTAGAATACAAGCATGCACAGTTCGTTTTACAAGTTTGATTCAAATGTGTGAATGTTGTGGAATGAGTGTGGTAAGAAATGACATTTGGTGTACTTTTATGACAACCCTAACACATATAATCGTCTCCAAGTCATTAGAATTCCAAAATAAGCTTAGAATAAAAAAAAAGCTTAAAAGTAGAATACAAGCCTGCACTGTTCGTTTTACAAGTTTGATTCAAATGTGTGAATGTTGTGGAATGAGTGTGGTTAAAAATGACATTTGGTTTACTTTATGACAACCCTAACCCATATAATCGTCTCCATGTCATTAGAATTCAAAAATAAGATTAGAATCAAAGAATAAGCTTAAAAGTAGAATACTAGCATGCACAGTTTGTTTTACAAGTTTGATTCAAATGTGTGAATGTTGTGGAATGAGTGTGGTAAGAAATGACCTTTGGTGTACTTTTATGACAACCCTAACACATATAATCGTCTCCATGTGATTAGAATTCAAAAATAAGCTTAGAATAAAAAAATAAGCTTAAAAGTAGAATACAAGCCTGCACTGTTCGTTTTACAAGTTTGATTCAAATGTGTGAATGTTGTGGAATGAATGTGGTTAAAAATGACATTTGGTTCACTTTTACAACAACCTTAACGCAAACAATCGTCTGTATGTCATTAGAATTCAATAATAAGATTAGAATCAAAGAATAAGCTTAAAAGTAGAATACTAGCATGCACAGTTTGTTTTACAAGTTTGATTCAAATGTGTGAATGTTGTGGAATGAATGTGTTAGAAATCACATTTGGATTACTTTTATGACAACCTTAACGCATATAATCGTCTCCATGTCATTAGAATTCAAAAATAAGCTTAGAATAAAAAAATAAGCTTAAAAGTAGAATACAAGCATGCACAGTTCGTTTTACATGTTTGATTCAAATGAGTGAATGTTGTGGAATGAGTTTGGTAAGAAATGACATTTGGTTTACTTTTATGACAACCCTAATACATATAATCGTCTCCATGTCATTAGAATTCAAAAATAAGCTAAGAATCAAAGAATAAGCTTAAAAGTAGAATACAAGCCTGCACAGTTCGTTTTACAAGTTTGATTCAAATGTGTGAATGTTGTGGAATGAGTGTGGTTAGAAATGACATTTAGTTTACTTTTATGACAACGCTAACACATATAATCGTCTCCATGTCATTAGAATTCAAAAATAAGCTTAGAATCAAAGAATAAGCTTAAAAGTAGAATACTAGCATGCACAGTTCGTTTTACAAGTTTGATTCAAATGTGTGAATGTTGTGGAATGAGTGTGGTAAGAAATGACATTTGGTGTACTTTTATGACAACCCTAACACATATAATCGTCTCCAAGTCATTAGAATTCCAAAATAAGCTTAGAATAAAAAAATAAGCTTAAAAGTAGAATACAAGCCTGCACTGTTCGTTTTACAAGTTTGATTCAAATGTGTGAATGTTGTGGAATGAGTGTGGTTAAAAATGACATTTGGTTTACTTTTATGACAACCCTAACCCATATAATCGTCTCCATGTCATTAGAATTCAAAAATAAGATTAGAATCAAAGAATAAGCTTAAAAGTAGAATACTAGCATGCACAGTTTGTTTTACAAGTTTGATTCAAATGTGTGAATGTTGTGGAATGAATGTGTTAGAAATCACATTTGGATTACTTTTATGACAACCTTAACGCATATAATCGTCTCCATGTATTAGAATTCAAAAATAAGCTTAGAACAAAAAAATAAGCTTAAAAGTAGAATACAAGCATGCACAGTTCGTTTTACAAGTTTGATTCAAATTTGTGAATGTTGTGGAATGAGTGTGGTTAGAAATGACATTTGGTTTACTTTTATGACAACCCTAACACATATAATCGTCTCCATGCCATTAGAATTCAAAAATAAGCTTAGAATCAAAGAATAAGCTTAAAAGTAGAATACTAGCATGCACAGTTCGTTTTACGAGTTTGATTCAAATGTGTGAATGTTGTGGAATGAGTGTGGTTAGAAATGACATTTGGTTCACTTTTACAACAACCTTAACGCATACAATCGTCTCCATGTCATTAGAATGCAAAAATAAGCTTAGAATCAAAGAATAAGCTTAAAAGTAGAATACTAGCATGCACAGTTCGTTTTACAAGTTTGATTCAAATGTGTGAATGTTGTGGAATGAGTGTGGTAAGAAATGACATTTGGTTTACTTTTATGACAACCCTAACACATATAATCGTCTCCATGCCATTAGAATTCAAAAATAAGCTTAGAATCAAAGAATAAGCTTAAAAGTAGAATACAAGCATGCACAGTTCGTTTTACAAGTTTGATTCAAATGTGTGAATGTTGTGGAATGAATGTGGTTAAAAATGACATTTGGTTCACTTTTACAACAACCTTAACGCATACAATCGTCTGTATGTCATTAGAATTCAAAAATAAGATTAGAACAAAAAAATAAGCTTAGAAGTATAATACTAGCATGCACAGTTTGTTTTACAAGTTTGATTCAAATGTGTGAATGTTGTGGAATGAATGTGGTTAGAAATCACATTTGGATTACTTTTATGACAACCCTAACACATATAATCGTCTCCATGTCATTAGAATTCAAAAATAAGCTTAGAATCAAAGAATAAGCTTAAAAGTAGAATACTAGCATGCACAGTTCGCTTTACAAGTTTGATTCAAATTTGTGAATGTTGTGGAATGAGTGGTGTTAGAAATGACATTTGGTTCACTTTTACAACAACCTTAACGCATACAATCGTCTCCATGTCATTAGAATGCAAAAATAAGCTTAGAATCAAAGAATAAGCTTAAAAGTAGAATACAAGCATACACAGTTCGTTTTACAAGTTTGATTCAAATGTGTGAATGTTGTGGAATGAGTTTGGTAAGAAATGACATTTGGTTTACTTTTATGACAACCCTAACACATATAATCGTCTCCATGTGATTAGAATTCAAAAATAAGCTTAGAATAAAAAAATAAGCTTAAAAGTAGAATACAAGCCTGCACTGTTCGTTTTACAAGTTTGATTCAAATGTGTGAATGTTGTGGAATGAGTGTGGTTAAAAATGACATTTGGTTTACTTTTATGACAACCCTAACCCATATAATCGTCTCCATGTCATTAGAATTCAAAAATAAGATTAGAATCAAAGAATAAGCTTAAAAGTAGAATACAAGCATGCACAGTTCGTTTTACAAGTTTGATTCAAATTTGTGAATGTTGTGGAATGAGTTTGGTAAGAAATGACATTTGGTTTACTTTTATGACAACCCTAACACATATAATCGTCTCCATGTGATTAGAATTCAAAAATAAGCTTAGAATAAAAAAATAAGCTTAAAAGTAGAATACAAGCCTGCACTGTTCGTTTTACAAGTTTGATTCAAATGTGTGAATGTTGTGGAATAAGTGTGGTTAAAAATGACATTTGGTTTACTTTTATGACAACCCTAACCCATATAATCGTCTCCATGTCATTAGAATTAAAAAATAAGATTAGAATCAAAGAATAAGCTTAAAAGTAGAATACAAGCATACACAGTTCGTTTTACAAGTTTGATTCAAATGTGTGAATGTTGTGGAATGAGTGTGGTTAAAAATGACATTTGGTTTACTTTTATGACAACCCTAACACATACAATCGTCTCCATGTCATTAGAATGCAAAAATAAGCTTAGAATCAAAGAATAAGCTTAAAAGTAGAATACAAGCATACACAGTTCGTTTTACAAGTTTGATTCAAATGTGTGAATGTTGTGGAATGAGTTTGGTAAGAAATGACATTTGGTTTACTTTTATGACAACCCTAACACATATAATCGTCTCCATGTGATTAGAATTCAAAAATAAGCTTAGAATAAAAAAATAAGCTTAAAAGTAGAATACAAGCCTGCACTGTTCGTTTTACAAGTTTGATTCAAATGTGTGAATGTTGTGGAATGAGTGTGGTTAAAAATGACATTTGGTTTACTTTTATGACAACCCTAACCCATATAATCGTCTCCATGTCATTAGAATTCAAAAATAAGATTAGAATCAAAGAATAAGCTTAAAAGTAGAATACTAGCATGCACAGTTTGTTTTACAAGTTTGATTCAAATGTGTGAATGTTGTGGAATGAATGTGTTAGAAATCACATTTGGATTACTTTTATGACAACCTTAACGCATATAATCGTCTCCATGTCATTAGAATTCAAAAATAAGCTTAGAATAAAAAAATAAGCTTAAAAGTAGAATACTAGCATGCACAGTTCGTTTTACAAGTTTGATTCAAATGTGTGAATGTTGTGGAATAAGTGTGGTTAAAAATGACATTTGGTTTACTTTTATGACAACCCTAACCCATATAATCGTCTCCATGTCATTATAATTCAAAAATAAGATTAGAATCAAAGAATAAGCTTAAAAGTAGAATACAAGCATACACAGTTCGTTTTACAAGTTTGATTCAAATGTGTGAATGTTGTGGAATGAGTGTGGTTAAAAATGACATTTGGTTTACTTTTATGACAACCCTAACACATACAATCGTCTCCATGTCATTAGAATGCAAAAATAAGCTTAGAATCAAAGAATAAGCTTAAAAGTAGAATACAAGCATACACAGTTCGTTTTACAAGTTTGATTCAAATGTGTGAATGTTGTGGAATGAGTGTGGTAAGAAATGACATTTGGTTTACTTTTATGACAACCCTAACACATATAATCGTCTCCATGTCATTAGAATTCAAAAGTAAGCTTAGAATCAAAGAATAAGCTTAAAAGTAGAATACAAGCATGCACAGTTCGTTTTACAAGTTTGATTCAAATTTGTGAATGTTGTGGAATGAGTGGTGTTAGAAATGACATTTGGTTCACTTTTACAACAACCTTAACGCATACAATCGTCTCCATGTCATTAGAATGCAAAAATAAGCTTAGAATCAAAGAATAAGCTTAAAAGTAGAATACAAGCATACACAGTTCGTTTTACAAGTTTGATTGAAATGTGTGAATGTTGTGGAATGAGTTTGGTAAGAAATGACATTTGGTTTACTTTTATGACAACCCTAACACATATAATCGTCTCCATGTGATTAGAATTCAAAAATAAGCTTAGAATAAAAAAATAAGCTTAAAAGTAGAATACAAGCCTGCACTGTTCGTTTTACAAGTTTGATTCAAATGTGTGAATGTTGTGGAATGAGTGTGGTTAAAAATGACATTTGGTTTACTTTTATGACAACCCTAACCCATATAATCGTCTCCATGTCATTAGAATTCAAAAATAAGATTAGAATCAAAGAATAAGCTTAAAAGTAGAATACAAGCATGCACAGTTCGTTTTACAAGTTTGATTCAAATTTGTGAATGTTGTGGAATGAGTTTGGTAAGAAATGACATTTGGTTTACTTTTATGACAACCCTAACACATATAATCGTCTCCATGTGATTAGAATTCAAAAATAAGCTTAGAATAAAAAAATAAGCTTAAAAGTAGAATACAAGCCTGCACTGTTCGTTTTACAAGTTTGATTCAAATGTGTGAATGTTGTGGAATAAGTGTGGTTAAAAATGACATTTGGTTTACTTTTATGACAACCCTAACCCATATAATCGTCTCCATGTCATTAGAATTCAAAAATAAGATTAGAATCAAAGAATAAGCTTAAAAGTAGAATACAAGCATACACAGTTCGTTTTACAAGTTTGATTCAAATGTGTGAATGTTGTGGAATGAGTGTGGTTAAAAATGACATTTGGTTTACTTTTATGACAACCCTAACACATACAATCGTCTCCATGTCATTAGAATGCAAAAATAAGCTTAGAATCAAAGAATAAGCTTAAAAGTAGAATACAAGCATACACAGTTCGTTTTACAAGTTTGATTCAAATGTGTGAATGTTGTGGAATGAGTTTGGTAAGAAATGACATTTGGTTTACTTTTATGACAACCCTAACACATATAATCGTCTCCATGTGATTAGAATTCAAAAATAAGCTTAGAATAAAAAAATAAGCTTAAAAGTAGAATACAAGCCTGCACTGTTCGTTTTACAAGTTTGATTCAAATGTGTGAATGTTGTGGAATGAGTGTGGTTAAAAATGACATTTGGTTTACTTTTATGACAACCCTAACCCATATAATCGTCTCCATGTCATTAGAATTCAAAAATAAGATTAGAATCAAAGAATAAGCTTAAAAGTAGAATACTAGCATGCACAGTTTGTTTTACAAGTTTGATTCAAATGTGTGAATGTTGTGGAATGAATGTGTTAGAAATCACATTTGGATTACTTTTATGACAACCTTAACGCATATAATCGTCTCCATGTCATTAGAATTCAAAAATAAGCTTAGAATAAAAAAATAAGCTTAAAAGTAGAATACAAGCATGCACAGTTCGTTTTACATGTTTGATTCAAATGTGTGAATGTTGTGGAATGAGTTTGGTAAGAAATGACATTTGGTTTACTTTTATGACAACCCTAATACATATAATCGTCTCCATGTCATTAGAATTCAAAAATAAGCTTAGAATCAAAGAATAAGCTTAAAAGTAGAATACAAGCCTGCACAGTTCGTTTTACAAGTTTGATTCAAATGTGTGAATGTTGTGGAATGAGTGTGGTTAAAAATGACATTTGGTTTACTTTTATGACAACCCTAACACATATAATCGTCTCCATGTCATTAGAATTCAAAAGTAAGCTTAGAATCAAAGAATAAGCATAAAAGTAGAATACTAGCATGCACAGTTCGTTTTACAAGTTTGATTCAAATGTGTGAATGTTGTGGAATGAGTGTGGTAAGAAATGACATTTGGTTTACTTTTATGACAACCCTAACACATATAATCGTCTCCATGTCATTAGAATTCAAAAGTAAGCTTAGAATCAAAGAATAAGCTTAAAAGTAGAATACAAGCATGCACAGTTCGTTTTACAAGTTTGATTCAAATTTGTGAATGTTGTGGAATGAGTGTGGTTAGAAATGACATTTGGTTCACTTTTACAACAACCTTAACGCATACAATCGTCTCCATGTCATTAGAATGCAAAAATAAGCTTAGAATCAAAGAATAAGCTTAAAAGTAGAATACAAGCATACACAGTTCGTTTTACAAGTTTGATTCAAATGTGTGAATGTTGTGGAATGAGTTTGGTAAGAAATGACATTTGGTTTACTTTTATGACAACCCTAACACATATAATCGTCTCCATGTGATTAGAATTCAAAAATAAGCTTAGAATAAAAAAATAAGCTTAAAAGTAGAATACAAGCCTGCACTGTTCGTTTTACAAGTTTGATTCAAATGTGTGAATGTTGTGGAATGAGTGTGGTTAAAAATGACATTTGGTTTACTTTTATGACAACCCTAACCCATATAATCGTCTCCATGTCATTAGAATTCAAAAATAAGATTAGAATCAAAGAATAAGCTTAAAAGTAGAATACTAGCATGCACAGTTTGTTTTACAAGTTTGATTCAAATGTGTGAATGTTGTGGAATGAATGTGTTAGAAATCACATTTGGATTACTTTTATGACAACGTTAACGCATATAATCGTCTCCATGTCATTAGAATTCAAAAATAAGCTTAGAATAAAAAAATAAGCTTAAAAGTAGAATACAAGCATGCACAGTTCGTTTTACATGTTTGATTCAAATGTGTGAATGTTGTGGAATGAGTTTGGTAAGAAATGACATTTGGTTTACTTTTATGACAACCCTAATACATATAATCGTCTCCATGTCATTAGAATTCAAAAATAAGCTTAGAATCAAAGAATAAGCTTAAAAGTAGAATACAAGCCTGCACAGTTCGTTTTACAAGTTTGATTCAAATGTGTGAATGTTGTGGAATGAGTGTGGTTAAAAATGACATTTGGTTTACTTTTATGACAACCCTAACACATATAATCGTCTCCATGTCATTAGAATTCAAAAGTAAGCTTAGAATCAAAGAATAAGCTTAAAAGTAGAATACTAGCATGCACAGTTCGTTTTACAAGTTTGATTCAAATGTGTGAATGTTGTGGAATGAGTGTGGTTAAAAATGACATTTGGTTTACTTTTATGACAACCCTAACACATATAATCGTCTCCATGTCATTAGAATTCAAAAATAAGCTTAGAATAAAAAAATAAGCTTAAAAGTAGAATACAAGCATGCACAGTTCGTTTTACAAGTTTGATTCAAATTTGTGAATGTTGTGGAATGAGTGTGGTTAGAAATGACATTTGGTTCACTTTTACAACAACCTTAACGCATACAATCGTCTCCATGTCATTAGAATGCAAAAATAAGCTTAGAATCAAAGAATAAGCTTAAAAGTAGAATACTAGCATGCACAGTTCGTTTTACGAGTTTGATTCAAATGTGTGAATGTTGTGGAATGAGTGTGGTTAGAAATGACATTTGGTTCACTTTTACAACAACCTTAACGCATACAATCGTCTCCATGTCATTAGAATGCAAAAATAAGCTTAGAATCAAAGAATAAGCTTAAAAGTAGAATACTAGCATGCACAGTTCGTTTTACAAGTTTGATTCAAATGTGTGAATGTTGTGGAATGAGTGTGGTAAGAAATGACATTTGGTTTACTTTTATGACAACCCTAACACATATAATCGTCTCCATGCCATTAGAATTCAAAAATAAGCTTAGAATCAAATAATAAGCTTAAAAGTAGAATACAAGCATGCACAGTTCGTTTTACATGTTGGATTTAAATGTGTGAATGTTGTGGAATGAGTTTGGTAAGAAATGACATTTGGTTTACTTTTATGACAACCCTAACACATATAATCGTCTCCACGTCATTAGAATTCAAAAATAAGCTTAGAATCAAAGAATAAGCTTAAAAGTAGAATACAAGCCTGCACAGTTCGTTTTACAAGTTTGATTCAAATGTGTGAATGTTGTGGAATGAGTGTGGTTAGAAATGACATTTAGTTTACTTTTATGACAACGCTAACACATATAATCGTCTCCATGTCATTAGAATTCAAAAATAAGCTTAGAATCAAAGAATAAGCTTAAAAGTAGAATACAAGCCTGCACAGTTCGTTTTACAAGTTTGATTCAAATGTGTGAATGTTGTGGAATCAGTGTGGTTAGAAATGACATTTGGTTCACTTTTACAACAACCTTAACGCATATACTCGTCTCCATGTCATAAGAATGCAAAAATAAGCATAAAATTAAAGAATAAGCTTAAAAGTAGAAAACTACCATGCACAGTTCGTTTTACAAGTTTGATTCAAATGTGTGAATGTTGTGGAATTAGTGTGGTTAAAAATGACATTTGGTTTACTTTTATGACAACCCTAACACATATAATCGTCTCCATGTCATTAGAATTCAAAAATAAGCTTAGAACAAAAAAATAAGCTTAAAAGTAGAATACTAGCATGCACAGTTTGTTTTACAAGTTTGATTCAAATGTGTGAATGTTGTGGAATGAATGTGTTAGAAATCACATTTGGATTACTTTTATGACAACCTTAACCCATATAATCGTCTCCATGTCATTAGAATTCAAAAATAAGATTAGAATCAAAGAATAAGCTTAAAAGTAGAATACTAGCATGCACAGTTTGTTTTACAAGTTTGATTCAAATGTGTGAATGTTGTGAATGAATGTGGTTAGAAATCACATTTGGATTACTTTTATGACAACCCTAACACATATAATCGTCTCCATGTCATTAGAATTCAAAAATAAGCTTAGAATCAAAGAATAAGCTTAAAAGTAGAATACTAGCATGCACAGTTCGTTTTACAAGTTTTATTCAAATGTGTGAATGTTGTTGAATGGGTGTGGTAAGAAATGACATTTGGTTTACTTTTATGACAACCCTAACACATATAATCGTATCCACGTCATTAGAATGCACAAATAAGCTTCGAATAAAAGAATAAGCTTAAAAGTAGAATACTAGCATGCACAGTTCGTTTTACAATTTTGATTCAAATGTGTGAATGTTGTGGAATGAGTGTGGTTAAAAATGACATTTGGTTTACTTTTAGGACAACCCTAACACATATAATCGTCTCCATGTCATTAGAATGCAAAAATAAGCTTAGAATCAAAGAATAAGCTTAAAAGTAGAATACAAGCATGCACAGTTCGTTTTACAAGTTTGATTCAAATGTGTGAATGTTGTGGAATGAGTTTGGTAAGAAATGACATTTGGTGTACTTTTATGACAACCCTAACACATATAATCGTCTCCATGTCATTAGAATTCAAAAATAAGATTAGAATCAAAGAATAAGCTTAAAAGTAGAATACTAGCATGCACAGTTCGTTTTACAAGTTTGATTCAAATGTGTGAATGTTGTGGAATGAGTGTGGTTAGAAATGACATTTAGTTTACTTTTATGACAACGCTAACACATATAATCGTCTCCATGTCATTAGAATTCAAAAATAAGATTAGAATCAAAGAATAAGCTTAAAAGTAGAATACTAGCATGCACAGTTCGTTTTATAAGTTTGATTCAAATGTGTGAATGTTGTGGAATGAGTGTGGTAAGAAATGACATTTGGTGTACTTTTATGACAACCCTAACACATATAATCGTTTCCAGGTCATTAGAATTCCAAAATAAGATTAGAATAAAAAAATAAGCTTAAAAGTGGAATACAAGCATGCACAGTTCGTTTTACAAGTTTGATTCAAATGTGTTAATGTTGTGGAATGAGTTTGGTAAGAAATGACATTTGGTTTACTTTTATGACAACCCTAACACATATAATCGTATCCACGTCATTAGAATTCAAAAATAAGATTAGAATAAAAGAATAAGCTTAAAAATAGAATACTAGCATGCACAGTTCGTTTTACAAGTTTTATTCAAATGTGTGAATGTTGTGGAATGAGTGTGGTAAGAAATGACATTTGGTGTACTTTTATGACAACCCTAACACATATAATCGTCTCCAAGTCATTGGAATTCCAAAATAAGCTTAGAATAAAAAAATAAGCTTAAAAGTAGAATACAAGCATGCACAGTTCGTTTTACAAGTTTGATTCAATGTGTGAATGTTGTGGAATGAGTTTGGTAAGAAATGACATTTGGTTTACTTTTATGACAATCCCAACACATATAATCGTCTCCACGTCATTAGAATTCAAAAATAAGCTTTGAATCAAAGAATAAGCTTAAAAGTAGAATACAAGCCTGCACAGTTCGTTTTACAAGTTTGATTCAAATGTGTGAATGTTGTGGAATCAGTGTGGTTAGAAATGACATTTGGTTCACTTTTACAACAACCTTAACGCATATACTCGTCTCCATGTCATAAGAATGCAAAAATAAGCATAGAATTAAAGAATAAGCTTAAAAGTAGAAAACTAGCATGCACAGTTCGTTTTACAAGTTTGATTCAAATGTGTGAATGTTGTGGAATGAGTGTGGTTAAAAATGACATTTGGTTTACTTTTATGACAACCCTGACACATATAATCGTCTCCATGTCATTAGAATTCAAAAATAAGCTTAGAATAAAAAAATAAGCTTAAAAGTAGAATACAAGCCTGCACTGTTCGTTTTACAAGTTGGATTCAAATGTGTGAATGTTGTGGAATGAGTGTGGTTAAAAATGACATTTGGTTTACTTTTATGACAACCCTAACCCATATAATCGTCTCCATGTCATTAGAATTCAAAAATAAGATTAGAATCAAAGAATAAGCTTAAAAGTAGAATACTAGCATGCACAGTTTGTTTTACAAGTTTGATTCAAATGTGTGAATGTTGTGAATGAATGTGGTTAGAAATCACATTTGGATTACTTTTATGACAACCCTAACACATATAATCGTCTCCATGTCATTAGAATTCAAAAATAAGCTTAGAATCAAAGAATAAGCTTAAAAGTAGAATACTAGCATGCACAGTTCGTTTTACAAGTTTTATTCAAATGTGTGAATGTTGTTGAATGGGTGTGGTAAGAAATGACATTTGGTGTACTTTTATGACAACCCTAACACATATAATCGTCTCCTGGTCATTAGAATTCCAAAATAAGATTAGAATAAAAAAATAAGCTTAAAAGTGGAATACAAGCATGCACAGTTCGTTTTACAAGTTTGATTCAAATGTGTGAATGTTGTGGAATGAGTTTGGTAAGAAATGACATTTGGTTTACTTTTATGACAACCCTAACACATATAATCGTGTCCACGTCATTAGAATTCAAAAATAAGCTTAGAATCAAAGAATAAGCTTAAAAATAGAATACTAGCATGCACAGTTCGTTTTACAAGTTTGATTCAAATGTGTGAATGTTGTGGAATGAGTGTGGTAAGAAATGACATTTGGTGTACTTTTATGACAACCCTAACACATAGAATCGTCTCCAAGTCATTAGAATTCCAAAATAAGCTTAGAATAAAAAAATAAGCTTAAAAGTAGAATACAAGCATGCACAGTTCGTTTTACAAGTTTGATTCAAATTTGTGAATGTTGTGGAAAGAGTGTGGTTAGAAATGACATTTGGTTCACTTTTACAACAACCTTAACGCATACATTCGTCTCCATGTCATTAGAATGCAAAAATAAGCTTAGAATCAAAGAATAAGCTTAAAAGTAGAATACTAGGATGCACAGTTCGTTTTACAATTTTGATTCAAATGTGTGAATGTTGTGGAATGAGTGTGGTTAAAAATGACATTTGGTTTACTTTTAGGACAACCCTAACACATATAATCGTCTCCATGTCATTAGAATGCAAAAATAAGCTTAGAATCAAAGAATAAGCTTAAAAGTAGAATACAAGCATGCACAGTTCGTTTTACAAGTTTGATTCAAATGTGTGAATGTTGTGGAATGAGTTTGGTAAGAAATGACATTTGGTTTACTTTTATGACAACCCTAACACATATAATCGTCTCAACGTCATTAGAATTCAAAAATAAGCTTAGAATTAAAGAATAAGCTTAAAAGTAGAAAACTAGCATGCACAGTTCGTTTTACGAGTTTGATTCAAATGTGTGAATGTTGTGGAATGAGTGTGGTTAGAAATGACATTTAGTTTACTTTTATGACAACGCTAACACATATAATCGTCTCCATGTCATTAGAATTCAAAAATAAGATTAGAATCAAAGAATAAGCTTAAAAGTAGAATACTAGCATGCACAGTTTGTTTTACAAGTTTGATTCAAATGTGTGAATGTTGTGGAATGAATGTGTTAGAAATCACATTTGGATTACTTTTATGACAACCTTAACGCATATAATCGTCTCCATGTCATTAGAATTCAAAAATAAGCTTAGAATAAAAAAATAAGCTTAAAAGTAGAATACAAGCATGCACAGTTCGTTTTACATGTTTGATTCAAATGTGTGAATGTTGTGGAATGAGTTTGGTAAGAAATGACATTTGGTTTACTTTTATGACAACCCTAATACATATAATCGTCTCCATGTCATTAGAATTCAAAAATAAGCTTAGAATCAAAGAATAAGCTTAAAAGTAGAATACAAGCCTGCACAGTTCGTTTTACAAGTTTGATTCAAATGTGTGAATGTTGTGGAATGAGTGTGGTTAAAAATGACATTTGGTTTACTTTTATGACAACCCTAACACATATAATCGTCTCCATGTCATTAGAATTCAAAAGTAAGCTTAGAATCAAAGAATAAGCATAAAAGTAGAATACTAGCATGCACAGTTCGTTTTACAAGTTTGATTCAAATGTGTGAATGTTGTGGAATGAGTGTGGTAAGAAATGACATTTGGTTTACTTTTATGACAACCCTAACACATATAATCGTCTCCATGTCATTAGAATTCAAAAGTAAGCTTAGAATCAAAGAATAAGCTTAAAAGTAGAATACAAGCATGCACAGTTCGTTTTACAAGTTTGATTCAAATTTGTGAATGTTGTGGAATGAGTGTGGTTAGAAATGACATTTAGTTCACTTTTACAACAACCTTAACGCATACAATCGTCTCCATGTCATTAGAATGCAAAAATAAGCTTAGAATCAAAGAATAAGCTTAAAAGTAGAATACAAGCATACACAGTTCGTTTTACAAGTTTGATTCAAATGTGTGAATGTTGTGGAATGAGTTTGGTAAGAAATGACATTTGGTTTACTTTTATGACAACCCTAACACATATAATCGTCTCCATGTGATTAGAATTCAAAAATAAGCTTAGAATAAAAAAATAAGCTTAAAAGTAGAATACAAGCCTGCACTGTTCGTTTTACAAGTTTGATTCAAATGTGTGAATGTTGTGGAATAAGTGTGGTTAAAAATGACATTTGGTTTACTTTTATGACAACCCTAACCCATATAATCGTCTCCATGTCATTAGAATTCAAAAATAAGATTAGAATCAAAGAATAAGCTTAAAAGTAGAATACAAGCATACACAGTTCGTTTTACAAGTTTGATTCAAATGTGTGAATGTTGTGGAATGAGTGTGGTTAAAAATGACATTTGGTTTACTTTTATGACAACCCTAACACATACAATCGTCTCCATGTCATTAGAATGCAAAAATAAGCTTAGAATCAAAGAATAAGCTTAAAAGTAGAATACAAGCATACACAGTTCGTTTTACAAGTTTGATTCAAATGTGTGAATGTTGTGGAATGAGTTTGGTAAGAAATGACATTTGGTTTACTTTTATGACAACCCTAACACATATAATCGTCTCCATGTGATTAGAATTCAAAAATAAGCTTAGAATCAAAGAATAAGCTTAAAAGTAGAATACAAGCATGCACAGTTCGTTTTACAAGTTTGATTCAAATTTGTGAATGTTGTGGAATGAGTGTGGTTAGAAATGACATTTAGTTCACTTTTACAACAACCTTAACGCATACAATCGTCTCCATGTCATTAGAATGCAAAAATAAGCTTAGAATCAAAGAATAAGCTTAAAAGTAGAATACAAGCATACACAGTTCGTTTTACAAGTTTGATTCAAATGTGTGAATGTTGTGGAATGAGTTTGGTAAGAAATGACATTTGGATTACTTTTATGACAACCCTAACACATATAATCGTCTCCATGTGATTAGAATTCAAAAATAAGCTTAGAATAAAAAAATAAGCTTAAAAGTAGAATACAAGCCTGCACTGTTCGTTTTACAAGTTTGATTCAAATGTGTGAATGTTGTGGAATGAGTGTGGTTAAAAATGACATTTGGTTTACTTTTATGACAACCCTAACCCATATAATCGTCTCCATGTCATTAGAATTCAAAAATAAGATTAGAATCAAAGAATAAGCTTAAAAGTAGAATACAAGCATACACAGTTCGTTTTACAAGTTTGATTCAAATGTGTGAATGTTGTGGAATGAGTGTGGTTAAAAATGACATTTGGTTTACTTTTATGACAACCCTAACACATACAATCGTCTCCATGTCATTAGAATTCAAAAATAAGCTTAGAATCAAAGAATAAGCTTAAAAGTAGAATACAAGCATGCACAGTTCGTTTTACAAGTTTGATTCAAATGTGTGAATGTTGTGGAATGAGTTTGGTAAGAAATGACATTTGGTTTACTTTTATGACAACCCTAACACATATAATCGTCTCAACGTCATTAGAATTCAAAAATAAGCTTAGAATTAAAGAATAAGCTTAAAAGTAGAAAACTAGCATGCACAGTTCGTTTTACGAGTTTGATTCAAATGTGTGAATGTTGTAGAATGAGTGTGGTTAGAAATGACATTTAGTTTACTTTTATGACAACGCTAACACATATAATCGTCTCCATGTCATTAGAATTCAAAAATAAGATTAGAATCAAAGAATAAGCTTAAAAGTAGAATACTAGCATGCACAGTTTGTTTTACAAGTTTGATTCAAATGTGTGAATGTTGTGGAATGAATGTGTTAGAAATCACATTTGGATTACTTTTATGACAACCTTAACGCATATAATCGTCTCCATGTCATTAGAATTCAAAAATAAGCTTAGAATAAAAAAATAAGCTTAAAAGTAGAATACAAGCATGCACAGTTCGTTTTACATGTTTGATTCAAATGTGTGAATGTTGTGGAATGAGTTTGGTAAGAAATGACATTTGGTTTACTTTTATGACAACCCTAATACATATAATCGTCTCCATGTCATTAGAATTCAAAAATAAGCTTAGAATCAAAGAATAAGCTTAAAAGTAGAATACAAGCCTGCACAGTTCGTTTTACAAGTTTGATTCAAATGTGTGAATGTTGTGGAATGAGTGTGGTTAAAAATGACATTTGGTTTACTTTTATGACAACCCTAACACATATAATCGTCTCCATGTCATTAGAATTCAAAAGTAAGCTTAGAATCAAAGAATAAGCATAAAAGTAGAATACTAGCCTGCACAGTTCGTTTTACAAGTTTGATTCAAATGTGTGAATGTTGTGGAATGAGTGTGGTTAAAAATGACATTTGGTTTACTTTTATGACAACCCTAACACATATAATCGTCTCCATGTCATTAGAATTCAAAAATAAGCTTAGAATCAAAGAATAAGCTTAAAAGTAGAATACTAGCATGCACAGTTCGTTTTACAAGTTTTATTCAAATGTGTGAATGTTGTTGAATGGGTGTGGTAAGAAATGACATTTGGTGTACTTTTATGACAACCCTAACACATATAATCGTCTCCTGGTCATTAGAATTCCAAAATAAGATTAGAATAAAAAAATAAGCTTAAAAGTGGAATACAAGCATGCACAGTTCGTTTTACAAGTTTGATTCAAATGTGTGAATGTTGTGGAATGAGTTTGGTAAGAAATGACATTTGGTTTACTTTTATGACAACCCTAACACATATAATCGTGTCCACGTCATTAGAATTCAAAAATAAGCTTAGAATCAAAGAATAAGCTTAAAAATAGAATACTAGCATGCACAGTTCGTTTTACAAGTTTGATTCAAATGTGTGAATGTTGTGGAATGAGTGTGGTAAGAAATGACATTTGGTGTACTTTTATGACAACCCTAACACATATAATCGTCTCCAAGTCATTAGAATTCCAAAATAAGCTTAGAATAAAAAAATAAGCTTAAAAGTAGAATACAAGCATGCACAGTTCGTTTTACAAGTTTGATTCAAATTTGTGAATGTTGTGGAAAGAGTGTGGTTAGAAATGACATTTGGTTCACTTTTACAACAACCTTAACGCATACATTCGTCTCCATGTCATTAGAATGCAAAAATAAGCTTAGAATCAAAGAATAAGCTTAAAAGTAGAATACTAGGATGCACAGTTCGTTTTACAATTTTGATTCAAATGTGTGAATGTTGTGGAATGAGTGTGGTTAAAAATGACATTTGGTTTACTTTTAGGACAACCCTAACACATATAATCGTCTCCATGTCATTAGAATGCAAAAATAAGCTTAGAATCAAAGAATAAGCTTAAAAGTAGAATACAAGCATGCACAGTTCGTTTTACAAGTTTGATTCAAATGTGTGAATGTTGTGGAATGAGTTTGGTAAGAAATGACATTTGGTTTACTTTTATGACAACCCTAACACATATAATCGTCTCAACGTCATTAGAATTCAAAAATAAGCTTAGAATTAAAGAACAAGCTTAAAAGTAGAAAACTAGCATGCACAGTTCGTTTTACGAGTTTGATTCAAATGTGTGAATGTTGTGGAATGAGTGTGGTTAGAAATGACATTTAGTTTACTTTTATGACAACGCTAACACATATAATCGTCTCCATGTCATTAGAATTCAAAAATAAGATTAGAATCAAAGAATAAGCTTAAAAGTAGAATACTAGCATGCACAGTTTGTTTTACAAGTTTGATTCAAATGTGTGAATGTTGTGGAATGAATGTGTTAGAAATAACATTTGGATTACTTTTATGACAACCTTAACGCATATAATCGTCTCCATGTCATTAGAATTCAAAAATAAGCTTAGAATAAAAAAATAAGCTTAAAAGTAGAATACAAGCATGCACAGTTCGTTTTACATGTTTGATTCAAATGTGTGAATGTTGTGGAATGAGTTTGGTAAGAAATGACATTTGGTTTACTTTTATGACAACCCTAATACATATAATCGTCTCCATGTCATTAGAATTCAAAAATAAGCTTAGAATCAAAGAATAAGCTTAAAAGTAGAATACAAGCCTGCACAGTTCGTTTTACAAGTTTGATTCAAATGTGTGAATGTTGTGGAATGAGTGTGGTTAAAAATGACATTTGGTTTACTTTTATGACAACCCTAACACATATAATCGTCTCCATGTCATTAGAATTCAAAAGTAAGCTTAGAATCAAAGAATAAGCATAAAAGTAGAATACTAGCATGCACAGTTCGTTTTACAAGTTTGATTCAAATGTGTGAATGTTGTGGAATGAGTGTGGTAAGAAATGACATTTGGTTTACTTTTATGACAACCCTAACACATATAATCGTCTCCATGTCATTAGAATTCAAAAGTAAGCTTAGAATCAAAGAATAAGCTTAAAAGTAGAATACAAGCATGCACAGTTCGTTTTACAAGTTTGATTCAAATTTGTGAATGTTGTGGAATGAGTGTGGTTAGAAATGACATTTAGTTCACTTTTACAACAACCTTAACGCATACAATCGTCTCCATGTCATTAGAATGCAAAAATAAGCTTAGAATCAAAGAATAAGCTTAAAAGTAGAATACAAGCATACACAGTTCGTTTTACAAGTTTGATTCAAATGTGTGAATGTTGTGGAATGAGTTTGGTAAGAAATGACATTTGGTTTACTTTTATGACAACCCTAACACATATAATCGTCTCCATGTGATTAGAATTCAAAAATAAGCTTAGAATAAAAAAATAAGCTTAAAAGTAGAATACAAGCCTGCACTGTTCGTTTTACAAGTTTGATTCAAATGTGTGAATGTTGTGGAATGAGTGTGGTTAAAAATGACATTTGGTTTACTTTTATGACAACCCTAACCCATATAATCGTCTCCATGTCATTAGAATTCAAAAATAAGATTAGAATCAAAGAATAAGCTTAAAAGTAGAATACAAGCATACACAGTTCGTTTTACAAGTTTGATTCAAATGTGTGAATGTTGTGGAATGAGTGTGGTTAAAAATGACATTTGGTTTACTTTTATGACAACCCTAACACATACAATCGTCTCCATGTCATTAGAATTCAAAAATAAGCTTAGAATCAAAGAATAAGCTTAAAAGTAGAATACAAGCATGCACAGTTCGTTTTACAAGTTTGATTCAAATGTGTGAATGTTGTGGAATGAGTTTGGTAAGAAATGACATTTGGTTTACTTTTATGACAACCCTAACACATATAATCGTCTCAACGTCATTAGAATTCAAAAATAAGCTTAGAATTAAAGAATAAGCTTAAAAGTAGAAAACTAGCATGCACAGTTCGTTTTACGAGTTTGATTCAAATGTGTGAATGTTGTGGAATGAGTGTGGTTAGAAATGACATTTAGTTTACTTTTATGACAACGCTAACACATATAATCGTCTCCATGTCATTAGAATTCAAAAATAAGATTAGAATCAAAGAATAAGCTTAAAAGTAGAATACTAGCATGCACAGTTTGTTTTACAAGTTTGATTCAAATGTGTGAATGTTGTGGAATGAATGTGTTAGAAATCACATTTGGATTACTTTTATGACAACCTTAACGCATATAATCGTCTCCATGTCATTAGAATTCAAAAATAAGCTTAGAATAAAAAAATAAGCTTAAAAGTAGAATACAAGCATGCACAGTTCGTTTTACATGTTTGATTCAAATGTGTGAATGTTGTGGAATGAGTTTGGTAAGAAATGACATTTGGTTTACTTTTATGACAACCCTAATACATATAATCGTCTCCATGTCATTAGAATTCAAAAATAAGCTTAGAATCAAAGAATAAGCTTAAAAGTAGAATACAAGCCTGCACAGTTCGTTTTACAAGTTTGATTCAAATGTGTGAATGTTGTGGAATGAGTGTGGTTAAAAATGACATTTGGTTTACTTTTATGACAACCCTAACACATATAATCGTCTCCATGTCATTAGAATTCAAAAGTAAGCTTAGAATCAAAGAATAAGCATAAAAGTAGAATACTAGCCTGCACAGTTCGTTTTACAAGTTTGATTCAAATGTGTGAATGTTGTGGAATGAGTGTGGTTAAAAATGACATTTGGTTTACTTTTATGACAACCCTAACACATATAATCGTCTCCATGTCATTAGAATTCAAAAATAAGCTTAGAATCAAAGAATAAGCTTAAAAGTAGAATACTAGCATGCACAGTTCGTTTTACAAGTTTTATTCAAATGTGTGAATGTTGTTGAATGGGTGTGGTAAGAAATGACATTTGGTGTACTTTTATGACAACCCTAACACATATAATCGTCTCCAGGTCATTAGAATTCCAAAATAAGATTAGAATAAAAAAATAAGCTTAAAAGTGGAATACAAGCATGCACAGTTCGTTTTACAAGTTTGATTCAAATGTGTGAATGTTGTGGAATGAGTTTGGTAAGAAATGACATTTGGTTTACTTTTATGACAACCCTAACACATATAATCGTGTCCACGTCATTAGAATTCAAAAATAAGCTTAGAATCAAAGAATAAGCTTAAAAATAGAATACTAGCATGCACAGTTCGTTTTACAAGTTTGATTCAAATGTGTGAATGTTGTGGAATGAGTGTGGTAAGAAATGACATTTGGTGTACTTTTATGACAACCCTAATACATATAATCGTCTCCATGTCATTAGAATTCAAAAATAAGCTTAGAATCAAAGAATAAGCTTAAAAGTAGAATACAAGCCTGCACAGTTCGTTTTACAAGTTTGATTCAAATGTGTGAATGTTGTGGAATGAGTGTGGTTAAAAATGACATTTGGTTTACTTTTATGACAACCCTAACACATATAATCGTCTCCATGTCATTAGAATTCAAAAGTAAGCTTAGAATCAAAGAATAAGCATAAAAGTAGAATACTAGCCTGCACAGTTCGTTTTACAAGTTTGATTCAAATGTGTGAATGTTGTGGAATGAGTGTGGTTAAAAATGACATTTGGTTTACTTTTATGACAACCCTAACACATATAATCGTCTCCATGTCATTAGAATTCAAAAATAAGCTTAGAATCAAAGAATAAGCTTAAAAGTAGAATACTAGCATGCACAGTTCGTTTTACAAGTTTTATTCAAATGTGTGAATGTTGTTGAATGGGTGTGGTAAGAAATGACATTTGGTGTACTTTTATGACAACCCTAACACATATAATCGTCTCCAGGTCATTAGAATTCCAAAATAAGATTAGAATAAAAAAATAAGCTTAAAAGTAGAATACTAGCATGCACAGTTCGTTTTACAAGTTTGATTCAAATGTGTGAATGTTGTGGAATGAGTGTGGTTAAAAATGACATTTGGTTTACTTTTATGACAACCCTAACACATATAATCGTCTCCATGTCATTAGAATTCAAAAATAAGCTTAGAATCAAAGAATAAGCTTAAAAGTAGAATACTAGCATGCACAGTTCGTTTTACAAGTTTTATTCAAATGTGTGAATGTTGTTGAATGGGTGTGGTAAGAAATGACATTTGGTGTACTTTTATGACAACCCTAACACATATAATCGTCTCCATGTCATTAGAATTCAAAAATAAGCTTAGAATCAAAGAATAAGCTTAAAAGTAGAATACTAGCATGCACAGTTCGTTTTACAAGTTTTATTCAAATGTGTGAATGTTGTTGAATGGGTGTGGTAAGAAATGACATTTGGTGTACTTTTATGACAACCCTAATACATATAATCGTCTCCATGTCATTAGAATTCAAAAATAAGCTTAGAATCAAAGAATAAGCTTAAAAGTAGAATACTAGCCTGCACAGTTCGTTTTACAAGTTTGATTCAAATGTGTGAATGTTGTGGAATGAATGTGTTAGAAATCACATTTGGATTACTTTTATGACAACCTTAACGCATATAATCGTCTCCATGTCATTAGAATTCAAAAATAAGCTTAGAATAAAAAAATAAGCTTAAAAGTAGAATACAAGCATGCACAGTTCGTTTTACATGTTTGATTCAAATGTGTGAATGTTGTGGAATGAGTTTGGTAAGAAATGACATTTGGTTTACTTTTATGACAACCCGAATACATATAATCGTCTCCATGTCATTAGAATTCAAAAATAAGCTTAGAATCAAAGAATAAGCTTAAAAGTAGAATACAAGCCTGCACAGTTCGTTTTACAAGTTTGATTCAAATGTGTGAATGTTGTGGAATGAGTGTGGTTAAAAATGACATTTGGTTCACTTTTACAACAACCTTAACGCATACAATCGTCTCCATGTCATTAGAATGCAAAAATAAGCTTAGAATCAAAGAATAAGCTTAAAAGTAGAATACAAGCATACACAGTTCGTTTTACAAGTTTGATTCAAATGTGTGGATGTTGTGGAATGAGTTTGGTAAGAAATGACATTTGGTTTACTTTTATGACAACCCTAACACATATAATCGTCTCCATGTGATTAGAATTCAAAAATAAGCTTAGAATAAAAAAATAAGCTTAAAAGTAGAATACAAGCCTGCACTGTTCGTTTTACAAGTTTGATTCAAATGTGTGAATGTTGTGGAATGAGTGTGGTTAAAAATGACATTTGGTTTACTTTTATGACAACCCTAACCCATATAATCGTCTCCATGTCATTAGAATTCAAAAATAAGATTAGAATCAAAGAATAAGCTTAAAAGTAGAATACAAGCATGCACAGTTCGTTTTACAAGTTTGATTCAAATTTGTGAATGTTGTGGAATGAGTTTGGTAAGAAATGACATTTGGTTTACTTTTATGACAACCCTAACACATATAATCGTCTCCATGTGATTAGAATTCAAAAATAAGCTTAGAATAAAAAAATAAGCTTAAAAGTAGAATACAAGCCTGCACTGTTCGTTTTACAAGTTTGATTCAAATGTGTGAATGTTGTGGAATGAGTGTGGTTAAAAATGACATTTGGTTTACTTTTATGACAACCCTAACCCATATAATCGTCTCCATGTCATTAGAATTCAAAAATAAGATTAGAATCAAAGAATAAGCTTAAAAGTAGAATACAAGCATACACAGTTCGTTTTACAAGTTTGATTCAAATGTGTGAATGTTGTGGAATGAGTGTGGTTGAAAATGACATTTGGTTTACTTTTATGACAACCCTAACACATACAATCGTCTCCATGTCATTAGAATGCAAAAATAAGCTTAGAATCAAAGAATAAGCTTAAAAGTAGAATACAAGCATACACAGTTCGTTTTACAAGTTTGATTCAAATGTGTGAATGTTGTGGAATGAGTTTGGTAAGAAATGACATTTGGTTTACTTTTATGACAACCCTAACACATATAATCGTCTCCATGTGATTAGAATTCAAAAATAAGCTTAGAATAAAAAAATAAGCTTAAAAGTAGAATACAAGCCTGCACTGTTCGTTTTACAAGTTTGATTCAAATGTGTGAATGTTGTGGAATGAGTGTGGTTAAAAATGACATTTGGTTTACTTTTATGACAACCCTAACCCATATAATCGTCTCCATGTCATTAGAATTCAAAAATAAGATTAGAATCAAAGAATAAGCTTAAAAGTAGAATACTAGCATGCACAGTTTGTTTTACAAGTTTGATTCAAATGTGTGAATGTTGTGGAATGAATGTGTTAGAAATCACATTTGGATTACTTTTATGACAACCTTAACGCATATAATCGTCTCCATGTCATTAGAATTCAAAAATAAGCTTAGAATAAAAAAATAAGCTTAAAAGTAGAATACAAGCATGCACAGTTCGTTTTACATGTTTGATTCAAATGTGTGAATGTTGTGGAATGAGTTTGGTAAGAAATGACATTTGGTTTACTTTTATGACAACCCTAATACATATAATCGTCTCCATGTCATTAGAATTCAAAAATAAGCTTAGAATCAAAGAATAAGCTTAAAAGTAGAATACAAGCCTGCACAGTTCGTTTTACAAGTTTGATTCAAATGTGTGAATGTTGTGGAATGAGTGTGGTTAAAAATGACATTTGCTTTACTTTTATGACAACCCTAACACATATAATCGTCTCCATGTCATTAGAATTCAAAAGTAAGCTTAGAATCAAAGAATAAGCATAAAAGTAGAATACTAGCATGCACAGTTCGTTTTACAAGTTTGATTCAAATGTGTGAATGTTGTGGAATGAGTGTGGTAAGAAATGACATTTGGTTTACTTTTATGACAACCCTAACACATATAATCGTCTCCATGTCATTAGAATTCAAAAGTAAGCTTAGAATCAAAGAATAAGCTTAAAAGTAGAATACAAGCATGCACAGTTCGTTTTACATGTTTGATTCAAATGTGTGAATGTTGTGGAATGAGTTTGGTAAGAAATGACATTTGGTTTACTTTTATGACAACCCTAATACATATAATCGTCTCCATGTCATTAGAATTCAAAAATAAGCTTAGAATCAAAGAATAAGCTTAAAAGTAGAATACAAGCCTGCACAGTTCGTTTTACAAGTTTGATTCAAATGTGTGAATGTTGTGGAATGAGTGTGGTTAAAAATGACATTTGGTTCACTTTTACAACAACCTTAACGCATACAATCGTCTCCATGTCATTAGAATGCAAAAATAAGCTTAGAATCAAAGAATAAGCTTAAAAGTAGAATACAAGCATACACAGTTCGTTTTACAAGTTTGATTCAAATGTGTGGATGTTGTGGAATGAGTTTGGTAAGAAATGACATTTGGTTTACTTTTATGACAACCCTAACACATATAATCGTCTCCATGTGATTAGAATTCAAAAATAAGCTTAGAATAAAAAAATAAGCTTAAAAGTAGAATACAAGCCTGCACTGTTCGTTTTACAAGTTTGATTCAAATGTGTGAATGTTGTGGAATGAGTGTGGTTAAAAATGACATTTGGTTTACTTTTATGACAACCCTAACCCATATAATCGTCTCCATGTCATTAGAATTCAAAAATAAGATTAGAATCAAAGAATAAGCTTAAAAGTAGAATACAAGCATGCACAGTTCGTTTTACAAGTTTGATTCAAATTTGTGAATGTTGTGGAATGAGTTTGGTAAGAAATGACATTTGGTTTACTTTTATGACAACCCTAACACATATAATCGTCTCCATGTGATTAGAATTCAAAAATAAGCTTAGAATAAAAAAATAAGCTTAAAAGTAGAATACAAGCCTGCACTGTTCGTTTTACAAGTTTGATTCAAATGTGTGAATGTTGTGGAATGAGTGTGGTTAAAAATGACATTTGGTTTACTTTTATGACAACCCTAACCCATATAATCGTCTCCATGTCATTAGAATTCAAAAATAAGATTAGAATCAAAGAATAAGCTTAAAAGTAGAATACAAGCATACACAGTTCGTTTTACAAGTTTGATTCAAAGGTGTGAATGTTGTGGAATGAGTGTGGTTGAAAATGACATTTGGTTTACTTTTATGACAACCCTAACACATACAATCGTCTCCATGTCATTAGAATGCAAAAATAAGCTTAGAATCAAAGAATAAGCTTAAAAGTAGAATACAAGCATACACAGTTCGTTTTACAAGTTTGATTCAAATGTGTGAATGTTGTGGAATGAGTTTGGTAAGAAATGACATTTGGTTTACTTTTATGACAACCCTAACACATATAATCGTCTCCATGTGATTAGAATTCAAAAATAAGCTTAGAATAAAAAAATAAGCTTAAAAGTAGAATACAAGCCTGCACTGTTCGTTTTACAAGTTTGATTCAAATGTGTGAATGTTGTGGAATGAGTGTGGTTAAAAATGACATTTGGTTTACTTTTATGACAACCCTAACCCATATAATCGTCTCCATGTCATTAGAATTCAAAAATAAGATTAGAATCAAAGAATAAGCTTAAAAGTAGAATACTAGCATGCACAGTTTGTTTTACAAGTTTGATTCAAATGTGTGAATGTTGTGGAATGAATGTGTTAGAAATCACATTTGGATTACTTTTATGACAACCTTAACGCATATAATCGTCTCCATGTCATTAGAATTCAAAAATAAGCTTAGAATAAAAAAATAAGCTTAAAAGTAGAATACAAGCATGCACAGTTCGTTTTACATGTTTGATTCAAATGTGTGAATGTTGTGGAATGAGTTTGGTAAGAAATGACATTTGGTTTACTTTTATGACAACCCTAATACATATAATCGTCTCCATGTCATTAGAATTCAAAAATAAGCTTAGAATCAAAGAATAAGCTTAAAAGTAGAATACAAGCCTGCACAGTTCGTTTTACAAGTTTGATTCAAATGTGTGAATGTTGTGGAATGAGTGTGGTTAAAAATGACATTTGCTTTACTTTTATGACAACCCTAACACATATAATCGTCTCCATGTCATTAGAATTCAAAAGTAAGCTTAGAATCAAAGAATAAGCATAAAAGTAGAATACTAGCATGCACAGTTCGTTTTACAAGTTTGATTCAAATGTGTGAATGTTGTGGAATGAGTGTGGTAAGAAATGACATTTGGTTTACTTTTATGACAACCCTAACACATATAATCGTCTCCATGTCATTAGAATTCAAAAGTAAGCTTAGAATCAAAGAATAAGCTTAAAAGTAGAATACAAGCATGCACAGTTCGTTTTACAAGTTTGATTCAAATGTGTGAATGTTGTGGAATGAATGTGTTAGAAATCACATTTGGATTACTTTTATGACAACCTTAACGCATATAATCGTCTCCATGTCATTAGAATTCAAAAATAAGCTTAGAATAAAAAAATAAGCTTAAAAGTAGAATACAAGCATGCACAGTTCGTTTTACATGTTTGATTCAAATGTGTGAATGTTGTGGAATGAGTTTGGTAAGAAATGACATTTGGTTTACTTTTATGACAACCCTAACACATATAATCGTCTCCATGTCATTAGAATTCAAAAATAAGCTTAGAATCAAAGAATAAGCTTAAAAGTAGAATACAAGCCTGCACAGTTCGTTTTACAAGTTTGATTCAAATGTGTGAATGTTGTGGAATGAGTGTGGTTAAAAATGACATTTGGTTTACTTTTATGACAACCCTAACACATATAATCGTCTCCATGTCATTAGAATTCAAAAGTAAGCTTAGAATCAAAGAATAAGCATAAAAGTAGAATACTAGCCTGCACAGTTCGTTTTACAAGTTTGATTCAAATGTGTGAATGTTGTGGAATGAGTGTGGTTAAAAATGACATTTGGTTCACTTTTACAACAACCCTAACACATATACTCGTCTCCATGTCATAAGAATGCAAAAATAAGCTTAGAATCAAAGAATAAGCTTAAAAGTAGAATACTAGCATGCACAGTTCGTTTTACAAGTTTTATTCAAATGTGTGAATGTTGTTGAATGGGTGTGGTAAGAAATGACATTTGGTGTACTTTTATGACAACCCTAACACATATAATCGTCTCCAGGTCATTAGAATTCCAAAATAAGATTAGAATAAAAAAATAAGCTTAAAAGTGGAATACAAGCATGCACAGTTCGTTTTACAAGTTTGATTCAAATGTGTGAATGTTGTGGAATGAGTGTGGTTAGAAATGACATTTGGTTTACTTTTATGACAACCCTAACACATACAATCGTCTCCATGTCATTAGAATGCAAAAATAAGCTTAGAATAAAAAAATAAGCTTAAAAGTAGAATACAAGCATACACAGTTCGTTTTACAAGTTTGATTCAAATGTGTGAATGTTGTGGAATGAGTGTGGTTAAAAATGACATTTGGTTTACTTTTATGACAACGCTAACACATATAATCGTGTCCATGTCATTAGAATTCAAAAATAAGATTAGAATCAAAGAATAAGCTTAAAAGTAGAATACTAGCATGCACAGTTCGTTTTACAAGTTTGATTCAAATGTGTGAATGTTGTGGAATGAATGTGTTAGAAATCACATTTGGATTACTTTTATGACAACCTTAACGCATATAATCGTCTCCATGTCATTAGAATTCAAAAATAAGCTTAGAATAAAAAAATAAGCTTAAAAGTAGAATACAAGCATGCACAGTTCGTTTTACAAGTTTGATTCAAATGTGTGAATGTTGTGGAATGAGTTTGGTAAGAAATGACATTTGGTTTACTTTTATGACAACCCTAACACATATAATCGTCTCCATGTCATTAGAATTCAAAAATAAGCTTAGAATCAAAGAATAAGCTTAAAAGTAGAATACAAGCCTGCACAGTTCGTTTTACAAGTTTTATTCAAATGTGTGAATGTTGTGGAATGAGTGTGGTAAGAAATGACATTTGGATTACTTTTATGACAACCCTAACACATATAATCGTCGCCATGTCATAAGAATTCAAAAATAAGCTTAGAATCAAAGAATAAGCTTAAAAGTAGAATACTAGCATGCATAGTTCGTTTTACAAGTTTGATTCAAATGTGTGAATGTTGTGGAATGAGTGTGGTAAGAAATGACATTTGGTGTACTTTTATGACAACCCTAACACATATAATCGTCTCCATGTCATTAGAATTCAAAAATAAGCTTAAAATAAAAAAATAAGCTTAAAAGTAGAATACAAGCATGCACAGTTCGTTTTACCAGCTTGATTCAAATGTGTGAATGTTGTGGAATGAGTTTGGTAGAAATGACATTTGGTTTACTTTTATGACAACCCTAACACATATAATCGTCTCCATGTCATTAGAATTCAAAAAAAAGATTAGAATCAAAGAATAAGCTTAAAAGTAGAATACTAGCATGCACTGTTCGTTTTACAAGTTTGATTCAAATGTGTGAATGTTGTGGAATGAGTGTGGTTAAAAATGACATTTGGTTTACTTTTATGACAACCCTAACACATATAATCGTCTCCATGTGATTAGAATTCAAAAATAAGCTTAGAATAAAAAAATAAGCTTAAAAGTAGAATACAAGCCTGCACTGTTCGTTTTACCAGCTTGATTCAAATGTGTGAATGTTGTGGAATGAGTGTGGTTAAAAATGACATTTGGTTTACTTTTATGACAACCCTAACCCATATAATCGTCTCCATGTCATTAGAATTCAAAAATAAGATTAGAATCAAAGAATAAGCTTAAAAATAGAATACTAGCATGCACAGTTTGTTTTACAAGTTTGATTCAAATGTGTGAATGTTGTGGAATGAGTGTGGTAAGAAATGACATTTGGTGTACTTTTATGACAACCCTAACACATATAATTGTCTCCAAGTCATTAGAATTCCAAAATAAGCTTAGAATAAAAAAATAAGCTTAAAAGTAGAATACAAGCATGCACAGTTCGTTTTACAAGTTTGATTCAATGTGTGAATGTTGTGGAATGAGTTTGGTAAGAAATGACATTTGGTTTACTTTTATGACAATCCTAACACATATAATCGTCTCCACGTCATTAGAATTCAAAAATAAGCTTAGAATCAAAGAATAAGCTTAAAAGTAGAATACAAGCCTGCACAGTTCGTTTTACAAGTTTGATTCAAATGTGTGAATGTTGTGGAATCAGTGTGGTTAGAAATGACATTTGGTTCACTTTTACAACAACCTTAACGCATATACTCGTCTCCATGTCATAAGAATGCAAAAATAAGCATAGAATTAAAGAATAAGCTTAAAAGTAGAAAACTAGCATGCACAGTTCGTTTTACAAGTTTGATTCAAATGTGTGAATGTTGTGGAATGAGTGTGGTTAAAAATGACATTTGGTTTACTTTTATGACAACCCTGACACATATAATCGTCTCCATGTCATTAGAATTCAAAAATAAGCTTAGAATAAAAAAATAAGCTTAAAAGTAGAATACAAGCATGCCCAGTTCGTTTTACAAGTTTGATTCAAATTTGTGAATGTTGTGGAATGAGTGTGGTTAGAAATGACATTTGGTTCACTTTTACAACAACCTTAACGCATACATTCGTCTCCATGTCATTAGAATGCACAAATAAGCTTAGAATAAAAGAATAAGCTTAAAAGTAGAATACTAGCATCCACAGTTCGTTTTACAATTTTGATTCAAATGTGTGAATGTTGTGGAATGAGTGTGGTTAAAAATGACATTTGGTTTACTTTTAGGACAACCCTAACACATATAATCGTCTCCATGTCATTAGAATGCAAAAATAAGCTTAGAATCAAAGAATAAGCTTAAAAGTAGAATACAAGCATGCACAGTTCGTTTTACAAGTTTGATTCAAATGTGTGAATGTTGTGGAATGAGTTTGGTAAGAAATGACATTTGGTGTACTTTTATGACAACCCTAACACATATAATCGTCTCCATGTCATTAGAATTCAAAAATAAGATTAGAATAAAAGAATAAGCTTAAAAGTAGAATACTAGCATGCACAGTTCGTTTTACAAGTTTGATTCAAATGTGTGAATGTTGTGGAATGAGTGTGGTTAGAAATGACATTTAGTTTACTTTTATGACAACGCTAACACATATAATCGTCTCCATGTCATTAGAATTCAAAAATAAGATTAGAATCAAAGAATAAGCTTAAAAGTAGAATACTAGCATGCACAGTTCGTTTTACAAGTTTGATTCAAATGTGTGAATGTTGTGGAATGAGTGTGGTAAGAAATGACATTTGGTGTACTTTTATGACAACCCTAACACATATAATCGTTTCCAGGTCATTAGAATTCCAAAATAAGATTAGAATAAAAAAATAAGCTTAAAAGTGGAATACAAGCATGCACAGTTCGTTTTACAAGTTTGATTCAAATGTGTTAATGTTGTGGAATGAGTTTGGTAAGAAATGACATTTTGTTTACTTTTATGACAACCCTAACACATATAATCGTATCCACGTCATTAGAATTCAAAAATAAGATTAGAATAAAAGAATAAGCTTAAAAATAGAATACTAGCATGCACAGTTCGTTTTACAAGTTTTATTCAAATGTGTGAATGTTGTGGAATGAGTGTGGTAAGAAATGACATTTGGTGTACTTTTATGACAACCCTAACACATATAATCGTCTCCACGTCATTAGAATTCAAAAATAAGCTTAGAATCAAAGAATAAGCTTAAAAGTAGAATACAAGCCTGCACAGTTCGTTTTACAAGTTTGATTCAAATGTGTGAATGTTGTGGAATCAGTGTGGTTAGAAATGACATTTGGTTCACTTTTACAACAACCTTAACGCATATACTCGTCTCCATGTCATAAGAATGCAAAAATAAGCATAGAATTAAAGAATAAGCTTAAAAGTAGAAAACTAGCATGCACAGTTCGTTTTACAAGTTTGATTCAAATGTGTGAATGTTGTGGAATGAGTGTGGTTAAAAATGACATTTGGTTTACTTTTATGACAACCCTGACACATATAATCGTCTCCATGTCATTAGAATTCAAAAATAAGCTTAGAATAAAAAAATAAGCTTAAAAGTAGAATACAAGCCTGCACTGTTCGTTTTACAAGTTTGATTCAAATGTGTGAATGTTGTGGAATGAGTGTGGTTAAAAATGACATTTGGTTTACTTTTATGACAACCCTAACCCATATAATCGTCTCCATGTCATTAGAATTCAAAAATAAGATTAGAATCAAAGAATAAGCTTAAAAGTAGAATACTAGCATGCACAGTTTGTTTTACAAGTTTGATTCAAATGCGTGAATGTTGTGAATGAATGTGGTTAGAAATCACATTTGGATTACTTTTATGACAACCCTAACACATATAATCGTCTCCATGTCATTAGAATTCAAAAATAAGCTTAGAATCAAAGAATAAGCTTAAAAGTAGAATACTAGCATGCACAGTTCGTTTTACAAGTTTTATTCAAATGTGTGAATGTTGTTGAATGGGTGTGGTAAGAAATGACATTTGGTGTACTTTTATGACAACCCTAACACATATAATCGTCTCCAGGTCATTAGAATTCCAAAATAAGATTAGAATAAAAAAATAAGCTTAAAAGTGGAATACAAGCATGCACAGTTCGTTTTACAAGTTTGATTCAAATGTGTGAATGTTGTGGAATGAGTTTGGTAAGAAATGACATTTGGTTTACTTTTATGACAACCCTAACACATATAATCGTGTCCACGTCATTAGAATTCAAAAATAAGCTTAGAATCAAAGAATAAGCTTAAAAATAGAATACTAGCATGCACAGTTCGTTTTACAAGTTTGATTCAAATGTGTGAATGTTGTGGAATGAGTGTGGTAAGAAATGACATTTGGTGTACTTTTATGACAACCCTAACACATATAATCGTCTCCAAGTCATTAGAATTCCAAAATAAGCTTAGAATAAAAAAATAAGCTTAAAAGTAGAATACAAGCATGCACAGTTCGTTTTACAAGTTTGATTCAAATTTGTGAATGTTGTGGAATGAGTGTGGTTAGAAATGACATTTGGTTCACTTTTACAACAACCTTAACGCATACATTCGTCTCCATGTCATTAGAATGCAAAAATAAGCTTAGAATCAAAGAATAAGCTTAAAAGTAGAATACTAGGATGCACAGTTCGTTTTACAATTTTGATTCAAATGTGTGAATGTTGTGGAATGAGTGTGGTTAAAAATGACATTTGGTTTACTTTTAGGACAACCCTAACACATATAATCGTCTCCATGTCATTAGAATGCAAAAATAAGCTTAGAATCAAAGAATAAGCTTAAAAGTAGAATACAAGCATGCACAGTTCGTTTTACAAGTTTGATTCAAATGTGTGAATGTTGTGGAATGAGTTTGGTAAGAAATGACATTTGGTTTACTTTTATGACAACCCTAACACATATAATCGTCTCCACGTCATTAGAATTCAAAAATAAGCTTAGAATTAAAGAATAAGCTTAAAAGTAGAAAACTAGCATGCACAGTTCGTTTTACGAGTTTGATTCAAATGTGTGAATGTTGTGGAATGAGTGTGGTTAGAAATGACATTTAGTTTACTTTTATGACAACGCTAACACATATAATCGTCTCCATGTCATTAGAATTCAAAAATAAGATTAGAATCAAAGAATAAGCTTAAAAGTAGAATACTAGCATGCACAGTTCGTTTTACAAGTTTGATTCAAATGTGTGAATGTTGTGGAATGAGTGTGGTAAGAAATGACATTTGGTGTACTTTTATGACAACCCTAACACATATAATCGTCTCCAGGTCATTAGAATTCCAAAATAAGATTAGAATAAAAAAATAAGCTTAAAAGTGGAATACAAGCATGCACAGTTCGTTTTACAAGTTTGATTCAAATGTGTTAATGTTGTGGAATGAGTTTGGTAAGAAATGACATTTGGTTTACTTTTATGACAACCCTAACACATATAATCGTATCCACGTCATTAGAATTCAAAAATAAGATTAGAATCAAAGAATAAGCTTAAAAATAGAATACTAGCATGCACAGTTCGTTTTACAAGTTTTATTCAAATGTGTGAATGTTGTGGAATGAGTGTGGTAAGAAATGACATTTGGTGTACTTTTATGACAACCCTAACACATATAATCGTCTCCAAGTCATTGGAATTCCAAAATAAGCTTAGAATAAAAAAATAAGCTTAAAAGTAGAATACAAGCATGCACAGTTCGTTTTACAAGTTTGATTCAATGTGTGAATGTTGTGGAATGAGTTTGGTAAGAAATGACATTTGGTTTACTTTTATGACAATCCCAACACATATAATCGTCTCCACGTCATTAGAATTCAAAAATAAGCTTAGAATCAAAGAATAAGCTTAAAAGTAGAATACAAGCCTGCACAGTTCGTTTTACAAGTTTGATTCAAATGTGTGAATGTTGTGGAATCAGTGTGGTTAGAAATGACATTTGGTTCACTTTTACAACAACCTTAACGCATATACTCGTCTCCATGTCATAAGAATGCAAAAATAAGCATAGAATTAAAGAATAAGCTTAAAAGTAGAAAACTAGCATGCACAGTTCGTTTTACAAGTTTGATTCAAATGTGTGAATGTTGTGGAATGAGTGTGGTTAAAAATGACATTTGGTTTACTTTTATGACAACCCTGACACATATAATCGTCTCCATGTCATTAGAATTCAAAAATAAGCTTAGAATAAAAAAATAAGCTTAAAAGTAGAATACAAGCCTGCACTGTTCGTTTTACAAGTTTGATTCAAATGTGTGAATGTTGTGGAATGAGTGTGGTTAAAAATGACATTTGGTTTACTTTTATGACAACCCTAACCCATATAATCGTCTCCATGTCATTAGAATTCAAAAATAAGATTAGAATCAAAGAATAAGCTTAAAAGTAGAATACTAGCATGCACAGTTCGTTTTACAAGTTTGATTCAAATGTGTGAATGTTGTGAATGAATGTGGTTAGAAATCACATTTGGATTACTTTTATGACAACCCTAACACATATAATCGTCTCCATGTCATTAGAATTCAAAAATAAGCTTAGAATCAAAGAATAAGCTTAAAAGTAGAATACTAGCATGCACAGTTCGTTTTACAAGTTTGATTCAAATGTGTGAATGTTGTTGAATGGGTGTGGTAAGAAATGACATTTGGTGTACTTTTATGACAATCATAACACATATAATCGTCTCCATGTCATTAGAATTCAAAAATAAGCTTAGAATAAAAAAAATAAGCTTAAAAGTAGAATACAAGCCTGCACAGTTCGTTTTACAAGTTTGATTCAAATGTGTGAATGTTGTGGAATGAGTGTGGTTAAAAATGACATTTGGTTTACTTTTAGGACAACCCTAACACATATAATCGTCTCCATGTCATTAGAATGCAAAAATAAGCTTAGAATCAAAGAATAAGCTTAAAAGTAGAATACTAGCATGCACAGTTCGTTTTACAATTTTGATTCAAATGTGTGAATGTTGTGGAATGAGTGTGGTTAAAAATGACATTTGGTTTACTTTTAGGACAACCCTAACACATATAATCGTCTCCATGTCATTAGAATGCAAAAATAAGCTTAGAATCAAAGAATAAGCTTAAAAGTAGAATACAAGCATGCACAGTTCGTTTTACAAGTTTGATTCAAATGTGTGAATGTTGTGGAATGAGTTTGGTAAGAAATGACATTTGGTTTACTTTTACAACAACCTTAACGCATATACTCGTCTCCATGTCATAAGAATGCAAAAATAAGCATAGAATTAAAGAATAAGCTTAAAAGTAGAAAACTAGCATGCACAGTTCGTTTTACAAGTTTGATTCAAATGTGTGAATGTTGTGGAATGAGTGTGGTTAAAAATGAAATTTGGTTTACTTTTATGACAACCCTGACACATATAATCGTCTCCATGTCATTAGAATTAAAAAATAAGCTTAGAATAAAAAAAATAAGCTTAAAAGTAGAATACAAGCATGCACAGTTCGTTTTACAAGTTTGATTCAAATGTGTGAATGTTGTGGAATGAGTGTGGTTAGAAATGACATTTAGTTTACTTTTATGACAACGCTAACACATATAATCGTCTCCATGTCATTAGAATTCAAAAATAAGCTTAGAATCAAAGAATAAGCTTAAAAGTAGAATACTAGCATGCACAGTTCGTTTTACAAGTTTGATTCAAATGTGTGAATGTTGTGGAATGAGTGTGGTAAGAAATGACATTTGGTGTACTTTTATGACAACCCTAACACATATAATCGTCTCCATGTCATTAGAATTCAAAAATAAGCTTAGAATAAAAAAATAAGCTTAAAAGTAGAATACAAGCCTGCACTGTTCGTTTTACAAGTTTGATTCAAATGTGTGAATGTTGTGGAATGAGTGTGGTTAAAAATGACATTTGGTTTACTTTTATGACAACCCTAACCCATATAATCGTCTCCATGTCATTAGAATTCAAAAATAAGATTAGAATCAAAGAATAAGTTTAAAAGTAGAATACTAGCATGCACAGTTCGTTTTACAAGTTTGATTCAAATGCGTGAATGTTGTGGAATGAGTTTGGTAAGAAATGACATTTGGTTTACTTTTATGACAACCCTAACACATATAATCGTCTCGACGTCATTAGAATTCAAAAATAAGCTTAGAATTAAAGAATAAGCTTAAAAGTAGAAAACTAGCATGCACAGTTCGTTTTACGAGTTTGATTCAAATGTGTGAATGTTGTGGAATGAGTGTGGTTAGAAATGACATTTAGTTTACTTTTATGACAACGCTAACACATATAATCGTCTCCATGTCATTAGAATTCAAAAATAAGCTTAGAATCAAAGAATAAGCTTAAAAGTAGAATACTAGCATGCACAGTTCATTTTACAAGTTTGATTCAAATGTGTGAATGTTGTGGAATGAATGCGGTTAGAAATCACATTTGGTTTACTTTTATGACAATCCTAACACATATAATCGTCTCCACGTCATTAGAATTCAAAAATAAGCTTAGAATCAAAGAATAAGCTTAAAAGTAGAATACTAGCATGCACAGTTTGTTTTACAAGTTTGATTCAAATGTGTGAATGTTGTGGAATGAATGTGGTTAGAAATTACATTTGGTTTACTTTTATGACAATCATAACACATATAATCGTCTCCACGTCATAAGAATTCAAAAATAAGCTTAGAATCAAAGAATAAGCTTAAAAGTAGAATACAAGCCTGCACAGTTCGTTTTACAAGTTTGATTCAAATGTGTGAATGTTGTGGAATGAGTGTGGTTAAAAATGACATTTGGTTTACTTTTATGACAACCCTGACACATATAATCGTCTCCATGTCATTAGAATTAAAAAATAAGCTTAGAATAAAAAAATAAGCTTAAAAGTAGAATACAAGCATGCACAGTTCGTTTTACAAGTTTGATTCAAATGCGTGAATGTTGTGGAATGAGTTTGGTAAGAAATGACATTTGGTTTACTTTTATGACAACCCTAACACATATAATCGTCTCGACGTCATTAGAATTCAAAAATAAGCTTAGAATTAAAGAATAAGCTTAAAAGTAGAAAACTAGCATGCACAGTTCGTTTTACGAGTTTGATTCAAATGTGTGAATGTTGTGGAATGAGTGTGGTTAGAAATGACATTTAGTTTACTTTTATGACAACGCTAACACATATAATCGTCTCCATGTCATTAGAATTCAAAAATAAGCTTAGAATCAAAGAATAAGCTTAAAAGTAGAATACTAGCATGCACAGTTCATTTTACAAGTTTGATTCAAATGTGTGAATGTTGTGGAATGAATGCGGTTAGAAATCACATTTGGTTTACTTTTATGACAATCCTAACACATATAATCGTCTCCACGTCATTAGAATTCAAAAATAAGCTTAGAATCAAAGAATAAGCTTAAAAGTAGAATACTAGCATGCACAGTTTGTTTTACAAGTTTGATTCAAATGTGTGAATGTTGTGGAATGAATGTGGTTAGAAATCACATTTGGTTTACTTTTATGACAATCATAACACATATAATCGTCTCCACGTCATTAGAATTCAAAAATAAGCTTAGAATCAAAGAATAAGCTTAAAAGTATAATACAAGCCTGCACAGTTCGTTTTACAAGTTTGATTCAAATGTTTGAATGTTGTGGAATCAGTGTGGTTAGAAATGACATTTGGTTCACTTTTACAACAACCTTAACGCATATACTCGTCTCCATGTCATAAGAATGCAAAAATAAGCATAGAATTAAAGAATAAGCTTAAAAGTAGAAAACTAGCATGCACAGTTCGTTTTACAAGTTTGATTCAAATGTGTGAATGTTGTGGAATGAGTGTGGTTAAAAATGACATTTGGTTTACTTTTATGACAACCCTGACACATATAATCGTCTCCATGTCATTAGAATTAAAAAATAAGCTTAGAATAAAAAAATAAGCTTAAAAGTAGAATACAAGCATGCACAGTTCGTTTTACAAGTTTGATTCAAATGTGTTAATGTTGTGGAATGAGTGTGGTTAGAAATGACATTTAGTTTACTTTTATGACAACGCTAACACATATAATCGTCTCCATGTCATTAGAATTCAAAAATAAGCTTAGAATCAAAGAATAAGCTTAAAAGTAGAATACTAGCATGCACAGTTCATTTTACAAGTTTGATTCAAATGTGTGAATGTTGTGGAATGAGTGTGGTTAGAAATGACATTTGGTGTACTTTTATGACAACCCTAACACATATAATCGTCTCCATGTCATTAGAATTCAAAAATAAGCTTAGAATAAAAAAATAAGCTTAAAAGTAGAATACAAGCCTGCACTGTTCGTTTTACAAGTTTGATTCAAATGTGTGAATGTTGTGGAATGAGTGTGGTTAAAAATGACATTTGGTTTACTTTTATGACAACCCTAACCCATATAATCGTCTCCATGTCATTAGAATTCAAAAATAAGATTAGAATCAAAGAATAAGTTTAAAAGTAGAATACTAGCATGCACAGTTCGTTTTACAAGTTTGATTCAAATGCGTGAATGTTGTGGAATGAGTTTGGTAAGAAATGACATTTGGTTTACTTTTATGACAACCCTAACACATATAATCGTCTCGACGTCATTAGAATTCAAAAATAAGCTTAGAATTAAAGAATAAGCTTAAAAGTAGAAAACTAGCATGCACAGTTCGTTTTACGAGTTTGATTCAAATGTGTGAATGTTGTGGAATGAGTGTGGTTAGAAATGACATTTAGTTTACTTTTATGACAACGCTAACACATATAATCGTCTCCATGTCATTAGAATTCAAAAATAAGCTTAGAATCAAAGAATAAGCTTAAAAGTAGAATACTAGCATGCACAGTTCATTTTACAAGTTTGATTCAAATGTGTGAATGTTGTGGAATGAATGCGGTTAGAAATCACATTTGGTTTACTTTTATGACAATCCTAACACATATAATCGTCTCCACGTCATTAGAATTCAAAAATAAGCTTAGAATCAAAGAATAAGCTTAAAAGTAGAATACTAGCATGCACAGTTTGTTTTACAAGTTTGATTCAAATGTGTGAATGTTGTGGAATGAATGTGGTTAGAAATTACATTTGGTTTACTTTTATGACAATCATAACACATATAATCGTCTCCACGTCATAAGAATTCAAAAATAAGCTTAGAATCAAAGAATAAGCTTAAAAGTAGAATACAAGCCTGCACAGTTCGTTTTACAAGTTTGATTCAAATGTGTGAATGTTGTGGAATGAGTGTGGTTAAAAATGACATTTGGTTTACTTTTATGACAACCCTGACACATATAATCGTCTCCATGTCATTAGAATTAAAAAATAAGCTTAGAATAAAAAAATAAACTTAAAAGTAGAATACAAGCATGCACAGTTCGTTTTACAAGTTTGATTCAAATGCGTGAATGTTGTGGAATGAGTTTGGTAAGAAATGACATTTGGTTTACTTTTATGACAACCCTAACACATATAATCGTCTCGACGTCATTAGAATTCAAAAATAAGCTTAGAATTAAAGAATAAGCTTAAAAGTAGAAAACTAGCATGCACAGTTCGTTTTACGAGTTTGATTCAAATGTGTGAATGTTGTGGAATGAGTGTGGTTAGAAATGACATTTAGTTTACTTTTATGACAACGCTAACACATATAATCGTCTCCATGTCATTAGAATTCAAAAATAAGCTTAGAATCAAAGAATAAGCTTAAAAGTAGAATACTAGCATGCACAGTTCATTTTACAAGTTTGATTCAAATGTGTGAATGTTGTGGAATGAATGCGGTTAGAAATCACATTTGGTTTACTTTTATGACAATCCTAACACATATAATCGTCTCCACGTCATTAGAATTCAAAAATAAGCTTAGAATCAAAGAATAAGCTTAAAAGTAGAATACTAGCATGCACAGTTTGTTTTACAAGTTTGATTCAAATGTGTGAATGTTGTGGAATGAATGTGGTTAGAAATCACATTTGGTTTACTTTTATGACAATCATAACACATATAATCGTCTCCACGTCATTAGAATTCAAAAATAAGCTTAGAATCAAAGAATAAGCTTAAAAGTATAATACAAGCCTGCACAGTTCGTTTTACAAGTTTGATTCAAATGTTTGAATGTTGTGGAATCAGTGTGGTTAGAAATGACATTTGGTTCACTTTTACAACAACCTTAACGCATATACTCGTCTCCATGTCATAAGAATGCAAAAATAAGCATAGAATTAAAGAATAAGCTTAAAAGTAGAAAACTAGCATGCACAGTTCGTTTTACAAGTTTGATTCAAATGTGTGAATGTTGTGGAATGAGTGTGGTTAAAAATGACATTTGGTTTACTTTTATGACAACCCTGACACATATAATCGTCTCCATGTCATTAGAATTAAAAAATAAGCTTAGAATAAAAAAATAAGCTTAAAAGTAGAATACAAGCATGCACAGTTCGTTTTACAAGTTTGATTCAAATGTGTTAATGTTGTGGAATGAGTGTGGTTAGAAATGACATTTAGTTTACTTTTATGACAACGCTAACACATATAATCGTCTCCATGTCATTAGAATTCAAAAATAAGCTTAGAATCAAAGAATAAGCTTAAAAGTAGAATACTAGCATGCACAGTTCATTTTACAAGTTTGATTCAAATGTGTGAATGTTGTGGAATGAGTGTGGTTAGAAATGACATTTGGTGTACTTTTATGACAACCCTAACACATATAATCGTCTCCATGTCATTAGAATTCAAAAATAAGCTTAGAATAAAAAAATAAGCTTAAAAGTAGAATACAAGCCTGCACTGTTCGTTTTACAAGTTTGATTCAAATGTGTGAATGTTGTGGAATGAGTGTGGTTAAAAATGACATTTGGTTTACTTTTATGACAACCCTAACCCATATAATCGTCTCCATGTCATTAGAATTCAAAAATAAGATTAGAATCAAAGAATAAGTTTAAAAGTAGAATACTAGCATGCACAGTTCGTTTTACAAGTTTGATTCAAATGCGTGAATGTTGTGGAATGAGTTTGGTAAGAAATGACATTTGGTTTACTTTTATGACAACCCTAACACATATAATCGTCTCGACGTCATTAGAATTCAAAAATAAGCTTAGAATTAAAGAATAAGCTTAAAAGTAGAAAACTAGCATGCACAGTTCGTTTTACGAGTTTGATTCAAATGTGTGAATGTTGTGGAATGAGTGTGGTTAGAAATGACATTTAGTTTACTTTTATGACAACGCTAACACATATAATCGTCTCCATGTCATTAGAATTCAAAAATAAGCTTAGAATCAAAGAATAAGCTTAAAAGTAGAATACTAGCATGCACAGTTCATTTTACAAGTTTGATTCAAATGTGTGAATGTTGTGGAATGAATGCGGTTAGAAATCACATTTGGTTTACTTTTATGACAATCCTAACACATATAATCGTCTCCACGTCATTAGAATTCAAAAATAAGCTTAGAATCAAAGAATAAGCTTAAAAGTAGAATACTAGCATGCACAGTTTGTTTTACAAGTTTGATTCAAATGTGTGAATGTTGTGGAATGAATGTGGTTAGAAATTACATTTGGTTTACTTTTATGACAATCATAACACATATAATCGTCTCCACGTCATAAGAATTCAAAAATAAGCTTAGAATCAAAGAATAAGCTTAAAAGTAGAATACAAGCCTGCACAGTTCGTTTTACAAGTTTGATTCAAATGTGTGAATGTTGTGGAATGAGTGTGGTTAAAAATGACATTTGGTTTACTTTTATGACAACCCTGACACATATAATCGTCTCCATGTCATTAGAATTAAAAAATAAGCTTAGAATAAAAAAATAAGCTTAAAAGTAGAATACAAGCATGCACAGTTCGTTTTACAAGTTTGATTCAAATGCGTGAATGTTGTGGAATGAGTTTGGTAAGAAATGACATTTGGTTTACTTTTATGACAACCCTAACACATATAATCGTCTCGACGTCATTAGAATTCAAAAATAAGCTTAGAATTAAAGAATAAGCTTAAAAGTAGAAAACTAGCATGCACAGTTCGTTTTACGAGTTTGATTCAAATGTGTGAATGTTGTGGAATGAGTGTGGTTAGAAATGACATTTAGTTTACTTTTATGACAACGCTAACACATATAATCGTCTCCATGTCATTAGAATTCAAAAATAAGCTTAGAATCAAAGAATAAGCTTAAAAGTAGAATACTAGCATGCACAGTTCATTTTACAAGTTTGATTCAAATGTGTGAATGTTGTGGAATGAATGCGGTTAGAAATCACATTTGGTTTACTTTTATGACAATCCTAACACATATAATCGTCTCCACGTCATTAGAATTCAAAAATAAGCTTAGAATCAAAGAATAAGCTTAAAAGTAGAATACTAGCATGCACAGTTTGTTTTACAAGTTTGATTCAAATGTGTGAATGTTGTGGAATGAATGTGGTTAGAAATTACATTTGGTTTACTTTTATGACAATCATAACACATATAATCGTCTCCACGTCATAAGAATTCAAAAATAAGCTTAGAATCAAAGAATAAGCTTAAAAGTAGAATACAAGCCTGCACAGTTCGTTTTACAAGTTTGATTCAAATGTGTGAATGTTGTGGAATGAGTGTGGTTAAAAATGACATTTGGTTTACTTTTATGACAACCCTGACACATATAATCGTCTCCATGTCATTAGAATTAAAAAATAAGCTTAGAATAAAAAAATAAGCTTAAAAGTAGAATACAAGCATGCACAATTCGTTTTACAAGTTTGATTCAAATGCGTGAATGTTGTGGAATGAGTTTGGTAAGAAATGACATTTGGTTTACTTTTATGACAACCCTAACACATATAATCGTCTCGACGTCATTAGAATTCAAAAATAAGCTTAGAATTAAAGAATAAGCTTAAAAGTAGAAAACTAGCATGCACAGTTCGTTTTACGAGTTTGATTCAAATGTGTGAATGTTGTGGAATGAGTGTGGTTAGAAATGACATTTAGTTTACTTTTATGACAACGCTAACACATATAATCGTCTCCATGTCATTAGAATTCAAAAATAAGCTTAGAATCAAAGAATAAGCTTAAAAGTAGAATACTAGCATGCACAGTTCATTTTACAAGTTTGATTCAAATGTGTGAATGTTGTGGAATGAATGCGGTTAGAAATCACATTTGGTTTACTTTTATGACAATCCTAACACATATAATCGTCTCCACGTCATTAGAATTCAAAAATAAGCTTAGAATCAAAGAATAAGCTTAAAAGTAGAATACTAGCATGCACAGTTTGTTTTACAAGTTTGATTCAAATGTGTGAATGTTGTGGAATGAATGTGGTTAGAAATCACATTTGGTTTACTTTTATGACAATCATAACACATATAATCGTCTCCACGTCATTAGAATTCAAAAATAAGCTTAGAATCAAAGAATAAGCTTAAAAGTAGAATACAAGCCTGCACAGTTCGTTTTACAAGTTTGATTCAAATGTTTGAATGTTGTGGAATCAGTGTGGTTAGAAATGACATTTGGTTCACTTTTACAACAACCTTAACGCATATACTCGTCTCCATGTCATAAGAATGCAAAAATAAGCATAGAATTAAAGAATAAGCTTAAAAGTAGAAAACTAGCATGCACAGTTCGTTTTACAAGTTTGATTCAAATGTGTGAATGTTGTGGAATGAGTGTGGTTAAAAATGACATTTGGTTTACTTTTATGACAACCCTGACACATATAATCGTCTCCATGTCATTAGAATTAAAAAATAAGCTTAGAATAAAAAAATAAGCTTAAAAGTAGAATACAAGCATGCACAGTTCGTTTTACAAGTTTGATTCAAATGTGTTAATGTTGTGGAATGAGTGTGGTTAGAAATGACATTTAGTTTACTTTTATGACAACGCTAACACATATAATCGTCTCCATGTCATTAGAATTCAAAAATAAGCTTAGAATCAAAGAATAAGCTTAAAAGTAGAATACTAGCATGCACAGTTCATTTTACAAGTTTGATTCAAATGTGTGAATGTTGTGGAATGAGTGTGGTTAGAAATGACATTTGGTTTACTTTTATGACAACCCTAACACATATAATCGTCTCCATGTCATTAGAATTCAAAAATAAGCTTAGAATCAAAGCATAAGCTTAAAAGTAGAATACTAGCATGCACAGTTCGTTTTACAATTTTGATTCAAATATGTGAATGTTGTGGAATGAGTGTGGTTAGAAATGACATTTGGTTTACTTTTATGAGAACCCTAACACATATAATCGTCTCCATGTCATTAGAATTCAAAAATAAGCTTAGAATCAAAGAATAAGCTTAAAAGTAGAATACTAGCATGCACAGTTCGTTTTACAAGTTTGATTCAAATTTGTGAATGTTGTGGAATGAGTGTGGTTAGAAATGACATTTGGTTCACTTTTACAACAACCTTAACGCATACATTCGTCTCCATGTCATTAGAATGCAAAAATAAGCTTAGAATCAAAGAATAAGCTTAAAAGTAGAATACTAGCATGCACAGTTTGTTTTACAATTTTGATTCAAATGTGTGAATGTTGTGGAATGAGTGTGGTTAAAAATGACATTTGGTTTACTTTTAGGACAACCCTAACACATATAATCGTCTCCATGTCATTAGAATGCAAAAATAAGCTTAGAATCAAAGAATAAGCTTAAAAGTAGAATACTAGCATGCACAGTTTGTTTTACAATTTTGATTCAAATGTGTGAATGTTGTGGAATGAGTGTGGTTAAAAATGACATTTGGTTTACTTTTAGGACAACCCTAACACATATAATCGTCTCCATGTCATTAGAATGCAAAAATAAGCTTAGAATCAAAGAATAAGCTTAAAAGTAGAATACAAGCATGCACAGTTCGTTTTACAAGTTTGATTCAAATTTGTGAATGTTGTGGAATGAGTGTGGTTAGAAATGACATTTGGTTCACTTTTACAACAACCTTAACGCATACATTCGTCTCCATGTCATTAGAATGCAAAAATAAGCTTAGAATCAAAGAATAAGCTTAAAAGTAGAATACTAGCATGCACAGTTTGTTTTACAATTTTGATTCAAATGTGTGAATGTTGAGGAATGAGTGTGGTTAAAAATGACATTTGGTTTACTTTTAGGACAACCCTAACACATATAATCGTCTCCATGTCATTAGAATGCAAAAATAAGCTTAGAATCAAAGAATAAGCTTAAAAGTAGAATACTAGCATGCACAGTTCGTTTTACAAGTTTGATTCAAATTTGTGAATGTTGTGGAATGAGTGTGGTTAGAAATGACATTTGGTTCACTTTTACAACAACCTTAACGCATACATTCGTCTCCATGTCATTAGAATGCAAAAATAAGCTTAGAATCAAAGAATAAGCTTAAAAGTAGAATACTAGCATGCACAGTTCGTTTTACAATTTTGATTCAAATGTGTGAATGTTGTGGAATGAGTGTGGTTAAAAATGACATTTGGTTTACTTTTAGGACAACCCTAACACATATAATCGTCTCCATGTCATTAGAATGCAAAAATAAGCTTAGAATCAAAGAATAAGCTTAAAAGTAGAATACAAGCATGCACAGTTCGTTTTACAAGTTTGATTCAAATGTGTGAATGTTGTGGAATGAGTTTGGTAAGAAATGACATTTGGTTTACTTTTACAACAACCTTAACGCATATACTCGTCTCCATGTCATAAGAATGCAAAAATAAGCATAGAATTAAAGAATAAGCTTAAAAGTAGAAAACTAGCATGCACAGTTCGTTTTACAAGTTTGATTCAAATGTGTGAATGTTGTGGAATGAGTGTGGTTAAAAATGAAATTTGGTTTACTTTTATGACAACCCTGACACATATAATCGTCTCCATGTCATTAGAATTAAAAAATAAGCTTAGAATAAAAAAAATAAGCTTAAAAGTAGAATACAAGCATGCACAGTTCGTTTTACAAGTTTGATTCAAATTTGTGAATGTTGTGGAATGAGTGTGGTTAGAAATGACATTTGGTTCACTTTTACAACAACCTTAACGCATACATTCGTCTCCATGTCATTAGAATGCAAAAATAAGCTTAGAATCAAAGAATAAGCTTAAAAGTAGAATACTAGCATGCACAGTTTGTTTTACAATTTTGATTCAAATGTGTGAATGTTGTGGAATGAGTGTGGTTAAAAATGACATTTGGTTTACTTTTAGGACAACCCTAACACATATAATCGTCTCCATGTCATTAGAATGCAAAAATAAGCTTAGAATCAAAGAATAAGCTTAAAAGTAGAATACAAGCATGCACAGTTCGTTTTACAAGTTTGATTCAAATTTGTGAATGTTGTGGAATGAGTGTGGTTAGAAATGACATTTGGTTCACTTTTACAACAACCTTAACGCATACATTCGTCTCCATGTCATTAGAATGCAAAAATAAGCTTAGAATCAAAGAATAAGCTTAAAAGTAGAATACTAGCATGCACAGTTTGTTTTACAATTTTGATTCAAATGTGTGAATGTTGAGGAATGAGTGTGGTTAAAAATGACATTTGGTTTACTTTTAGGACAACCCTAACACATATAATCGTCTCCATGTCATTAGAATGCAAAAATAAGCTTAGAATCAAAGAATAAGCTTAAAAGTAGAATACTAGCATGCACAGTTCGTTTTACAAGTTTGATTTAAATTTGTGAATGTTGTGGAATGAGTGTGGTTAGAAATGACATTTGGTTCACTTTTACAACAACCTTAACGCATACATTCGTCTCCATGTCATTAGAATGCAAAAATAAGCTTAGAATCAAAGAATAAGCTTAAAAGTAGAATACTAGCATGCACAGTTCGTTTTACAATTTTGATTCAAATGTGTGAATGTTGTGGAATGAGTGTGGTTAAAAATGACATTTGGTTTACTTTTAGGACAACCCTAACACATATAATCGTCTCCATGTCATTAGAATGCAAAAATAAGCTTAGAATCAAAGAATAAGCTTAAAAGTAGAATACAAGCATGCACAGTTCGTTTTACAAGTTTGATTCAAATGTGTGAATGTTGTGGAATGAGTTTGGTAAGAAATGACATTTGGTTTACTTTTACAACAACCTTAACGCATATACTCGTCTCCATGTCATAAGAATGCAAAAATAAGCATAGAATTAAAGAATAAGCTTAAAAGTAGAAAACTAGCATGCACAGTTCGTTTTACAAGTTTGATTCAAATGTGTGAATGTTGTGGAATGAGTGTGGTTAAAAATGAAATTTGGTTTACTTTTATGACAACCCTGACACATATAATCGTCTCCATGTCATTAGAATTAAAAAATAAGCTTAGAATAAAAAAAATAAGCTTAAAAGTAGAATACAAGCATGCACAGTTCGTTTTACAAGTTTGATTCAAATTTGTGAATGTTGTGGAATGAGTGTGGTTAGAAATGACATTTGGTTCACTTTTACAACAACCTTAACGCATACATTCGTCTCCATGTCATTAGAATGCAAAAATAAGCTTAGAATCAAAGAATAAGCTTAAAAGTAGAATACTAGCATGCACAGTTCGTTTTACAATTTTGATTCAAATGTGTGAATGTTGTGGAATGAGTGTGGTTAAAAATGACATTTGGTTTACTTTTAGGACAACCCTAACACATATAATCGTCTCCATGTCATTAGAATGCAAAAATAAGCTTAGAATCAAAGAATAAGCTTAAAAGTAGAATACAAGCATGCACAGTTCGTTTTACAAGTTTGATTCAAATGTGTGAATGTTGTGGAATGAGTTTGGTAAGAAATGACATTTGGTTTACTTTTACAACAACCTTAACGCATATACTCGTCTCCATGTCATAAGAATGCAAAAATAAGCATAGAATTAAAGAATAAGCTTAAAAGTAGAAAACTAGCATGCACAGTTCGTTTTACAAGTTTGATTCAAATGTGTGAATGTTGTGGAATGAGTGTGGTTAAAAATGAAATTTGGTTTACTTTTATGACAACCCTGACACATATAATCGTCTCCATGTCATTAGAATTAAAAAATAAGCTTAGAATAAAAAAAATAAGCTTAAAAGTAGAATACAAGCATGCACAGTTCGTTTTACAAGTTTGATTCAAATTTGTGAATGTTGTGGAATGAGTGTGGTTAGAAATGACATTTGGTTCACTTTTACAACAACCTTAACGCATACATTCGTCTCCATGTCATTAGAATGCAAAAATAAGCTTAAAAGTAGAATACTAGCATGCACAGTTTGTTTTACAATTTTGATTCAAATGTGTGAATGTTGTGGAATGAGTGTGGTTAAAAATGACATTTGGTTTACTTTTAGGACAACCCTAACACATATAATCGTCTCCATGTCATTAGAATGCAAAAATAAGCTTAGAATCAAAGAATAAGCTTAAAAGTAGAATACAAGCATGCACAGTTCGTTTTACAAGTTTGATTCAAATTTGTGAATGTTGTGGAATGAGTGTGGTTAGAAATGACATTTGGTTCACTTTTACAACAACCTTAACGCATACATTCGTCTCCATGTCATTAGAATGCAAAAATAAGCTTAGAATCAAAGAATAAGCTTAAAAGTAGAATACTAGCATGCACAGTTTGTTTTACAATTTTGATTCAAATGTGTGAATGTTGAGGAATGAGTGTGGTTAAAAATGACATTTGGTTTACTTTTAGGACAACCCTAACACATATAATCGTCTCCATGTCATTAGAATGCAAAAATAAGCTTAGAATCAAAGAATAAGCTTAAAAGTAGAATACTAGCATGCACAGTTCGTTTTACAAGTTTGATTCAAATTTGTGAATGTTGTGGAATGAGTGTGGTTAGAAATGACATTTGGTTCACTTTTACAACAACCTTAACGCATACATTCGTCTCCATGTCATTAGAATGCAAAAATAAGCTTAGAATCAAAGAATAAGCTTAAAAGTAGAATACTAGCATGCACAGTTTGTTTTACAATTTTGATTCAAATGTGTGAATGTTGTGGAATGAGTGTGGTTAAAAATGACATTTGGTTTACTTTTAGGACAACCCTAACACATATAATCGTCTCCATGTCATTAGAATGCAAAAATAAGCTTAGAATCAAAGAATAAGCTTAAAAGTAGAATACAAGCATGCACAGTTCGTTTTACAAGTTTGATTCAAATGTGTGAATGTTGTGGAATGAGTTTGGTAAGAAATGACATTTGGTTTACTTTTACAACAACCTTAACGCATATACTCGTCTCCATGTCATAAGAATGCAAAAATAAGCATAGAATTAAAGAATAAGCTTAAAAGTAGAAAACTAGCATGCACAGTTCGTTTTACAAGTTTGATTCAAATGTGTGAATGTTGTGGAATGAGTGTGGTTAAAAATGAAATTTGGTTTACTTTTATGACAACCCTGACACATATAATCGTCTCCATGTCATTAGAATTAAAAAATAAGCTTAGAATAAAAAAAATAAGCTTAAAAGTAGAATACAAGCATGCACAGTTCGTTTTACAAGTTTGATTCAAATTTGTGAATGTTGTGGAATGAGTGTGGTTAGAAATGACATTTGGTTCACTTTTACAACAACCTTAACGCATACATTCGTCTCCATGTCATTAGAATGCAAAAATAAGCTTAGAATCAAAGAATAAGCTTAAAAGTAGAATACTAGCATGCACAGTTTGTTTTACAATTTTGATTCAAATGTGTGAATGTTGAGGAATGAGTGTGGTTAAAAATGACATTTGGTTTACTTTTAGGACAACCCTAACACATATAATCGTCTCCATGTCATTAGAATGCAAAAATAAGCTTAGAATCAAAGAATAAGCTTAAAAGTAGAATACTAGCATGCACAGTTCGTTTTACAAGTTTGATTCAAATTTGTGAATGTTGTGGAATGAGTGTGGTTAGAAATGACATTTGGTTCACTTTTACAACAACCTTAACGCATACATTCGTCTCCATGTCATTAGAATGCAAAAATAAGCTTAGAATCAAAGAATAAGCTTAAAAGTAGAATACTAGCATGCACAGTTTGTTTTACAATTTTGATTCAAATGTGTGAATGTTGTGGAATGAGTGTGGTTAAAAATGACATTTGGTTTACTTTTAGGACAACCCTAACACATATAATCGTCTCCATGTCATTAGAATGCAAAAATAAGCTTAGAATCAAAGAATAAGCTTAAAAGTAGAATACAAGCATGCACAGTTCGTTTTACAAGTTTGATTCAAATGTGTGAATGTTGTGGAATGAGTTTGGTAAGAAATGACATTTGGTTTACTTTTACAACAACCTTAACGCATATACTCGTCTCCATGTCATAAGAATGCAAAAATAAGCATAGAATTAAAGAATAAGCTTAAAAGTAGAAAACTAGCATGCACAGTTCGTTTTACAAGTTTGATTCAAATGTGTGAATGTTGTGGAATGAGTGTGGTTAAAAATGAAATTTGGTTTACTTTTATGACAACCCTGACACATATAATCGTCTCCATGTCATTAGAATTAAAAAATAAGCTTAGAATAAAAAAAATAAGCTTAAAAGTAGAATACAAGCATGCACAGTTCGTTTTACAAGTTTGATTCAAATTTGTGAATGTTGTGGAATGAGTGTGGTTAGAAATGACATTTGGTTTACTTTTAGGACAACCCTAACACATATAATCGTCTCCATGTCATTAGAATGCAAAAATAAGCTTAGAATCAAAGAATAAGCTTAAAAGTAGAATACTAGCATGCACAGTTCGTTTTACAAGTTTGATTCAAATTTGTGAATGTTGTGGAATGAGTGTGGTTAGAAATGACATTTGGTTCACTTTTACAACAACCTTAACGCATACATTCGTCTCCATGTCATTAGAATGCAAAAATAAGCTTAGAATCAAAGAATAAGCTTAAAAGTAGAATACTAGCATGCACAGTTCGTTTTACAAGTTTGATTCAAATTTGTGAATGTTGTGGAATGAGTGTGGTTAGAAATGACATTTGGTTCACTTTTACAACAACCTTAACGCATACATTCGTCTCCATGTCATTAGAATGCAAAAATAAGCTTAGAATCAAAGAATAAGCTTAAAAGTAGAATACAAGCATGCACAGTTCGTTTTACAAGTTTGATTCAAATTTGTGAATGTTGTGGAATGAGTGTGGTTAGAAATGACATTTGGTTCACTTTTACAACAACCTTAACGCATACATTCGTCTCCATGTCATTAGAATGCAAAAATAAGCTTAGAATCAAAGAATAAGCTTAAAAGTAGAATACTAGCATGCACAGTTCGTTTTAAAATTTTGATTCAAATGTGTGAATGTTGTGGAATGAGTGTGGTTAGAAATGACATTTGGTTTACTTTTATGAGAACCCTAACACATATAATCGTCTCCATGTCATTAGAATTCAAAAATAAGCTTAGAATCAAAGAATAAGCTTAAAAGTAGAATACTTGCATGCACAGTTCGTTTTACGAGTTTGATTCAAATGTGTGAATGTTGTGGAATGAGTGTGGTTAGAAATGACATTTGGTTTACTTTTATGAGAACCCTAACACATATAATCGTCTCCATGTCATTAGAATTCAAAAATAAGCTTAGAATCAAAGAATAAGCTTAAAAGTAGAATACTAGCATGCACAGTTTGTTTTACAAGTTTGATTCAAATGTGTGAATGTTGTGGAATGACTGTGGTTAAAAATGACATTTGGTTTACTTTTAGGACAACCCTAACACATATAATCGTCTCCATGTCATTAGAATGCAAAAATAAGCTTAGAATCAAAGAATAAGCTTAAAAGTAGAATACTAGCATGCACAGTTCGTTTTACAAGTTTGATTCAAATTTGTGAATGTTGTGGAATGAGTGTGGTTAGAAATGACATTTGGTTTACTTTTATGACAACCCTAACACATATAATCGTCTCCATGTCATTAGAATTCAAAAATAAGCTTAGAATAAAAAAAATAAGCTTAAAAGTAGAATACAAGCCTGCACTGTTCGTTTTACAAGTTTGATTCAAATGTGTGAATGTTGTGGAATGAGTGTGGTTAAAAATGACATTTGGTTTACTTTTATGACAACCCTAACCCATATAATCGTCTCCATGTCATTAGAATTCAAAAATAAGATTAGAATCAAAGAATTAGCTTAAAAGTAGAATACTAGCATGCACAGTTTGTTTTACAAGTTTGATTCAAATGTGTGAATGTTGTGGAATGAATGTGGTTAGAAATCACATTTGGATTACTTTTATGACAACCCTAACACATATAATCGTCTCCATGTCATTAGAATTCAAAAATAAGCTTAGAATCAAAGAATAAGCTTAAAAGTAGAATACTAGCATGCACAGTTCGTTTTACAAGTTTGATTCAAATGTGTGAATGTTTTGGAATGAGTGTGGTTAGAAATGACATTTGGTTCACTTTTACAACAACCTTAACGCATATACTCGTCTCCATGTCATAAGAATGCAAAAATAAGCATAGAATTAAAGAATAAGCTTAAAAGTAGAAAACTAGCATGCACAGTTCGTTTTACAAGTTTGATTCAAATGTGTGAATGTTGTGGAATGAGTGTGGTTAAAAATGACATTTGGTTTACTTTTATGACAACCCTGACACATATAATCGTCTCCATGTCATTAGAATTAAAAAATAAGCTTAGAATAAAAAAATAAGCTTAAAAGTAGAATACAAGCATGCACAGTTCGTTTTACAAGTTTGATTCAAATTTGTTAATGTTGTGGAATGAGTGTGGTTAGAAATGACATTTGGTTCACTTTTACAACAACCTTAACGCATACATTCGTCTCCATGTCATTAGAGTGCAAAAATAAGCTTAGAATCAAAGAATAAGCTTAAAAGTAGAATACTAGCATGCACAGTTTGTTTTACAATTTTGATTCAAATGTGTGAATGTTGTGGAATGAGTGTGGTTAAAAATGACATTTGGTTTACTTTTAGGACAACCCTAACACATATAATCGTCTCCATGTCATTAGAATGCAAAAATAAGCTTAGAATCAAAGAATAAGCTTAAAAGTAGAATACTAGCATGCACAGTTTGTTTTACAAATTTGATTCAAATGTGTGAATGTTGTGGAATGAGTGTGGTTAAAAATGACATTTGGTTTACTTTTAGGACAACCCTAACACATATAATCGTCTCCATGTCATTAGAATGCAAAAATAAGCTTAGAATCAAAGAATAAGCTTAAAAGTAGAATACAAGCATGCATAGTTCGTTTTACAAGTTTGATTCAAATGTGTGAATGTTGTGGAATGAGTTTGGTAAGAAATGACATTTGGTTTACTTTTACAACAACCTTAACGCATATACTCGTCTCCATGTCATAAGAATGCAAAAATAAGCATAGAATTAAAGAATAAGCTTAAAAGTAGAAAACTAGCATGCACAGTTCGTTTTACAAGTTTGATTCAAATGTGTGAATGTTGTGGAATGAGTGTGGTTAAAAATGAAATTTGGTTTACTTTTATGACAACCCTGACACATATAATCGTCTCCATGTCATTAGAATTAAAAAATAAGCTTAGAATAAAAAAAATAAGCTTAAAAGTAGAATACAAGCATGCACAGTTCGTTTTACAAGTTTGATTCAAATTTGTGAATGTTGTGGAATGAGTGTGGTTAGAAATGACATTTGGTTCACTTTTACAACAACCTTAACGCATACATTCGTCTCCATGTCATTAGAATGCAAAAATAAGCTTAGAATCAAAGAATAAGCTTAAAAGTAGAATACAAGCATGCACAGTTCGTTTTACAAGTTTGATTCAAATTTGTGAATGTTGTGGAATGAGTGTGGTTAGAAATGACATTTGGTTCACTTTTACAACAACCTTAACGCATACATTCGTCTCCATGTCATTAGAATGCAAAAATAAGCTTAGAATCAAAGAATAAGCTTAAAAGTAGAATACTAGCATGCACAGTTTGTTTTACAATTTTGATTCAAATGTGTGAATGTTGAGGAATGAGTGTGGTTAAAAATGACATTTGGTTTACTTTTATGAGAACCCTAACACATATAATCGTCTCCATGTCATTAGAATTCAAAAATAAGCTTAGAATCAAAGAATAAGCTTAAAAGTAGAATACTAGCATGCACAGTTTGTTTTACAAGTTTGATTCAAATGTGTGAATGTTGTGGAATGACTGTGGTTAAAAATGACATTTGGTTTACTTTTAGGACAACCCTAACACATATAATCGTCTCCATGTCATTAGAATGCAAAAATAAGCTTAGAATCAAAGAATAAGCTTAAAAGTAGAATACTAGCATGCACAGTTCGTTTTACAAGTTTGATTCAAATTTGTGAATGTTGTGGAATGAGTGTGGTTAGAAATGACATTTGGTTCACTTTTACAACAACCTTAACGCATACATTCGTCTCCATGTCATTAGAATGCAAAAATAAGCTTAGAATCAAAGAATACGCTTAAAAGTAGAATACAAGCATGCACAGTTCGTTTTACAAGTTTGATTCAAATTTGTGAATGTTGTGGAATGAGTGTGGTTAGAAATGACATTTGGTTCACTTTTACAACAACCTTAACGCATACATTCGTCTCCATGTCATTAGAATGCAAAAATAAGCTTAGAATCAAAGAATAAGCTTAAAAGTAGAATACTAGCATGCACAGTTCGTTTTACAATTTTGATTCAAATGTGTGAATGTTGTGGAATGAGTGTGGTTAGAAATGACATTTGGTTTACTTTTATGAGAACCCTAACACATATAATCGTCTCCATGTCATTAGAATTCAAAAATAAGCTTAGAATCAAAGAATAAGCTTAAAAGTAGAATACTTGCATGCACAGTTCGTGTTACGAGTTTGATTCAAATGTGTGAATGTTGTGGAATGAGTGTGGTTAGAAATGACATTTGGTTTACTTTTATGAGAACCCTAACACATATAATCGTCTCCATGTCATTAGAATTCAAAAATAAGCTTAGAATCAAAGAATAAGCTTAAAAGTAGAATACTAGCATGCACAGTTTGTTTTACAAGTTTGATTCAAATGTGTGAATGTTGTGGAATGACTGTGGTTAAAAATGACATTTGGTTTACTTTTAGGACAACCCTAACACATATAATCGTCTCCATGTCATTAGAATGCAAAAATAAGCTTAGAATCAAAGAATAAGCTTAAAAGTAGAATACTAGCATGCACAGTTCGTTTTACAAGTTTGATTCAAATTTGTGAATGTTGTGGAATGAGTGTGGTTAGAAATGACATTTGGTTCACTTTTACAACAACCTTAACGCATACATTCGTCTCCATGTCATTAGAATGCAAAAATAAGCTTAGAATCAAAGAATAAGCTTAAAAGTAGAATACAAGCATGCACAGTTCGTTTTACAAGTTTGATTCAAATTTGTGAATGTTGTGGAATGAGTGTGGTTAGAAATGACATTTGGTTCACTTTTACAACAACCTTAACGCATACATTCGTCTCCATGTCATTAGAATGCAAAAATAAGCTTAGAATCAAAGAATAAGCTTAAAAGTAGAATACTAGCATGCACAGTTCGTTTTACAATTTTGATTCAAATGTGTGAATGTTGTGGAATGAGTGTGGTTAGAAATGACATTTGGTTTACTTTTATGAGAACCCTAACACATATAATCGTCTCCATGTCATTAGAATTCAAAAATAAGCTTAGAATCAAAGAATAAGCTTAAAAGTAGAATACTTGCATGCACAGTTCGTGTTACGAGTTTGATTCAAATGTGTGAATGTTGTGGAATGAGTGTGGTTAGAAATGACATTTGGTTTACTTTTATGAGAACCCTAACACATAATCGTCTCCATGTCATTAGAATTCAAAAATAAGCTTAGAATCAAAGAATAAGCTTAAAAGTAGAATACTAGCATGCACAGTTTGTTTTACAAGTTTGATTCAAATGTGTGAATGTTTTGGAATGAGTGTGGTTAGAAATGACATTTGGTTCACTTTTACAACAACCTTAACGCATATACTCGTCTCCATGTCATAAGAATGCAAAAATAAGCATGGAATTAAAGAATAAGCTTAAAAGTAGAAAACTAGCATGCACAGTTCGTTTTACAAGTTTGATTCAAATGTGTGAATGTTGTGGAATGAGTGTGGTTAAAAATGACATTTGGTTTACTTTTATGACAACCCTGACACATATAATCGTCTCCATGTCATTAGAATTAAAAAATAAGCTTAGAATAAAAAAATAAGCTTAAAAGTAGAATACAAGCATGCACAGTTCGTTTTACAAGTTTGATTCAAATTTGTTAATGTTGTGGAATGAGTGTGGTTAGAAATGACATTTGGTTCACTTTTACAACAACCTTAACGCATACATTCGTCTCCATGTCATTAGAGTGCAAAAATAAGCTTAGAATCAAAGAATAAGCTTAAAAGTAGAATACTAGCATGCACAGTTTGTTTTACAATTTTGATTCAAATGTGTGAATGTTGTGGAATGAGTGTGGTTAAAAATGACATTTGGTTTACTTTTAGGACAACCCTAACACATATAATCGTCTCCATGTCATTAGAATGCAAAAATAAGCTTAGAATCAAAGAATAAGCTTAAAAGTAGAATACTAGCATGCACAGTTTGTTTTACAAATTTGATTCAAATGTGTGAATGTTGTGGAATGAGTGTGGTTAAAAATGACATTTGGTTTACTTTTAGGACAACCCTAACACATATAATCGTCTCCATGTCATTAGAATGCAAAAATAAGCTTAGAATCAAAGAATAAGCTTAAAAGTAGAATACAAGCATGCACAGTTCGTTTTACAAGTTTGATTCAAATTTGTGAATGTTGTGGAATGAGTGTGGTTAGAAATGACATTTGGTTTACTTTTATGACAACCCTAACACATATAATCGTCTCCATGTCATTAGAATTCAAAAATAAGCTTAGAATAAAAAAAATAAGCTTAAAAGTAGAATACAAGCCTGCACTGTTCGTTTTACAAGTTTGATTCAAATGTGTGAATGTTGTGGAATGAGTGTGGTTAAAAATGACATTTGGTTTACTTTTATGACAACCCTAACCCATATAATCGTCTCCATGTCATTAGAATTCAAAAATAAGATTAGAATCAAAGAATTAGCTTAAAAGTAGAATACTAGCATGCACAGTTTGTTTTACAAGTTTGATTCAAATGTGTGAATGTTGTGGAATGAATGTGGTTAGAAATCACATTTGGATTACTTTTATGACAACCCTAACACATATAATCGTCTCCATGTCATTAGAATTCAAAAATAAGCTTAGAATCAAAGAATAAGCTTAAAAGTAGAATACTAGCATGCACAGTTCGTTTTACAAGTTTGATTCAAATGTGTGAATGTTTTGGAATGAGTGTGGTTAGAAATGACATTTGGTTCACTTTTACAACAACCTTAACGCATATACTCGTCTCCATGTCATAAGAATGCAAAAATAAGCATGGAATTAAAGAATAAGCTTAAAAGTAGAAAACTAGCATGCACAGTTCGTTTTACAAGTTTGATTCAAATGTGTGAATGTTGTGGAATGAGTGTGGTTAAAAATGACATTTGGTTTACTTTTATGACAACCCTGACACATATAATCGTCTCCATGTCATTAGAATTAAAAAATAAGCTTAGAATAAAAAAATAAGCTTAAAAGTAGAATACAAGCATGCACAGTTTGTTTTACAAGTTTGATTCAAATGTGTGAATGTTGTGGAATGAATGTGGTTAGAAATCACATTTGGATTACTTTTATGACAACCCTAACACATATAATCGTCTCCATGTCATTAGAATGCAAAAATAAGCTTAGAATCAAAGAATAAGCTTAAAAGTAGAATACAAGCATGCACAGTTCGTTTTACAAGTTTGATTCAAATTTGTGAATGTAGTGGAATGAGTGTGGTTAGAAATGACATTTGGTTCACTTTTACAACAACCTTAACGCATACATTCGTCTCCATGTCATTAGAGTGCAAAAATAAGCTTAGAATCAAAGAATAAGCTTAAAAGTAGAATACTAGCATGCACAGTTTGTTTTACAATTTTGATTCAAATGTGTGAATGTTGTGGAATGAGTGTGGTTAAAAATGACATTTGGTTTACTTTTAGGACAACCCTAACACATATAATCGTCTCCATGTCATTAGAATGCAAAAATAAGCTTAGAATCAAAGAATAAGCTTAAAAGTAGAATACTAGCATGCACAGTTTGTTTTACAAATTTGATTCAAATGTGTGAATGTTGTGGAATGAGTGTGGTTAAAAATGACATTTGGTTTACTTTTAGGACAACCCTAACACATATAATCGTCTCCATGTCATTAGAATGCAAAAATAAGCTTAGAATCAAAGAATAAGCTTAAAAGTAGAATACAAGCATGCACAGTTCGTTTTACAAGTTTGATTCAAATGTGTGAATGTTGTGGAATGAGTGTGGTTAGAAATGACATTTGGTTCACTTTTAAAACAACCTTAACGCATACATTCGTCTCCATGTCATTAGAATGCAAAAATAAGCTTAGAATCAAAGAATAAGCTTAAAAGTAGAATACTAGCATGCACAGTTCGTTTTACAAGTTTGATTCAAATTTGTGAATGTTGTGGAATGAGTGTGGTTAGAAATGACATTTGGTTCACTTTTACAACAACCTTAACGCATACATTCGTCTCCATGTCATTAGAATGCAAAAATAAGCTTAGAATCAAAGAATAAGCTTAAAAGTAGAATACAAGCATGCACAGTTCGTTTTACAAGTTTGATTCAAATTTGTGAATGTTGTGGAATGAGTGTGGTTAGAAATGACATTTGGTTCACTTTTACAACAACCTTAACGCATACATTCGTCTCCATGTCATTAGAATGCAAAAATAAGCTTAGAATCAAAGAATAAGCTTAAAAGTAGAATACTAGCATGCACAGTTCGTTTTACAATTTTGATTCAAATGTGTGAATGTTGTGGAATGAGTGTGGTTAGAAATGACATTTGGTTTACTTTTATGAGAACCCTAACACATATAATCGTCTCCATGTCATTAGAATTCAAAAATAAGCTTAGAATCAAAGAATAAGCTTAAAAGTAGAATACTTGCATGCACAGTTCGTTTTACGAGTTTGATTCAAATGTGTGAATGTTGTGGAATGAGTGTGGTTAGAAATGACATTTGGTTTACTTTTATGAGAACCCTAACACATATAATCGTCTCCATGTCATTAGAATTCAAAAATAAGCTTAGAATCAAAGAGTAAGCTTAAAAGTAGAATACTAGCATGCACAGTTTGTTTTACAAGTTTGATTCAAATGTGTGAATGTTGTGGAATGACTGTGGTTAAAAATGACATTTGGTTTACTTTTAGGACAACCCTAACACATATAATCGTCTCCATGTCATTAGAATGCAAAAATAAGCTTAGAATCAAAGAATAAGCTTAAAAGTAGAATACTAGCATGCACAGTTCGTTTTACAAGTTTGATTCAAATTTGTGAATGTTGTGGAATGAGTGTGGTTAGAAATGACATTTGGTTTACTTTTATGACAACCCTAACACATATAATCGTCTCCATGTCATTAGAATTCAAAAATAAGCTTAGAATAAAAAAAATAAGCTTAAAAGTAGAATACAAGCCTGCACTGTTCGTTTTACAAGTTTGATTCAAATGTGTGAATGTTGTGGAATGAGTGTGGTTAAAAATGACATTTGGTTTACTTTTATGACAACCCTAACCCATATAATCGTCTCCATGTCATTAGAATTCAAAAATAAGATTAGAATCAAAGAATTAGCTTAAAAGTAGAATACTAGCATGCACAGTTTGTTTTACAAGTTTGATTCAAATGTGTGAATGTTGTGGAATGAATGTGGTTAGAAATCACATTTGGATTACTTTTATGACAACCCTAACACATATAATCGTCTCCATGTCATTAGAATTCAAAAATAAGCTTAGAATCAAAGAATAAGCTTAAAAGTAGAATACTAGCATGCACAGTTCGTTTTACAAGTTTGATTCAAATGTGTGAATGTTTTGGAATGAGTGTGGTTAGAAATGACATTTGGTTCACTTTTACAACAACCTTAACGCATATACTCGTCTCCATGTCATAAGAATGCAAAAATAAGCATAGAATTAAAGAATAAGCTTAAAAGTAGAAAACTAGCATGCACAGTTCGTTTTACAAGTTTGATTCAAATGTGTGAATGTTGTGGAATGGGTGTGGTTAAAAATGACATTTGGTTTACTTTTATGACAACCCTGACACATATAATCGTCTCCATGTCATTAGAATTAAAAAATAAGCTTAGAATAAAAAAATAAGCTTAAAAGTAGAAAACAAGCATGCACAGTTCGTTTTACAAGTTTGATTCAAATTTGTTAATGTTGTGGAATGAGTGTGGTTAGAAATGACATTTGGTTCACTTTTACAACAACCTTAACGCATACATTCGTCTCCATGTCATTAGAATGCAAAAATAAGCTTAGAATCAAAGAATAAGCTTAAAAGTAGAATACTAGCATGCACAGTTTGTTTTACAATTTTGATTCAAATGTGTGAATGTTGAGGAATGAGTGCGGTTAAAAATGACATTTGGTTTACTTTTAGGACAACCCTAACACATATAATCGTCTCCATGTCATTAGAATGCAAAAATAAGCTTAGAATCAAAGAATAAGCTTAAAAGTAGAATACTAGCATGCACAGTTCGTTTTACAAGTTTGATTCAAATTTGTGAATGTTGTGGAATGAGTGTGGTTAGAAATGACATTTGGTTCACTTTTACAACAACCTTAACGCATACATTCGTCTCCATGTCATTAGAATGCAAAAATAAGCTTAGAATCAAAGAATAAGCTTAAAAGTAGAATACAAGCATGCACAGTTCGTTTTACAAGTTTGATTCAAATTTGTGAATGTTGTGGAATGAGTGTGGTTAGAAATGACATTTGGTTCACTTTTACAACAACCTTAACGCATACATTCGTCTCCATGTCATTAGAATGCAAAAATAAGCTTAGAATCAAAGAATAAGCTTAAAAGTAGAATACTAGCATGCACAGTTCGTTTTACAATTTTGATTCAAATGTGTGAATGTTGTGGAATGAGTGTGGTTAGAAATGACATTTGGTTTACTTTTATGAGAACCCTAACACATATAATCGTCTCCATGTCATTAGAATTCAAAAATAAGCTTAGAATCAAAGAATAAGCTTAAAAGTAGAATACTTGCATGCACAGTTCGTTTTACGAGTTTGATTCAAATGTGTGAATGTTGTGGAATGAGTGTGGTTAGAAATGACATTTGGTTTACTTTTATGAGAACCCTAACACATATAATCGTCTCCATGTCATTAGAATTCAAAAATAAGCTTAGAATCAAAGAGTAAGCTTAAAAGTAGAATACTAGCATGCACAGTTTGTTTTACAAGTTTGATTCAAATGTGTGAATGTTGTGGAATGACTGTGGTTAAAAATGACATTTGGTTTACTTTTAGGACAACCCTAACACATATAATCGTCTCCATGTCATTAGAATGCAAAAATAAGCTTAGAATCAAAGAATAAGCTTAAAAGTAGAATACTAGCATGCACAGTTCGTTTTACAAGTTTGATTCAAATTTGTGAATGTTGTGGAATGAGTGTGGTTAGAAATGACATTTGGTTTACTTTTATGACAACCCTAACACATATAATCGTCTCCATGTCATTAGAATTCAAAAATAAGCTTAGAATAAAAAAAATAAGCTTAAAAGTAGAATACAAGCCTGCACTGTTCGTTTTACAAGTTTGATTCAAATGTGTGAATGTTGTGGAATGAGTGTGGTTAAAAATGACATTTGGTTTACTTTTATGACAACCCTAACCCATATAATCGTCTCCATGTCATTAGAATTCAAAAATAAGATTAGAATCAAAGAATTAGCTTAAAAGTAGAATACTAGCATGCACAGTTTGTTTTACAAGTTTGATTCAAATGTGTGAATGTTGTGGAATGAATGTGGTTAGAAATCACATTTGGATTACTTTTATGACAACCCTAACACATATAATCGTCTCCATGTCATTAGAATTCAAAAATAAGCTTAGAATCAAAGAATAAGCTTAAAAGTAGAATACTAGCATGCACAGTTCGTTTTACAAGTTTGATTCAAATGTGTGAATGTTTTGGAATGAGTGTGGTTAGAAATGACATTTGGTTCACTTTTACAACAACCTTAACGCATATACTCGTCTCCATGTCATAAGAATGCAAAAATAAGCATAGAATTAAAGAATAAGCTTAAAAGTAGAAAACTAGCATGCACAGTTCGTTTTACAAGTTTGATTCAAATGTGTGAATGTTGTGGAATGGGTGTGGTTAAAAATGACATTTGGTTTACTTTTATGACAACCCTGACACATATAATCGTCTCCATGTCATTAGAATTAAAAAATAAGCTTAGAATAAAAAAATAAGCTTAAAAGTAGAAAACAAGCATGCACAGTTCGTTTTACAAGTTTGATTCAAATTTGTTAATGTTGTGGAATGAGTGTGGTTAGAAATGACATTTGGTTCACTTTTACAACAACCTTAACGCATACATTCGTCTCCATGTCATTAGAATGCAAAAATAAGCTTAGAATCAAAGAATAAGCTTAAAAGTAGAATACTAGCATGCACAGTTTGTTTTACAATTTTGATTCAAATGTGTGAATGTTGTGGAATGAGTGTGGTTAAAAATGACATTTGGTTTACTTTTAGGACAACCCTAACACATATAATCGTGTCCATGTCATTAGAATGCAAAAATAAGCTTAGAATCAAAGAATAAGCTTAAAAGTAGAATACTAGCATGCACAGTTTGTTTTACAATTTTGATTCAAATGTGTGAATGTTGTGGAATGAGTGTGGTTAAAAATGACATTTGGTTTACTTTTAGGACAACCCTAACACATATAATCGTCTCCATGTCATTAGAATGCAAAAATAAGCTTAGAATCAAAGAATAAGCTTAAAAGTAGAATACAAGCATGCACAGTTCGTTTTACAAGTTTGATTCAAATTTGTGAATGTTGTGGAATGAGTGTGGTTAGAAATGACATTTGGTTCACTTTTACAACAACCTTAACGCATACATTCGTCTCCATGTCATTAGAATGCAAAAATAAGCTTAGAATCAAAGAATAAGCTTAAAAGTAGAATACTAGCATGCACAGTTTGTTTTACAATTTTGATTCAAATGTGTGAATGTTGAGGAATGAGTGTGGTTAAAAATGACATTTGGTTTACTTTTAGGACAACCCTAACACATATAATCGTCTCGACGTCATTAGAATTCAAAAATAAGCTTAGAATTAAAGAATAAGCTTAAAAGTAGAAAACTAGCATGCACAGTTCGTTTTACGAGTTTGATTCAAATGTGTGAATGTTGTGGAATGAGTGTGGTTAGAAATGACATTTAGTTTACTTTTATGACAACGCTAACACATATAATCGTCTCCATGTCATTAGAATTCAAAAATAAGCTTAGAATCAAAGAATAAGCTTAAAAGTAGAATACTAGCATGCACAGTTCATTTTACAAGTTTGATTCAAATGTGTGAATGTTGTGGAATGAATGCGGTTAGAAATCACATTTGGTTTACTTTTATGACAATCCTAACACATATAATCGTCTCCACGTAATTAGAATTCAAAAATAAGCTTAGAATCAAAGAATAAGCTTAAAAGTAGAATACTAGCATGCACAGTTCGTTTTACAAGTTTGATTCAAATGTGTGAATGTTTTGGAATGAGTGTGGTTAGAAATGACATTTGGTTCACTTTTACAACAACCTTAACGCATATACTCGTCTCCATGTCATAAGAATGCAAAAATAAGCATAGAATTAAAGAATAAGCTTAAAAGTAGAAAACTAGCATGCACAGTTCGTTTTACAAGTTTGATTCAAATGTGTGAATGTTGTGGAATGAGTGTGGTTAAAAATGACATTTGGTTTACTTTTATGACAACCCTGACACATATAATCGTCTCCATGTCATTAGAATTAAAAAATAAGCTTAGAATAAAAAAATAAGCTTAAAAGTAGAATACAAGCATGCACAGTTCGTTTTACAAGTTTGATTCAAATTTGTGAATGTTGTGGAATGAGTGTGGTTAGAAATGACATTTGGTTCACTTTTACAACAACCTTAACGCATACATTCGTCTCCATGTCATTAGAATGCAAAAATAAGCTTAGAATCAAAGAATAAGCTTAAAAGTAGAATACTAGCATGCACAGTTTGTTTTACAATTTTGATTCAAATGTGTGAATGTTGTGGAATGAGTGTGGTTAAAAATGACATTTGGTTTACTTTTAGGACAACCCTAACACATATAATCGTCTCCATGTCATTAGAATGCAAAAATAAGCTTAGAATCAAAGAATAAGCTTAAAAGTAGAATACTAGCATGCAAAGTTTGTTTTACAATTTTGATTCAAATGTGTGAATGTTGTGGAATGAGTGTGGTTAAAAATGACATTTGGTTTACTTTTAGGACAACCCTAACACATATAATCGTCTCCATGTCATTAGAATGCAAAAATAAGCTTAGAATCAAAGAATAAGCTTAAAAGTAGAATACAAGCATGCACAAGTCGTTTTACAAGTTTGATTCAAATTTGTGAATGTTGTGGAATGAGTGTGGTTAGAAATGACATTTGGTTCACTTTTACAACAACCTTAACGCATACATTCGTCTCCATGTCATTAGAATGCAAAAATAAGCTTAGAATCAAAGAATAAGCTTAAAAGTAGAATACTAGCATGCACAGTTTGTTTTACAATTTTGATTCAAATGTGTGAATGTTGAGGAATGAGTGTGGTTAAAAATGACATTTGGTTTACTTTTAGGACAACCCTAACACATATAATCGTCTCCATGTCATTAGAATGCAAAAATAAGCTTAGAATCAAAGAATAAGCTTAAAAGTAGAATACTAGCATGCACAGTTAGTTTTACAAGTTTGATTCAAATTTGTGAATGTTGTGGAATGAGTGTGGTTAGAAATGACATTTGGTTCACTTTTACAACAACCTTAACGCATACATTCGTCTCCATGTCATTAGAATGCAAAAATAAGCTTAGAATCAAAGAATAAGCTTAAAAGTAGAATACTAGCATGCACAGTTTGTTTTACAATTTTGATTCAAATGTGTGAATGTTGTGGAATGAGTGTGGTTAAAAATGACATTTGGTTTACTTTTAGGACAACCCTAACACATATAATCGTCTCCATGTCATTAGAATGCAAAAATAAGCTTAGAATCAAAGAATAAGCTTAAAAGTAGAATACTAGCATGCACAGTTCGTTTTACAAGTTTGATTCAAATTTGTGAATGTTGTGGAATGAGTGTGGTTGGAAATGACATTTGGTTTACTTTTATGACAACCCTAACACATATAATCGTCTCCATGTCATTAGAATTCAAAAATAAGCTTAGAATAAAAAAAATAAGCTTAAAAGTAGAATACAAGCCTGCACTGTTCGTTTTACAAGTTTGATTCAAATGTGTGAATGTTGTGGAATGAGTGTGGTTAAAAATGACATTTGGTTTACTTTTATGACAACCCTAACCCATATAATCGTCTCCATGTCATTAGAATTCAAAAATAAGATTAGAATCAAAGGATTAGCTTAAAAGTAGAATACTAGCATGCACAGTTTGTTTTACAAGTTTGATTCAAATGTGTGAATGTTGTGGAATGAATGTGGTTAGAAATCACATTTGGATTACTTTTATGACAACCCTAACACATATAATCGTCTCCATGTCATTAGAATTCAAAAATAAGCTTAGAATCAAAGAATAAGCTTAAAAGTAGAATACTAGCATGCACAGTTCGTTTTACAAGTTTGATTCAAATGTGTGAATGTTTTGGAATGAGTGTGGTTAGAAATGACATTTGGTTCACTTTTACAACAACCTTAACGCATATACTCGTCTCCATGTCATAAGAATGCAAAAATAAGCATAGAATTAAAGAATAAGCTTAAAAGTAGAAAACTAGCATGCACAGTTCGTTTTACAAGTTTGATTCAAATGTGTGAATGTTGTGGAATGAGTGTGGTTAAAAATGACATTTGGTTTACTTTTATGACAACCCTGACACATATAATCGTCTCCATGTCATTAGAATTAAAAAATAAGCTTAGAATAAAAAAATAAGCTTAAAAGTAGAATACAAGCATGCACAGTTCGTTTTACAAGTTTGATTCAAATTTGTGAATGTTGTGGAATGAGTGTGGTTAGAAATGACATTTGGTTCACTTTTACAACAACCTTAACGCATACATTCGTCTCCATGTCATTAGAATGCAAAAATAAGCTTAGAATCAAAGAATAAGCTTAAAAGTAGAATACTAGCATGCACAGTTTGTTTTACAATTTTGATTCAAATGTGTGAATGTTGTGGAATGAGTGTGGTTAAAAATGACATTTGGTTTACTTTTAGGACAACCCTAACACATATAATCGTCTCCATGTCATTAGAATGCAAAAATAAGCTTAGAATCAAAGAATAAGCTTAAAAGTAGAATACAAGCATGCACAGTTCGTTTTACAAGTTTGATTCAAATTTGTGAATGTTGTGGAATGAGTGTGGTTAGAAATGACATTTGGTTCACTTTTACAACAACCTTAACGCATACATTCGTCTCCATGTCATTAGAATGCAAAAATAAGCTTAAAATCAAAGAATAAGCTTAAAAGTAGAATACTAGCATGCACAGTTTGTTTTACAATTTTGATTCAAATGTGTGAATGTTGTGGAATGAGTGTGGTTAAAAATGACATTTGGTTTACTTTTAGGACAACCCTAACACATATAATCGTCTCCATGTCATTAGAATGCAAAAATAAGCTTAGAATCAAAGAATAAGCTTAAAAGTAGAATACTAGCATGCACAGTTCGTTTTACAAGTTTGATTCAAATTTGTGAATGTTGTGGAATGAGTGTGGTTAGAAATGACATTTGGTTCACTTTTACAACAACCTTAACGCATACATTCGTCTCCATGTCATTAGAATGCAAAAATAAGCTTAGAATCAAAGAATAAGCTTAAAAGTAGAATACTAGCATGCACAGTTCGTTTCACAATTTTGATTCAAATGTGTGAATGTTGTGGAATGAGTATGGTTAAAAATGACATTTGGTTTACTTTTAGGACAACCCTAACACATATAATCGTCTCCATGTCATTAGAATGCAAAAATAAGCTTAGAATCAAAGAATAAGCTTAAAAGTAGAATACAAGCATGCACAGTTCGTTTTACAAGTTTGATTCAAATGTGTGAATATTGAGGAATGAGTTTGGTAAGAAATGACATTTGGTTTACTTTTACAACAACCTTAACGCATATACTCGTCTCCATGTCATAAGAATGCAAAAATAAGCATAGAATTAAAGAATAAGCTTAAAAGTAGAAAACTAGCATGCACAGTTCGTTTTACAAGTTTGATTCAAATGTGTGAATGTTGTGGAATGAATGTGGTTAGTAATCACATTTGGATTACTTTTATGACAACCCTAACACATATAATCGTCTCCATGTCATTAGAATTAAAAAATAAGCTTAGAATAAAAAAAATAAGCTTAAAAGTAGAATACAAGCATGCACAGTTCGTTTTACAAGTTTGATTCAAATTTGTGAATGTTGTGGAATGAGTGTGGTTGGAAATGACATTTGGTTTACTTTTATGACAACCCTAACACATATAATCGTCTCCATGTCATTAGAATGCAAAAATAAGCTTAGAATCAAAGAATAAGCTTAAAAGTAGAATACAAGCATGCACAGTTCGTTTTACAAGTTTGATTCAAATTTGTGAATGTTGTGGAATGAGTGTGGTTAGAAATGACATTTGGTTCACTTTTACAACAACCTTAACGCATACATTCGTCTCCATGTCATTAGAATGCAAAAATAAGCTTAGAATCAAAGAATAAGCTTAAAAGTAGAATACTAGCATGCACAGTTTGTTTTACAATTTTGATTCAAATGTGTGAATGTTGTGGAATGAGTGTGGTTAAAAATGACATTTGGTTTACTTTTAGGGCAACCCTAACACATATAATCGTCTCCATGTCATTAGAATGCAAAAATAAGCTTAGAATCAAAGAATAAGCTTAAAAGTAGAATACTAGCATGCACAGTTCGTTTTACAAGTTTGATTCAAATTTGTGAATGTTGTGGAATGAGTGTGGTTAGAAATGACATTTGGTTCACTTTTACAACAACCTTAACGCATACATTCGTCTCCATGTCATTAGAATGCAAAAATAAGCTTAGAATCAAAGAATAAGCTTAAAAGTAGAATACTAGCATGCACAGTTCGTTTCACAATTTTGATTCAAATGTGTGAATGTTGTGGAATGAGTATGGTTAAAAATGACATTTGGTTTACTTTTAGGACAACCCTAACACATATAATCGTCTCCATGTCATTAGAATGCAAAAATAAGCTTAGAATCAAAGAATAAGCTTAAAAGTAGAATACAAGCATGCACACTTTGTTTTACAAGTTTGATTCAAATGTGTGAATGTTGAGGAATGAGTTTGGTAAGAAATGACATTTGGTTTACTTTTACAACAACCTTAACGCATATACTCGTCTCCATGTCATAAGAATGCAAAAATAAGCATAGAATTAAAGAATAAGCTTAAAAGTAGAAAACTAGCATGCACAGTTCGTTTTACAAGTTTGATTCAAATGTGTGAATGTTGTGGAATGAATGTGGTTAGTAATCACATTTGGATTACTTTTATGACAACCCTAACACATATAATCGTCTCCATGTCATTAGAATTAAAAAATAAGCTTAGAATAAAAAAAATAAGCTTAAAAGTAGAATACAAGCATGCACAGTTCGTTTTACAAGTTTGATTCAAATTTGTGAATGTTGTGGAATGAGTGTGGTTGGAAATGACATTTGGTTTACTTTTATGACAACCCTAACACATATAATCGTCTCCATGTCATTAGAATGCAAAAATAAGCTTAGAATCAAAGAATAAGCTTAAAAGTAGAATACAAGCATGCACAGTTCGTTTTACAAGTTTGATTCAAATTTGTGAATGTTGTGGAATGAGTGTGGTTAGAAATGACATTTGGTTCACTTTTACAACAACCTTAACGCATACATTCGTCTCCATGTCATTAGAATGCAAAAATAAGCTTAGAATCAAAGAATAAGCTTAAAAGTAGAATACTAGCATGCACAGTTTGTTTTACAATTTTGATTCAAATGTGTGAATGTTGTGGAATGAGTGTGGTTAAAAATGACATTTGGTTTACTTTTAGGACAACCCTAACACATATAATCGTCTCCATGTCATTAGAATGCAAAAATAAGCTTAGAATCAAAGAATAAGCTTAAAAGTAGAATACTAGCATGCACAGTTCGTTTTACAAGTTTGATTCAAATTTGTGAATGTTGTGAATGAGTGTGGTTAGAAATGACATTTGGTTCACTTTTACAACAACCTTAACGCATACATTCGTCTCCATGTCATTAGAATGCAAAAATAAGCTTAGAATCAAAGAATAAGCTTAAAAGTAGAATACAAGCATGCACAGTTCGTTTTACAAGTTTGATTCAAATTTGTGAATGTTGTGGAATGAGTGTGGTTAGAAATGACATTTGGTTCACTTTTACAACAACCTTAACGCATACATTCGTCTCCATGTCATTAGAATGCAAAAATAAGCTTAGAATCAAAGAATAAGCTTAAAAGTAGAATACAAGCATGCACAGTTCGTTTTACAAGTTTGATTCAAATTTGTGAATGTTGTGGAATGAGTGTGGTTAGAAATGACATTTGGTTCACTTTTACAACAACCTTAACGCATACATTCGTCTCCATGTCTTTAGAATGCAAAAATAAGCTTAGAATCAAAGAATAAGCTTAAAAGTAGAATACTAGCATGCACAGTTCGTTTTACAATTTTGATTCAAATGTGTGAATGTTGTGGAATGAGTGTGGTTAAAAATGACATTTGGTTTACTTTTAGGACAACCCTAACACATATAATCGTCTCCATGTCATTAGAATGCAAAAATAAGCTTAGAATCAAAGAATAAGCTTAAAAGTAGAATACAAGCATGCACAGTTCGTTTTACAAGTTTGATTCAAATGTGTGAATGTTGTGGAATGAGTTTGGTAAGAAATGACATTTGGTTTACTTTTACAACAACCTTAACGCATATACTCGTCTCCATGTCATAAGAATGCAAAAATAAGCATAGAATTAAAGAATAAGCTTAAAAGTAGAAAACTAGCATGCACAGTTCGTTTTACAAGTTTGATTCAAATGTGTGAATGTTGTGGAATGAATGTGGTTAGTAATCACATTTGGATTACTTTTATGACAACCCTAACACATATAATCGTCTCCATGTCATTAGAATTAAAAAATAAGCTTAGAATAAAAAAAATAAGCTTAAAAGTAGAATACAAGCATGCACAGTTCGTTTTACAAGTTTGATTCAAATTTGTGAATGTTGTGGAATGAGTGTGGTTAGAAATGACATTTGGTTCACTTTTACAACAACCTTAACGCATACATTCGTCTCCATGTCATTAGAATGCAAAAATAAGCTTAGAATCAAAGAATAAGCTTAAAAGTAGAATACTAGCATGCCCAGTTCGTTTTACAATTTTGATTCAAATGTGTGAATGTTGTGGAATGAGTGTGGTTAGAAATGACATTTGGTTTACTTTTATGAGAACCCTAACACATATAATCGTCTCCATGTCATTAGAATTCAAAAATAAGCTTAGAATCCTAGAATAAACTTAAAAGTAGAATACAAGCATGCACAGTTCGTTTTACAAGTTTGATTCAAATTTGTGAATGTTGTGGAATGAGTGTGGTTAGAAATGACATTTGGTTCACTTTTACAACAACCTTAACGCATACATTCGTCTCCATGTCATTAGAATGCAAAAATAAGCTTAGAATCAAAGAATAAGCTTAAAAGTAGAATACTAGCATGCACAGTTTGTTTTACAATTTTGATTCAAATGTGTGAATGTTGTGGAATGAGTGTGGTTAAAAATGACATTTGGTTTACTTTTAGGACAACCCTAACACATATAATCGTCTCCATGTCATTAGAATGCAAAAATAAGCTTAGAATCAAAGAATAAGCTTAAAAGTAGAATACTAGCATGCACAGTTTGTTTTACAATTTTGATTCAAATGTGTGAATGTTGTGGAATGAGTGTGGTTAAAAATGACATTTGGTTTACTTTTAGGACAACCCTAACACATATAATCGTCTCCATGTCATTAGAATGCAAAAATAAGCTTAGAATCAAAGAATAAGCTTAAAAGTAGAATACAAGCATGCACAGTTCGTTTTACAAGTTTGATTCAAATGTGTGAATGTTGTGGAATGAGTTTGGTAAGAAATGACATTTGGTTTACTTTTACAACAACCTTAACGCATATACTCGTCTCCATGTCATAAGAATGCAAAAATAAGCATAGAATTAAAGAATAAGCTTAAAAGTAGAAAACTAGCATGCACAGTTCGTTTTACAAGTTTGATTCAAATGTGTGAATGTTGTGGAATGAGTGTGGTTAAAAATGAAATTTGGTTTACTTTTATGACAACCCTGACACATATAATCGTCTCCATGTCATTAGAATTAAAAAATAAGCTTAGAATAAAAAAAATAAGCTTAAAAGTAGAATACAAGCATGCACAGTTCGTTTTACAAGTTTGATTCAAATTTGTGAATGTTGTGGAATGAGTGTGGTTAGAAATGACATTTGGTTCACTTTTACAACAACCTTAACGCATACATTCGTCTCCATGTCATTAGAATGCAAAAATAAGCTTAGAATCAAAGAATAAGCTTAAAAGTAGAATACTAGCATGCACAGTTCGTTTTACAATTTTGATTCAAATGTGTGAATGTTGTGGAATGAGTGTGGTTAGAAATGACATTTGGTTTACTTTTATGAGAACCCTAACACATATAATCGTCTCCATGTCATTAGAATTCAAAAATAAGCTTAGAATCAAAGAATAAGCTTAAAAGTAGAATACTTGCATGCACAGTTCGTTTTACGAGTTTGATTCAAATGTGTGAATGTTGTGGAATGAGTGTGGTTAGAAATGACATTTGGTTTACTTTTATGAGAACCCTAACACATATAATCGTCTCCATGTCATTAGAATTCAAAAATAAGCTTAGAATCAAAGAATAAGCTTAAAAGTAGAATACTAGCATGCACAGTTTGTTTTACAAGTTTGATTCAAATGTGTGAATGTTGTGGAATGACTGTGGTTAAAAATGACATTTGGTTTACTTTTAGGACAACCCTAACACATATAATCGTCTCCATGTCATTAGAATGCAAAAATAAGCTTAGAATCAAAGAATAAGCTTAAAAGTAGAATACTAGCATGCACAGTTCGTTTTACAAGTTTGATTCAAATTTGTGAATGTTGTGGAATGAGTGTGGTTAGAAATGACATTTGGTTCAGTTTTACAACAACCTTAACGCATACATTCGTCTCCATGTCATTAGAATGCAAAAATAAGCTTAGAATCAAAGAATAAGCTTAAAAGTAGAATACTAGCATGCACAGTTCGTTTTACAAGTTTGATTCAAATGTGTGAATGTTTTGGAATGAGTGTGGTTAGAAATGACATTTGGTTCACTTTTACAACAACCTTAACGCATATACTCGTCTCCATGTCATAAGAATGCAAAAATAAGCATAGAATTAAAGAATAAACTTAAAAGTAGAAAACTAGCATGCACAGTTCGTTTTACAAGTTTGATTCAAATGTGTGAATGTTGTGGAATGAGTGTGGTTAAAAATGACATTTGGTTTACTTTTATGACAACCCTGACACATATAATCGTCTCCATGTCATTAGAATTAAAAAATAAGCTTAGAATAAAAAAATAAGCTTAAAAGTAGAGTACAAGCATGCACAGTTCGTTTTACAAGTTTGATTCAAATTTGTGAATGTTGTGGAATGAGTGTGGTTAGAAATGACATTTGGTTCACTTTTACAACAACCTTAACGCATACATTCGTCTCCATGTCATTAGAATGCAAAAATAAGCTTAGAATCAAAGAATAAGCTTAAAAGTAGAATACTAGCATGCACAGTTTGTTTTACAATTTTGATTCAAATGTGTGAATGTTGTGGAATGAGTGTGGTTAAAAATGACATTTGGTTTACTTTTAGGACAACCCTAACACATATAATCGTCTCCATGTCATTAGAATGCAAAAATAAGCTTAGAATCAAAGAATAAGCTTAAAAGTAGAATACAAGCATGCACAGTTCGTTTTACAAGTTTGATTCAAATTATTGAATGTTGTGGAATGAGTGTGGTTAGAAATGACATTTGGTTCACTTTTACAACAACCTTAACGCATACATTCGTCTCCATGTCATTAGAATGCAAAAATAAGCTTAGAATCAAAGAATAAGCTTAAAAGTAGAATACTAGCATGCACAGTTTGTTTTACAATTTTGATTCAAATGTGTGAATGTTGTGGAATGAGTGTGGTTAAAAATGACATTTGGTTTACTTTTATGACAACCCTGACACATATAATCGTCTCCATGTCATTAGAATTAAAAAATAAGCTTAAAAGTAGAATACAAGCATGCACAGTTCGTATTACAAGTTTGATTCAAATTTGTGAATGTTGTGAAATGAGTGTGGTTAGAAATGACATTTGGTTCACTTTTACAACAACCTTAACGCATACATTCGTCTCCATGTCATTAGAATGCAAAAATAAGCTTAGAATCAAAGAATAAGCTTAAAAGTAGAATACTAGCATGCACAGTTCGTTTTACAATTTTGATTCAAATGTGTGAATTTTGTGGAATGAGTGTGGTTAGAAATGACATTTGGTTTACTTTTATGAGAACCCTAACACATATAATCGTCTCCATGTCATTAGAATTCAAAAATAAGCTTAGAATCAAAGAATAAACTTAAAAGTAGAATACTAGCATGCACAGTTTGTTTTACAAGTTTGATTCAAATGTGTGAATGTTGTGGAATGACTGTGGTTAAAAATGACATTTGGTTTACTTTTAGGACAACCCTAACACATATAATCGTCTCCATGTCATTAGAATGCAAAAATAAGCTTAGAATCAAAGAATAAGCTTAAAAGTAGAATACTAGCATGCACAGTTCGTTTTACAAGTTTGATTCAAATTTGTGAATGTTGTGGAATGAGTGTGGTTAGAAATGACATTTGGTTCAGTTTTACAACAACCTTAACGCATACATTCGTCTCCATGTCATTAGAATGCAAAAATAAGCTTAGAATCAAAGAATAAGCTTAAAAGTAGAATACTAGCATGCACAGTTCGTTTTACAAGTTTGATTCAAATGTGTGAATGTTTTGGAATGAGTGTGGTTAGAAATGACATTTGGTTCACTTTTACAACAACCTTAACGCATATACTCGTCTCCATGTCATAAGAATGCAAAAATAAGCATAGAATTAAAGAATAAACTTAAAAGTAGAAAACTAGCATGCACAGTTCGTTTTACAAGTTTGATTCAAATGTGTGAATGTTGTGGAATGAGTGTGGTTAAAAATGACATTTGGTTTACTTTTATGACAACCCTGACACATATAATCGTCTCCATGTCATTAGAATTAAAAAATAAGCTTAGAATAAAAAAATAAGCTTAAAAGTAGAGTACAAGCATGCACAGTTCGTTTTACAAGTTTGATTCAAATTTGTGAATGTTGTGGAATGAGTGTGGTTAGAAATGACATTTGGTTCACTTTTACAACAACCTTAACGCATACATTCGTCTCCATGTCATTAGAATGCAAAAATAAGCTTAGAATCAAAGAATAAGCTTAAAAGTAGAATACAACCATGCACAGTTCGTTTTACAAGTTTGATTCAAATTTGTGAATGTTGTGGAATGAGTGTGGTTAGAAATGACATTTGGTTCACTTTTACAACAACCTTAACGCATACATTCGTCTCCATGTCATTAGAATGCAAAAATAAGCTTAGAATCAAAGAATAAGCTTAAAAGTAGAATACTAGCATGCACAGTTCGTTTTACAAGTTTGATTCACATGTGTGAATGTTTTGGAATGAGTGTGGTTAGAAATGACATTTGGTTCACTTTTACAACAACCTTAACGCATACATTCGTCTCCATGTCTTTAGAATGCAAAAATAAGCTTAGAATCAAAGAATAAGCTTAAAAGTAGAATACTAGCATGCACAGTTCGTTTTACAATTTTGATTCAAATGTGTGAATGTTGTGGAATGAGTGTGGTTAAAAATGACATTTGGTTTACTTTTAGGACAACCCTAACACATATAATCGTCTCCGTGTCATTAGAATGCAAAAATAAGCTTAGAATCAAAGAATAAGCTTAAAAGTAGAATACAAGCATGCACAGTTCGTTTTACAAGTTTGATTCAAATGTGTGAATGTTGTGGAATGAGTTTGGTAAGAAATGACATTTGGTTTACTTTTACAACAACCTTAACGCATATACTCGTCTCCATGTCATAAGAATGCAAAAATAAGCATAGAATTAAAGAATAAGCTTAAAAGTAGAAAACTAGCATGCACAGTTCGTTTTACAAGTTTGATTCAAATGTGTGAATGTTGTGGAATGAATGTGGTTAGTAATCACATTTGGATTACTTTTATGACAACCCTAACACATATAATCGTCTCCATGTCATTAGAATTAAAAAATAAGCTTAGAATAAAAAAAATAAGCTTAAAAGTAGAATACAAGCATGCACAGTTCGTTTTACAAGTTTGATTCAAATTTGTGAATGTTGTGGAATGAGTGTGGTTAGAAATGACATTTGGTTCACTTTTACAACAACCTTAACGCATACATTCGTCTCCATGTCATTAGAATGCAAAAATAAGCTTAGAATCAAAGAATAAGCTTAAAAGTAGAATACTAGCATGCACAGTTCGTTTTACAAGTTCGATTCACATGTGTGAATGTTTTGGAATGAGTGTGGTTAGAAATGACATTTGGTTCACTTTTACAACAACCTTAACGCATATACTCGTCTCCATGTCATAAGAATGCAAAAATAAGCATAGAATTAAAGAATAAGCTTAAAAGTAGAAAACTAGCATGCACAGTTCGTTTTACAAGTTTGATTCAAATGTGTGAATGTTGTGGAATGAGTGTGGTTAAAAATGACATTTGGTTTACTTTTATGACAACCCTGACACATATAATCGTCTCCATGTCATTAGAATTAAAAAATAAGCTTAGAATAAAAAAATAAGCTTAAAAGTAGAGTACAAGCATGCACAGTTCGTTTTACAAGTTTGATTCAAATTTGTGAATGTTGTGGAATGAGTGTGGTTAGAAATGACATTTGGTTCACTTTTACAACAACCTTAACGCATACATTCGTCTCCATGTCATTAGAATGCAAAAATAAGCTTAGAATCAAAGAATAAGCTTAAAAGTAGAATACAAGCATGCACAGTTCGTTTTACAAGTTTGATTCAAATTTGTGAATGTTGTGGAATAAGTGTGGTTAGAAATGACATTTGGTTCACTTTTACAACAACCTTAACGCATACATTCGTCTCCATGTCATTAGAATGCAAAAATAAGCTTAGAATCAAAGAATAAGCTTAAAAGTAGAATACTAGCATGCACAGTTTGTTTTACAATTTTGATTCAAATGTGTGAATGTTGTGGAATGAGTGTGGTTAAAAATGACATTTGGTTTACTTTTATGACAACCCTGACACATATAATCGTCTCCATGTCATTAGAATTAAAAAATAAGCTTAGAATAAAAAAATAAGCTTAAAAGTAGAATACAAGCATGCACAGTTCGTTTTACAAGTTTGATTCAAATTTGTGAATGTTGTGAAATGAGTGTGGTTAGAAATGACATTTGGTTCACTTTTACAACAACCTTAACGCATACATTCGTCTCCATGTCATTAGAATGCAAAAATAAGCTTAGAATCAAAGAATAAGCTTAAAAGTAGAATACTAGCATGCACAGTTTGTTTTACAATTTTGATTCAAATGTGTGAATGTTGTGGAATGAGTGTGGTTAAAAATGACATTTGGTTTACTTTTAGGACAACCCTAACACATATAATCGTCTCCATGTCATTAGAATGCAAAAATAAGCTTAGAATCAAAGAATAAGCTTAAAAGTAGAATACAAGCATGCACAGTTCGTTTTACAAGTTTGATTCAAATTTGTGAATGTTGTGGAATGAGTGTGGTTAGAAATGACATTTGGTTCACTTTTACAACAACCTTAACGCATACATTCGTCTCCATGTCATTAGAATGCAAAAATAAGCTTAGAATCAAAGAATAAGCTTAAAAGTAGAATACTAGCATGCACAGTTTGTTTTACAATTTTGATTCAAATGTGTGAATGTTGAGGAATGAGTGTGGTTAAAAATGACATTTGGTTTACTTTTAGGACAACCCTAACACATATAATCGTCTCGACGTCATTAGAATTCAAAAATAAGCTTAGAATTAAAGAATAAGCTTAAAAGTAGAAAACTAGCATGCACAGTTCGTTTTACGAGTTTGATTCAAATGTGTGAATGTTGTGGAATGAGTGTGGTTAGAAATGACATTTAGTTTAATTTTATGACAACGCTAACACATATAATCGTCTCCATGTCATTAGAATTCAAAAATAAGCTTAGAATCAAAGAATAAGCTTAAAAGTAGAATACTAGCATGCACAGTTCGTTTTACAAGTTTGATTCAAATTTGTGAATGTTGTGGAATGAGTGTGGTTAGAAATGACATTTGGTTCACTTTTACAACAACCTTAACGCATACATTCGTCTCCATGTCATTAGAATGCAAAAATAAGCTTAGAATCAAAGAATAAGCTTAAAAGTAGAATACTAGCATGCACAGTTTGTTTTACAATTTTGATTCAAATGTGTGAATGTTGTGGAATGAGTGTGGTTAAAAATGACATTTGGTTTACTTTTAGGACAACCCTAACACATATAATCGTCTCCATGTCATTAGAATGCAAAAATAAGCTTAGAATCAAAGAATAAGCTTAAAAGTAGAATACAAGCATGCACAGTTCGTTTTACAAGTTTGATTCAAATTATTGAATGTTGTGGAATGAGTGTGGTTAGAAATGACATTTGGTTCACTTTTACAACAACCTTAACGCATACATTCGTCTCCATGTCATTAGAATGCAAAAATAAGCTTAGAATCAAAGAATAAGCTTAAAAGTAGAATACTAGCATGCACAGTTTGTTTTACAATTTTGATTCAAATGTGTGAATGTTGTGGAATGAGTGTGGTTAAAAATGACATTTGGTTTACTTTTATGACAACCCTGACACATATAATCGTCTCCATGTCATTAGAATTAAAAAATAAGCTTAGAATAAAAAAATAAGCTTAAAAGTAGAATACAAGCATGCACAGTTCGTTTTACAAGTTTGATTCAAATTTGTGAATGTTGTGAAATGAGTGTGGTTAGAAATGACATTTGGTTCACTTTTACAACAACCTTAACGCATACATTCGTCTCCATGTCATTAGAATGCAAAAATAAGCTTAGAATCAAAGAATAAGCTTAAAAGTAGAATACTAGCATGCACAGTTCGTTTTACAATTTTGATTCAAATGTGTGAATGTTGTGGAATGAGTGTGGTTAGAAATGACATTTGGTTTACTTTTATGAGAACCCTAACACATATAATCGTCTCCATGTCATTAGAATTCAAAAATAAGCTTAGAATCAAAGAATAAACTTAAAAGTAGAATACTAGCATGCACAGTTTGTTTTACAAGTTTGATTCAAATGTGTGAATGTTGTGGAATGACTGTGGTTAAAAATGACATTTGGTTTACTTTTAGGACAACCCTAACACATATAATCGTCTCCATGTCATTAGAATGCAAAAATAAGCTTAGAATCAAAGAATAAGCTTAAAAGTAGAATACTAGCATGCACAGTTCGTTTTACAAGTTTGATTCAAATTTGTGAATGTTGTGGAATGAGTGTGGTTAGAAATGACATTTGGCTCACTTTTACAACAACCTTAACGCATACATTCGTCTCCATGTCATTAGAATGCAAAAATAAGCTTAAAAGTAGAATACTAGCATGCACAGTTCGTTTTACAAGTTTGATTCACATGTGTGAATGTTTTGGAATGAGTGTGGTTAGAAATGACATTTGGTTCACTTTTACAACAACCTTAACGCATATACTCGTCTCCATGTCATAAGAATGCAAAAATAAGCATAGAATTAAAGAATAAGCTTAAAAGTAGAAAACTAGCATGCACAGTTCGTTTTACAAGTTTGATTCAAATGTGTGAATGTTGTGGAATGAGTGTGGTTAAAAATGACATTTGGTTTACTTTTATGACAACCCTGACACATATAATCGTCTCCATGTCATTAGAATTAAAAAATAAGCTTAGAATAAAAAAATAAGCTTAAAAGTAGAGTACAAGCATGCACAGCTCGTTTTACAAGTTTGATTCAAATTTGTGAATGTTGTGGAATGAGTGTGGTTAGAAATGACATTTGGTTCACTTTTACAACAACCTTAACGCATACATTCGTCTCCATGTCATTAGAATGCAAAAATAAGCTTAGAATCAAAGAATAAGCTTAAAAGTAGAATACAAGCATGCACAGTTCGTTTTACAAGTTTGATTCAAATTTGTGAATGTTGTGGAATGAGTGTGGTTAGAAATGACATTTGGTTCACTTTTACAACAACCTTAACGCATACATTCGTCTCCATGTCATTAGAATGCAAAAATAAGCTTAGAATCAAAGAATAAGCTTAAAAGTAGAATACTAGCATGCACAGTTTGTTTTACAATTTTGATTCAAATGTGTGAATGTTGTGGAATGAGTGTGGTTAAAAATGACATTTGGTTTACTTTTATGACAACCCTGACACATATAATCGTCTCCATGTCATTAGAATTAAAAAATAAGCTTAGAATAAAAAAATAAGCTTAAAAGTAGAATACAAGCATGCACAGTTCGTTTTACAAGTTTGATTCAAATTTGTGAATGTTGTGAAATGAGTGTGGTTAGAAATGACATTTGGTTCACTTTTACAACAACCTTAACGCATACATTCGTCTCCATGTCATTAGAATGCAAAAATAAGCTTAGAATCAAAGAATAAGCTTAAAAGTAGAATACTAGCATGCACAGTTTGTTTTACAATTTTGATTCAAATGTGTGAATGTTGTGGAATGAGTGTGGTTAAAAATGACATTTGGTTTACTTTTAGGACAACCCTAACACATATAATCGTCTCCATGTCATTAGAATGCAAAAATAAGCTTAGAATCAAAGAATAAGCTTAAAAGTAGAATACAAGCATGCACAGTTCGTTTTACAAGTTTGATTCAAATTTGTGAATGTTGTGGAATGAGTGTGGTTAGAAATGACATTTGGTTCACTTTTACAACAACCTTAACGCATACATTCGTCTCCATGTCATTAGAATGCAAAAATAAGCTTAGAATCAAAGAATAAGCTTAAAAGTAGAATACTAGCATGCACAGTTTGTTTTACAATTTTGATTCAAATGTGTGAATGTTGTGGAATGAGTGTGGTTAAAAATGACATTTGGTTTACTTTTAGGACAACCCTAACACATATAATCGTCTCCATGTCATTAGAATGCAAAAATAAGCTTAGAATCAAAGAATAAGCTTAAAAGTAGAATACTTGCATGCACAGTTCGTTTTACGAGTTTGATTCAAATGTGTGAATGTTGTGGAATGAGTGTGGTTAGAAATGACATTTGGTTCACTTTTACAACAACCTTAACGCACACATTCGTCTCCATGTCATTAGAATGCAAAAATAAGCTTAGAATCAAAGAATAAGCTTAAAAGTAGAATACTAGCATGCACAGTTCGTTTTACAAGTTTGATTCAAATTTGTGAATGTTGTGTAATGAGTGTGGTTAGAAATGACATTTGGTTCACTTTTACAACAACCTTAACGCATACATTCGTCTCCATGTCATTAGAATGCAAAAATAAGCTTAGAATCAAAGAATAAGCTTAAAAGTAGAATACTAGCATGCACAGTTCGTTTTACAATTTTGATTCAAATGTGTGAATGTTGTGGAATGAGTGTGGTTAAAAATGACATTTGGTTTACTTTTAGGACAACCCTAACACATATAATCGTCTCCATGTCATTAGAATGCAAAAATAAGCTTAGAATCAAAGAATAAGCTTAAAAGTAGAATACAAGCATGCACAGTTTGTTTTACAAGTTTGATTCAAATGTGTGAATGTTGTGGAATGAGTTTGGTAAGAAATGACATTTGGTTTACTTTTACAACAACCTTAACGCATATACTCGTCTCCATGTCATAAGAATGCAAAAATAAGCATAGAATTAAAGAATAAGCTTAAAAGTAGAAAACTAGCATGCACAGTTCGTTTTACAAGTTTGATTCAAATGTGTGAATGTTGTGGAATGAGTGTGGTTAAAAATGACATTTGGTTTACTTTTATGACAACCCTGACACATATAATCGTCTCCATGTCATTAGAATTAAAAAATAAGCTTAGAATAAAAAAATAAGCTTAAAAGTAGAATACAAGCATGCACAGTTCGTTTTACAAGTTTGATTCAAATTTGTGAATGTTGTGGAATGAGTGTGCTTAGAAATGACATTTGGTTCACTTTTACAACAACCTTAACGCATACATTCGTCTCCATGTCATTAGAATGCAAAAATAAGCTTAGAATCAAAGAATAAGCTTAAAAGTAGAATACTAGCATGCACAGTTCGTTTTACAATTTTGATTCAAATGTGTGAATGTTGTGGAATGAGTGTGGTTAAAAATGACATTTGGTTTACTTTTAGGACAACCCTAACACATATAATCGTCTCCATGTCATTAGAATGCAAAAATAAGCTTAGAATCAAAGAATAAGCTTAAAAGTAGAATACTAGCATGCACAGTTCGTTTTACAAGTTTGATTCAAATTTGTGAATGTTGTGGAATGAGTGTGGTTAGAAATGACATTTGGTTCACTTTTACAACAACCTTAACGCATACATTCGTCTCCATGTCATTAGAATGCAAAAATAAGCTTAGAATCAAAGAATAAGCTTAAAAGTAGAATACTAGCATGCACAGTTTGTTTTACAATTTTGATTCAAATGTGTGAATGTTGTGGAATGAGTGTGGTTAAAAATGACATTTGGTTTACTTTTAGGACAACCCTAACACATATAATCGTCTCCATGTCATTAGAATGCAAAAATAAGCTTAGAATCAAAGAATAAGCTTAAAAGTAGAATACTAGCATGCACAGTTCGTTTTACAAGTTTGATTCAAATTTGTGAATGTTGTGGAATGAGTGTGGTTAGAAATGACATTTGGTTCACTTTTACAACAACCTTAACGCATACATTCGTCTCCATGTCATTAGAATGCAAAAATAAGCTTAGAATCAAAGAATAAGCTTAAAAGTAGAATACAACCATGCACAGTTCGTTTTACAAGTTTGATTCAAATTTGTGAATGTTGTGGAATGAGTGTGGTTAGAAATGACATTTGGTTCACTTTTACAACAACCTTAACGCATACATTCGTCTCCATGTCATTAGAATGCAAAAATAAGCTTAGAATCAAAGAATAAGCTTAAAAGTAGAATACAAGCATGCACAGTTCGTTTTACAAGTTTGATTCAAATTTGTGAATGTTGTGGAATGAGTGTGGTTAGAAATGACATTTGGTTCACTTTTACAACAACCTTAACGCATACATTCGTCTCCATGTCATTAGAATGCAAAAATAAGCTTAGAATCAAAGAATAAGCTTAAAAGTAGAATACTAGCATGCACAGTTTGTTTTACAATTTTGATTCAAATGTGTGAATGTTGTGGAATGAGTGTGGTTAAAAATGACATTTGGTTTACTTTTATGACAACCCTGACACATATAATCGTCTCCATGTCATTAGAATTAAAAAATAAGCTTAGAATAAAAAAATAAGCTTAAAAGTAGAATACAAGCATGCACAGTTCGTTTTACAAGTTTGATTCAAATTTGTGAATGTTGTGAAATGAGTGTGGTTAGAAATGACATTTGGTTCACTTTTACAACAACCTTAACGCATACATTCGTCTCCATGTCATTAGAATGCAAAAATAAGCTTAGAATCAAAGAATAAGCTTTAAAGTAGAATACTAGCATGCACAGTTTGTTTTACAATTTTGATTCAAATGTGTGAATGTTGTGGAATGAGTGTGGTTAAAAATGACATTTGGTTTACTTTTAGGACAACCCTAACACATATAATCGTCTCCATGTCATTAGAATGCAAAAATAAGCTTAGAATCAAAGAATAAGCTTAAAAGTAGAATACTAGCATGCACAGTTCGTTTTACAAGTTTGATTCAAATTTATGAATGTTGTGGAATGAGTGTGGTTAGAAATGACATTTGGTTCACTTTTACAACAACCTTAACGCATACATTCGTCTCCATGTCATTAGAATGCAAAAATAAGCTTAGAATCAAAGAATAAGCTTAAAAGTAGAATACTAGCATGCACAGTTCGTTTTACAATTTTGATTCAAATGTGTGAATGTTGTGGAATGAGTGTGGTTAGAAATGACATTTGGTTCACTTTTACAACAACCTTAACGCACACATTCGTCTCCATGTCATTAGAATGCAAAAATAAGCTTAGAATCAAAGAATAAGCTTAAAAGTAGAATACTAGCATGCACAGTTCGTTTTACAAGTTTGATTCAAATTTGTGAATGTTGTGTAATGAGTGTGGTTAGAAATGACATTTGGTTCACTTTTACAACAACCTTAACGCATACATTCGTCTCCATGTCATTAGAATGCAAAAATAAGCTTAGAATCAAAGAATAAGCTTAAAAGTAGAATACTAGCATGCACAGTTCGTTTTACAATTTTGATTCAAATGTGTGAATGTTGTGGAATGAGTGTGGTTAAAAATGACATTTGGTTTACTTTTAGGACAACCCTAACACATATAATCGTCTCCATGTCATTAGAATGCAAAAATAAGCTTAGAATCAAAGAATAAGCTTAAAAGTAGAATACAAGCATGCACAGTTTGTTTTACAAGTTTGATTCAAATGTGTGAATGTTGTGGAATGAGTTTGGTAAGAAATGACATTTGGTTTACTTTTACAACAACCTTAACGCATATACTCGTCTCCATGTCATAAGAATGCAAAAATAAGCATAGAATTAAAGAATAAGCTTAAAAGTAGAAAACGAGCATGCACAGTTCGTTTTACAAGTTTGATTCAAATGTGTGAATGTTGTGGAATGAGTGTGGTTAAAAATGACATTTGGTTTACTTTTATGACAACCCTGACACATATAATCGTCTCCATGTCATTAGAATTAAAAAATAAGCTTAGAATAAAAAAATAAGCTTAAAAGTAGAATACAAGCATGCACAGTTCGTTTTACAAGTTTGATTCAAATTTGTGAATGTTGTGGAATGAGTGTGCTTAGAAATGACATTTGGTTCACTTTTACAACAACCTTAACGCATACATTCGTCTCCATGTCATTAGAATGCAAAAATAAGCTTAGAATCAAAGAATAAGCTTAAAAGTAGAATACTAGCATGCACAGTTCGTTTTACAATTTTGATTCAAATGTGTGAATGTTGTGGAATGAGTGTGGTTAAAAATGACATTTGGTTTACTTTTAGGACAACCCTAACACATATAATCGTCTCCATGTCATTAGAATGCAAAAATTAGCTTAGAATCAAAGAATAAGCTTAAAAGTAGAATACAAGCATGCACAGTTCGTTTTACAAGTTTGATTCAAATGTGTGAATGTTGTGGAATGAGTTTGGTAAGAAATGACATTTGGTTTACTTTTACAACAACCTTAACGCATATACTCGTCTCCATGTCATAAGAATGCAAAAATAAGCATAGAATTAAAGAATAAGCTTAAAAGTAGAATACTAGCATGCACAGTTCGTTTTACAAGTTTGATTCAAATGTGTGAATGTTGTGGAATGAGTGTGGTTAAAAATGACATTTGGTTTACTTTTAGGACAACCCTAACACATATAATCGTCTCCATGTCATTAGAATGCAAAAATAAGCTTAGAATCAAAGAATAAGCTTAAAAGTAGAATACTAGCATGCACAGTTCGTTTTACAAGTTTGATTCAAATTTGTGAATGTTGTGGAATGAGTGTGGTTAGAAATGACATTTGGTTCACTTTTACAACAACCTTAACGCATACATTCGTCTCCATGTCATTAGAATGCAAAAATAAGCTTAGAATCAAAGAATAAGCTTTAAAGTAGAATACTAGCATGCACAGTTTGTTTTACAATTTTGATTCAAATGTGTGAATGTTGTGGAATGAGTGTGGTTAAAAATGACATTTGGTTTACTTTTAGGACAACCCTAACACATATAATCGTCTCCATGTCATTAGAATGCAAAAATAAGCTTAGAATCAAAGAATAAGCTTAAAAGTAGAATACAAGCATGCACAGTTCGTTTTACAAGTTTGATTCAAATTTGTGAATAGTGTGGAATGAGTGTGGTTAGAAATGACATTTGGTTCACTTTTACAACAACCTTAACGCATACATTCGTCTCCATGTCATTAGAATGCAAAAATAAGCTTAGAATCAAAGAATAAGCTTAAAAGTAGAATACTAGCATGCACAGTTTGTTTTACAATTTTGATTCAAATGTGTGAATGTTGTGGAATGAGTGTGGTTAAAAATGACATTTGGTTTACTTTTAGGACAACCCTAACACATATAATCGTCTCCATGTCATTAGAATGCAAAAATAAGCTTAGAATCAAAGAATAAGCTTAAAAGTAGAATACTTGCATGCACAGTTCGTTTTACGAGTTTGATTCAAATGTGTGAATGTTGTGGAATGAGTGTGGTTAGAAATGACATTTGGTTCACTTTTACAACAACCTTAACGCACACATTCGTCTCCATGTCATTAGAATGCAAAAATAAGCTTAGAATCAAAGAATAAGCTTAAAAGTAGAATACTAGCATGCACAGTTCGTTTTACAAGTTTGATTCAAATTTGTGAATGTTGTGTAATGAGTGTGGTTAGAAATGACATTTGGTTCACTTTTACAACAACCTTAACGCATACATTCGTCTCCATGTCATTAGAATGCAAAAATAAGCTTAGAATCAAAGAATAAGCTTAAAAGTAGAATACTAGCATGCACAGTTCGTTTTACAATTTTGATTCAAATGTGTGAATGTTGTGGAATGAGTGTGGTTAAAAATGACATTTGGTTTACTTTTAGGACAACCCTAACACATATAATCGTCTCCATGTCATTAGAATGCAAAAATAAGCTTAGAATCAAAGAATAAGCTTAAAAGTAGAATACAAGCATGCACAGTTTGTTTTACAAGTTTGATTCAAATGTGTGAATGTTGTGGAATGAGTTTGGTAAGAAATGACATTTGGTTTACTTTTACAACAACCTTAACGCATATACTCGTCTCCATGTCATAAGAATGCAAAAATAAGCATAGAATTAAAGAATAAGCTTAAAAGTAGAAAACGAGCATGCACAGTTCGTTTTACAAGTTTGATTCAAATGTGTGAATGTTGTGGAATGAGTGTGGTTAAAAATGACATTTGGTTTACTTTTATGACAACCCTGACACATATAATCGTCTCCATGTCATTAGAATTAAAAAATAAGCTTAGAATAAAAAAATAAGCTTAAAAGTAGAATACAAGCATGCACAGTTCGTTTTACAAGTTTGATTCAAATTTGTGAATGTTGTGGAATGAGTGTGCTTAGAAATGACATTTGGTTCACTTTTACAACAACCTTAACGCATACATTCGTCTCCATGTCATTAGAATGCAAAAATAAGCTTAGAATCAAAGAATAAGCTTAAAAGTAGAATACTAGCATGCACAGTTCGTTTTACAATTTTGATTCAAATGTGTGAATGTTGTGGAATGAGTGTGGTTAAAAATGACATTTGGTTTACTTTTAGGACAACCCTAACACATATAATCGTCTCCATGTCATTAGAATGCAAAAATTAGCTTAGAATCAAAGAATAAGCTTAAAAGTAGAATACAAGCATGCACAGTTCGTTTTACAAGTTTGATTCAAATGTGTGAATGTTGTGGAATGAGTTTGGTAAGAAATGACATTTGGTTTACTTTTACAACAACCTTAACGCATATACTCGTCTCCATGTCATAAGAATGCAAAAATAAGCATAGAATTAAAGAATAAGCTTAAAAGTAGAATACTAGCATGCACAGTTCGTTTTACAAGTTTGATTCAAATGTGTGAATGTTGTGGAATGAGTGTGGTTAAAAATGACATTTGGTTTACTTTTAGGACAACCCTAACACATATAATCGTCTCCATGTCATTAGAATGCAAAAATAAGCTTAGAATCAAAGAATAAGCTTAAAAGTAGAATACTAGCATGCACAGTTCGTTTTACAAGTTTGATTCAAATTTGTGAATGTTGTGGAATGAGTGTGGTTAGAAATGACATTTGGTTCACTTTTACAACAACCTTAACGCATACATTCGTCTCCATGTCATTAGAATGCAAAAATAAGCTTAGAATCAAAGAATAAGCTTAAAAGTAGAATACTAGCATGCACAGTTCGTTTTACAATTTCAATTCAAATGTGTGAATGTTGTGGAATGAGTGAGGTTAAAAATGACATTTGGTTTACTTTTAGGACAACCCTAACACATATAATCGTCTCCATGTCATTAGAATGCAAAAATAAGCTTAGAATAAAAAAATAAGCTTAAAAGTAGAATACAAGCCTGCACAGTTCGTTTTACAAGTTTGATTCAAATGTTTGAATGTTGTGGAATCAGTGTGGTTAGAAATGACATTTGGTTCACTTTTACAACAACCTTAACGCATATACTCGTCTCCATGTCATAAGAATGCAAAAATAAGCATAGAATTAAAGAATAAGCTTAAAAGTAGAAAACTAGCATGCACAGTTCGTTTTACAAGTTTGATTCAAATGTGTGAATGTTGTGGAATGAGTTTGGTAAGAAATGACATTTGGTTTACTTTTATGACAACCCTAACACATATAATCGTCTCCACGTCATTAGAATTCAAAAATAAGCTTAGAATTAAAGAATAAGCTTAAAAGTAGAAAACTAGCATGCACAGTTCGTTTTACGAGTTTGATTCAAATGTGTGAATGTTGTGGAATGAGTGTGGTTAGAAATGACATTTAGCTTACTTTTATGACAACGCTAACACATATAATCGTCTCCATGTCATTAGAATTCAAAAGTAACCTTAGAATCAAAGAATAAGCTTAAAAGTAGAATACTAGCATGCACAGTTCGTTTTACAAGTTTGATTCAAATGTGTGAATGTTGTGGAATGAGTGTGGTAAGAAATGACATTTGGTGTACTTTTATGACAACCCTAACACATATAATCGTCTCCAGGTCATTAGAATTCTAAAATAAGCTTAGAATAAAAAAATAAGCTTAAAAGTAGAATACAAGCCTGCACTGTTCGTTTTACAAGTTTGATTCAAATTTGTGAATGTTGTGGAATGATTGTGGTTAGAAATGACATTTGGTTCACTTTTACAACAACCTTAACGCATACAATCGTCTCCATGTCATTAGAATGCAAAAAAAAGCTTAGAATCAAAAAATAAGCTTAAAAGTAGAATACAAGCATGCACAGTTCGTTTTACAAGTTTGATTCCAATGTGTGAATGTTGTGGAATGAGTTTGGTAAGAAATGACATTTGGTTTACTTTTATGACAACCCTAACACATATAATCGTCTCCATGTCATTAGAATTCAAAAATAAGCTTAGAATAAAAAAAATAAGCTTAAAAGTAGAATACAAGCCTGCACTGTTCGTTTTACAAGTTTGATTCAAATGTGTGAATGTTGTGGAATGAGTGTGGTTAAAAATGACATTTGGTTTACTTTTATGACAACCCTAACCCATATAATCGTCTCCATGTCATTAGAATTCAAAAATAAGATTAGAATCAAAGAATAAGCTTAAAAGTAGAATACTAGCATGCACAGTTTGTTTTTACAAGTTTGATTCAAATGTGTGAATGTTGTGGAATGAATGTGGTTAGAAATCACATTTGGATTACTTTTATGACAACCCTAACTCATATAATCGTCTCCATGTCATTAGAATTCAAAAATAAGCTTAGAATCAAAGAATAAGCTTAAAAGTAGAATACTAGCATGCACAGTTCGTTTTACAACTTTGATTCAAATTTGTGAATGTTGTGGAATGAGTGTGGTTAGAAATGACATTTGGTTCACTTTTACAACAACCTTAACGCATACATTCGTCTCCATGTCATTAGAATGCAAAAATAAGCTTAGAATCAAAGAATAAGCTTAAAAGTAGAATACTAGCATGCACAGTTCGTTTTACAATTTTGATTCAAATGTGTGAATGTTGTGGAATGAGTGTGGTTAAAAATGACATTTGGTTTACTTTTAGGACAACCCTAACACATATAATCGTCTCCATGTCATTAGAATGCAAAAATAAGCTTAGAATCAAAGAATAAGCTTAAAAGTAGAATACAAGCATGCACAGTTCGTTTTACAAGTTTGATTCAAATGTGTGAATGTTGTGGAATGAGTTTGGTAAGAAATGACATTTGGTTTACTTTTATGACAACCCTAACACATATAATCGTCTCCACGTCATTAGAATTCAAAAATAAGCTTAGAATTAAAGAATAAGCTTAAAAGTAGAAAACTAGCATGCACAGTTCGTTTTACGAGTTTGATTCAAATGTGTGAATGTTGTGGAATGAGTGTGGTTAGAAATGACATTTAGCTTACTTTTATGACAACGCTAACACATATAATCGTCTCCATGTCATTAGAATTCAAAAATAACCTTAGAATCAAAGAATAAGCTTAAAAGTAGAATACTAGCATGCACAGTTCGTTTTACAAGTTTGATTCAAATGTGTGAATGTTGTGGAATGAGTGTGGTAAGAAATGACATTTGGTTTACTTTTATGACAACTCTAACACATATAATCGTCTCCATGTCATTAGAATTCAAAAATAAGCTTAGAATCAAAGAATAAGCTTAAAAGTAGAATACTAGCATGCACAGTTTGTTTTACAAGTTTGATTCAAATGTGTGAATGTTGTGGAATGAATGTGGTTAGAAATCACATTTGGATTACTTTTATGACAACCCTAACTCATATAATCGTCTCCATGTCATTAGAATTCAAAAATAAGCTTAGAATCAAAGAATAAGCTTAAAAGTAGAATACTAGCATGCACAGTTCGTTTTACAAGTTTGATTCAAATTTGTGAATGTTGTGGAATGATTGTGGTTAGAAATGACATTTGGTTCACTTTTACAACAACCTTAACGCATACAATCGTCTCCATGTCATTAGAATGCAAAAATAAGTTTAGAATAAAAAAATAAGCTTAAAAGTAGAATACAAGCATGCACAGTTCGTTTTACAAGTTTGATTCAAATTTGTGAATGTTGTGGAATGAGTGTGGTTAGAAATGACATTTGGTTCACTTTTACAACAACCTTAACGCATACATTCGTCTCCATGTCATTAGAATGCAAAAATAAGCTTAGAATCAAAGAATAAGCTTAAAAGTAGAATACTAGCATGCACAGTTCGTTTTACAATTTTGATTCAAATGTGTGAATGTTGTGGAACGAGTGTGGTAAGAAATGACATTTGGTTTCCTTTTATGACAACCCTAACACATATAATTGTCTCCATGTCATTAGAATTCAAAAATAAGCTTAGAATCAAAAAATAAGCTTAAAAGTAGAATACAAGCATGCACAGTTCGTTTTACAAGTTTGATTCAAATGTGTGAATGTTGTGGAATGAGTTTGGTAAGAAATGACATTTGGTTTACTTTTATGACAACCCTAACACATATAATCGTCTCCATGTCATTAGAATTCAAAAATAAGCTTAGAATAAAAAAAATAAGCTTAAAAGTAGAATACAAGCCTGCACTGTTCGTTTTACAAGTTTGATTCAAATGTGTGAATGTTGTGGAATGAGTGTGGTTAAAAATGACATTTGGTTTACTTTTATGACAACGCTGACACATATAATCGTCTCCATGTCATTAGAATTCAAAAATAAGCTTAGAATCAAAGAATAAGCTTAAAAGTAGAATAATAGCATGCACAGTTCGTTTTACAAGTTTGATTCAAATGGGTGAATGTTGTGGAATGAGTGTGGTTAGAAATGACATTTAGCTTACTTTTATGACAAAGCTAACACATATAATCGTCTCCATGTCATTAGAATTCAAAAATAACCTTAGAATCAAAGAATAAGCTTAAAAGTAGAATACTAGCATGCACTGTTCGTTTTACAAGTTTGATTCAAATTTGTGAATGTTGTGGAATGATTGTGGTTAGAAATGACATTTGGTTCACTTTTACAACAACCTTAACGCATACAATCGTCTCCATGTCATTAGAATGCAAAAATAAGTTTAGAATAAAAAAATAAGCTTAAAAGTAGAATACAAGCATGCACAGTTCGTTTTACAAGTTTGATTCAAATGTGTGAATGTTGTGGAATGAGTTTGGTAAGAAATGACATTTGGTTTACTTTTATGACAACCCTAACACATATAATCGTCTCCATGTCATTAGAATTCAAAAATAAGCTTAGAATAAAAAAAATAAGCTTAAAAGTAGAATACAAGCCTGCACTGTTCGTTTTACAAGTTTGATTCAAATGTGTGAATATTGTGGAATGAGTGTGGCTAAAAATGACATTTGGTTTACTTTTAGGACAACCCTAACCCATATAATCGTCTCCATGTCATTAGAATTCAAAAATAAGATTAGAATCAAAGAATAAGCTTAAAAGTAGAATACTAGCATGCACAGTTCGTTTTACAAGTTTGATTCAAATTTGTGAATGTTGTGGAATGAGTGTGGTTAGAAATGACATTTGGTTTACTTTTAGGACAACCCTAACACATATAATCGTCTCCATGTCATTAGAATGCAAAAATAAGCTTAGAATCAAAGAATAAGCTTAAAAGTAGAATACAAGCATGCACAGTTCGTTTTACAAGTTTGATTCAAATGTGTGAATGTTGTGGAATGAATGTGGTTAGAAATCACATTTGGATTACTTTTATGACAACCCTAACACATATAATCGTCTCCATGTCATTAGAATTCAAAAATAAGCTTAGAATTAAAGAATAAGCTTAAAAGTAGAAAACTAGCATGCACAGTTCGTTTTACGAGTTTGATTCAAATGTGTGAATGTTGTGGAATGAGTGTGGTTAGAAATGACATTTGGTTCACTTTTACAACAACCTTAACGCATACATTCGCCTCCATGTCATTAGAATGCAAAAATAAGCTTAGAATCAAAGAATAAGCTTAAAAGTAGAATACTAGCATGCACAGTTCGTTTTACAAGTTTGATTCAAATGTGTGAATGTTGTGGAATGAGTTTGGTAAGAAATGACATTTGGTGTACTTTTATGACAACCCTAACACATATAATCGTCTCCATGTCATTAGAATGCAAAAATAAGCTTAGAATCAAAGAATAAGCTTAAAAGTAGAATACAAGCATGCACAGTTCGTTTTACAAGTTTGATTCAAATGTGTGAATGTTGTGGAATGAGTTTGGTAAGAAATGACATTTGGTTTACCTTTATGACAACCCTAACACATATAATCGTCTCCACGTCATTAGAATTCAAAAATAAGCTTAGAATTAAAGAATAAGCTTAAAAGTAGAAAACTAGCATGCACAGTTCGTTTTACGAGTTTGATTCAAATGTGTGAATGTTGTGGAACGAGTGTGGCTAGAAATGACATTTAGCTTACTTTTATGACAACCCTAACCCATATAATCGTCTCCATGTCATTAGAATTCAAAAATAAGATTAGAATCAAAGAATAAGCTTAAAAGTAGAATACTAGCATGCCCAGTTTGTTTTACAAGTTTGATTCAAATGTGTGAATGTTGTGGAATGAATGTGGTTAGAAATCACATTTGGATTACTTTTATGACAACCCTAACACATATAATCGTCTCCATGTCATTAGAATTCAAAAATAAGCTTAGAATTAAAGAATAAGCTTAAAAGTAGAATACTAGCATGCAGAGTTCGTTTTACAAGTTTGATTCAAATTTGTGAATGTTGTGGAATGAGTGTGGTTAGAAATGACATTTGGTTTACTTTTAGGACAACCCTAACACATATAATCGTCTCCATGTCATTAGAATGCAAAAATAAGCTTAGAATCAAAGAATAAGCTTAAAAGTAGAATACTAGCATGCACAGTTCGTTTTACAAGTTTGATTCAAATTTGTGAATGTTGTGGAATGATTGTGGTTAGAAATGACATTTGGTTCACTTTTACAACAACCTTAACGCATACAATCGTCTCCATGTCATTAGAATGCAAAAATAAGTTTAGAATAAAAAAATAAGCTTAAAAGTAGAATACAAGCATGCACAGTTCGTTTTACAAGTTTGATTCAAATTTGTGAATGTTGTGGAATGAGTGTGGTTAGAAATGACATTTGGTTCACTTTTACAACAACCTTAACGCATACATTCGTCTCCATGTCATTAGAATGCAAAAATAAGCTTAGAATCAAAGAATAAGCTTAAAAGTAGAATACTAGCATGCACAGTTCGTTTTACAATTTTGATTCAAATGTGTGAATGTTGTGGAACGAGTGTGGTAAGAAATGACATTTGGTTTCCTTTTATGACAACCCTAACACATATAATTGTCTCCATGTCATTAGAATTCAAAAATAAGCTTAGAATCAAAAAATAAGCTTAAAAGTAGAATACAAGCATGCACAGTTCGTTTTACAAGTTTGATTCAAATGTGTGAATGTTGTGGAATGAGTTTGGTAAGAAATGACATTTGGTTTACTTTTATGACAACCCTAACACATATAATCGTCTCCATGTCATTAGAATTCAAAAATAAGCTTAGAATAAAAAAAATAAGCTTAAAAGTAGAATACAAGCCTGCACTGTTCGTTTTACAAGTTTGATTCAAATGTGTGAATGTTGTGGAATGAGTGTGGTTAAAAATGACATTTGGTTTACTTTTATGACAACGCTGACACATATAATCGTCTCCATGTCATTAGAATTCAAAAATAAGCTTAGAATCAAAGAATAAGCTTAAAAGTAGAATAATAGCATGCACAGTTCGTTTTACAAGTTTGATTCAAATGGGTGAATGTTGTGGAATGAGTATGGTTAGAAATGACATTTAGCTTACTTTTATGACAAAGCTAACACATATAATCGTCTCCATGTCATTAGAATTCAAAAATAACCTTAGAATCAAAGAATAAGCTTAAAAGTAGAATACTAGCATGCACTGTTCGTTTTACAAGTTTGATTCAAATTTGTGAATGTTGTGGAATGATTGTGGTTAGAAATGACATTTGGTTCACTTTTACAACAACCTTAACGCATACAATCGTCTCCATGTCATTAGAATGCAAAAATAAGTTTAGAATAAAAAAATAAGCTTAAAAGTAGAATACAAGCATGCACAGTTCGTTTTACAAGTTTGATTCAAATGTGTGAATGTTGTGGAATGAGTTTGGTAAGAAATGACATTTGGTTTACTTTTATGACAACCCTAACACATATAATCGTCTCCATGTCATTAGAATTCAAAAATAAGCTTAGAATAAAAAAAATAAGCTTAAAAGTAGAATACAAGCCTGCACTGTTCGTTTTACAAGTTTGATTCAAATGTGTGAATATTGTGGAATGAGTGTGGCTAAAAATGACATTTGGTTTACTTTTAGGACAACCCTAACCCATATAATCGTCTCCATGTCATTAGAATTCAAAAATAAGATTAGAATCAAAGAATAAGCTTAAAAGTAGAATACTAGCATGCACAGTTCGTTTTACAAGTTTGATTCAAATTTGTGAATGTTGTGGAATGAGTGTGGTTAGAAATGACATTTGGTTTACTTTTAGGACAACCCTAACACATATAATCGTCTCCATGTCATTAGAATGCAAAAATAAGCTTAGAATCAAAGAATAAGCTTAAAAGTAGAATACAAGCATGCACAGTTCGTTTTACAAGTTTGATTCAAATGTGTGAATGTTGTGGAATGAATGTGGTTAGAAATCACATTTGGATTACTTTTATGACAACCCTAACACATATAATCGTCTCCATGTCATTAGAATTTAAAAATAAGCTTAGAATTAAAGAATAAGCTTAAAAGTAGAAAACTAGCATGCACAGTTCGTTTTACGAGTTTGATTCAAATGTGTGAATGTTGTGGAATGAGTGTGGTTAGAAATGACATTTGGTTCACTTTTACAACAACCTTAACGCATACATTCGCCTCCATGTCATTAGAATGCAAAAATAAGCTTAGAATCAAAGAATAAGCTTAAAAGTAGAATACTAGCATGCACAGTTCGTTTTACAAGTTTGATTCAAATGTGTGAATGTTGTGGAATGAGTTTGGTAAGAAATGACATTTGGTGTACTTTTATGACAACCCTAACACATATAATCGTCTCCATGTCATTAGAATGCAAAAATAAGCTTAGAATCAAAGAATAAGCTTAAAAGTAGAATACAAGCATGCACAGTTCGTTTTACAAGTTTGATTCAAATGTGTGAATGTTGTGGAATGAGTTTGGTAAGAAATGACATTTGGTTTACTTTTATGACAACCCTAACACATATAATCGTCTCCACGTCATTAGAATTCAAAAATAAGCTTAGAATTAAAGAATAAGCTTAAAAGTAGAAAACTAGCATGCACAGTTCGTTTTACGAGTTTGATTCAAATGTGTGAATGTTGTGGAACGAGTGTGGCTAGAAATGACATTTAGCTTACTTTTATGACAACCCTAACCCATATAATCGTCTCCATGTCATTAGAATTCAAAAATAAGATTAGAATCAAAGAATAAGCTTAAAAGTAGAATACTAGCATGCCCAGTTTGTTTTACAAGTTTGATTCAAATGTGTGAATGTTGTGGAATGAATGTGGTTAGAAATCACATTTGGATTACTTTTATGACAACCCTAACACATATAATCGTCTCCATGTCATTAGAATTCAAAAATAAGCTTAGAATTAAAGAATAAGCTTAAAAGTAGAATACTAGCATGCAGAGTTCGTTTTACAAGTTTGATTCAAATTTGTGAATGTTGTGGAATGAGTGTGGTTAGAAATGACATTTGGTTTACTTTTAGGACAACCCTAACACATATAATCGTCTCCATGTCATTAGAATGCAAAAATAAGCTTAGAATCAAAGAATAAGCTTAAAAGTAGAATACTAGCATGCACAGTTCGTTTTACAAGTTTGATTCAAATTTGTGAATGTTGTGGAATGAGTGTGGTTAGAAATGACATTTGGTTTACTTTTAGGACAACCCTAACACATATAATCGTCTCCATGTCATTAGAATGCAAAAATAAGCTTAGAATCAAAGAATAAGCTTAAAAGTAGAATACAAGCATGCACAGTTCGTTTTACAAGTTTGATTCAAATGTGTGAATGTTGTGGAATGAATGTGGTTAGAAATCACATTTGGATTACTTTTATGACAACCCTAACACATATAATCGTCTCCATGTCATTAGAATTCAAAAATAAGCTTAGAATTAAAGAATAAGCTTAAAAGTAGAAAACTAGCATGCACAGTTCGTTTTACGAGTTTGATTCAAATGTGTGAATGTTGTGGAATGAGTGTGGTTAGAAATAACATTTGGTTCACTTTTACAACAACCTTAACGCATACATTCGCCTCCATGTCATTAGAATGCAAAAATAAGCTTAGAATCAAAGAATAAGCTTAAAAGTAGAATACTAGCATGCACAGTTCGTTTTACAAGTTTGATTCAAATGTGTGAATGTTGTGGAATGAGTTTGGTAAGAAATGACATTTGGTGTACTTTTATGACAACCCTAACACATATAATCGTCTCCATGTCATTAGAATGCAAAAATAAGCTTAGAATCAAAGAATAAGCTTAAAAGTAGAATACAAGCATGCACAGTTCGTTTTACAAGTTTGATTCAAATGTGTGAATGTTGTGGAATGAGTTTGGTAAGAAATGACATTTGGTTTACTTTTATGACAACCCTAACACATATAATCGTCTCCACGTCATTAGAATTCAAAAATAAGCTTAGAATTAAAGAATAAGCTTAAAAGTAGAAAACTAGCATGCACAGTTCGTTTTACGAGTTTGATTCAAATGTGTGAATGTTGTGGAATGAGTGTGGCTAGAAATGACATTTAGCTTACTTTTATGACAACGCTAACACATATAATCGTCTCCATGTCATTAGAATTCAAAAATAACCTTAGAATCAAAGAATAAGCTTAAAAGTAGAATACTAGCATGCACAGTTCGTTTTACAAGTTTGATTCAAATGTGTGAATGTTGTGGAATGAGTGTGGTTAGAAATGACACTTGGTTTACTTTTATGACAACCCTAACACATATAATCGTCTCCATGCCATTAGAATTCAAAAATAAGCTTAGAATCAAAGAATAAGCTTAAAAATAGAATACAAGCATGCATAGTTCGTTTTACAAGTTTGATTCAAATGTGTGAATGTTGTGGAATGAGTGTGGGTAGAAATGACACTTGGTTTACTTTTATGACAACCCTAACACATATAATCGTCTCCATGTCATTAGAATTCAAAAATAAGCTTAGAATCAAAGAATAAGCTTAAAAGTAGAATACAAGCATGCATAGTTCGTTTTACAAGTTTGATTCAAATGTGTTAATGTTGTGGAATGAGTGTGGTTAGAAATGACATTTGGTTTACTTTTATGACAACCCTAACACATATAATCGTCTCCATGTCATTAGAATTCAAAAATAAGCTTAAAATCAAAGAATAAGCTGAATACAAGCATGCATAGTTCGTTTTACATGTTTGATTCAAATGTGTGAATGTTGTGGAATGAGTGTGGTTAGAAATGACACTTGGTTTACTTTTATGACAACCCTAACACATATAATCGTCTCCATGTCATTAGAATTCAAAAATAAGCTTAGAATCAAAGAATAAGCTTAAAAGTAGAATACAAGCATGCATAGTTCGTTTTACAAGTTTGATTTAAATGTGTTAATGTTGTGGAATGAGTGTGGTTAGAAATGACATTTGGTTTACTTTTATGACAACCCTAACACATATAATCGTCTCCATGTCATTAGAATTCAAAAATAAGTTTAGAATCAAAGAATAAGCTTAAAAATAGAATACAAGCATGCATAGTTCGTTTTACAAGTTTGATTCAAATGTGTGAATGTTGTGGAATGAGTGTGGTTAGAAATGACACTTGGTTTACTTTTATGACAACCCTAACACATATAATCGTCTCCATGTCATTAGAATTCAAAAATAAGCTTAGAATCAAAGAATAAGCTTAAAAATATAATACAAGCATGCATAGTTCGTTTTACAAGTTTGATTCAAATGTGTTAATGTTGTGGAATGAGTGTGGTTAGAAATGACATTTGGTTTTATGACAACCCTAACACATATAATCGTCTCCATGTCATTAGAATTCAAAAATAAGCTTAAAATCAAAGAATAAGCTGAATACAAGCATGCATGGTTCGTTTTACAAGTTTGATTCAAATGTGTTAATGTTGTGGAATGAGTGTGGTTAGAAATGACATTTGGTTTACTTTTATGACAACCCTAACACATATAATCGTCTCCATGTCATTAGAATTCAAAAATAAGCTTAAAATCAAAGAATAAGCTGAATACAAGCATGCATAGTTCGTTTTACATGTTTGATTCAAATGTGTGAATGTTGTGGAATGAGTGTGGTTAGAAATGACACTTGGTTTACTTTTATGACAACCCTAACACATATAATCGTCTCCATGTCATTAGAATCCAAAAATAAGTTTAGAATCAAAGAATAAGCTTTAAAGTAGAATACAAGCATGCATAGTTCGTTTTACAAGTTTGATTCAAATGTGTGAATGTTGTGGAATGAGTGTGGTTAGAAATGACACTTGGTTTACTTTTATGACAACCCTAACACATATAATCGTCTCCATGTCATTAGAATTCAAAAATAAGCTTAGAATCAAAGAATAAGCTTAAAAATAGAATACAAGCATGCATAGTTCGTTTTACAAGTTTGATTCAAATGTGTGAATGTTGTGGAATGAGTGTGGTTAGAAATGACACTTGGTTTACTTTTATGACAACCCTAACACATATAATCGTCTCCATGTCATTAGAATTCAAAAATAAGCTTAGAATCAAAGAATAAGCTTAAAAGTAGAATACAAGCATGCATAGTTCGTTTTACAAGTTTGATTCAAATGTGTTAATGTTGTGGAATGAGTGTGGTTAGAAATGACATTTGGTTTACTTTTATGACAACCCTAACACATATAATCGTCTCCATGTCATTAGAATTCAAAAATAAGCTTAAAATCAAAGAATAAGCTGAATACAAGCATGCATAGTTCGTTTTACATGTTTGATTCAAATGTGTGAATGTTGTGGAATGAGTGTGGTTAGAAATGACACTTGGTTTACTTTTATGACAACCCTAACACATATAATCGTCTCCATGTCATTAGAATTCAAAAATAAGCTTAGAATCAAAGAATAAGCTTAAAACTAGAATACAAGCATGCATAGTTCGTTTTACAAGTTTGATTTAAATGTGTTAATGTTGTGGAATGAGTGTGGTTAGAAATGACATTTGGTTTACTTTTATGACAACCCTAACACATATAATCGTCTCCATGTCATTAGAATTCAAAAATAAGCTTAAAATCAAAGAATAAGCTGAATACAAGCATGCATAGTTCGTTTTACATGTTTGATTCAAATGTGTGAATGTTGTGGAATGAGTGTGGTTAGAAATGACACTTGGTTTACTTTTATGACAACCCTAACACATATAATCGTCTCCATGTCATTAGAATTCAAAAATAAGCTTAGAATCAAAGAATAAGCTTAAAAATATAATACAAGCATGCATAGTTCGTTTTACAAGTTTGATTCAAATGTGTGAATGTTGTGGAATGAGTGTGGTTAGAAATGACACTTGGTTTACTTTTATGACAACCCTAACACATATAATCGTCTCCATGTCATTAGAATTCAAAAATAAGCTTAGAATCAAAGAATAAGCTTAAAAATATAATACAAGCATGCATAGTTCGTTTTACAAGTTTGATTCAAATGTGTGAATGTTGTGGAATGAGTGTGGTTAGAAATGACACTTGGTTTACTTTTATGACAACCCTAACACATATAATCGTCTCCATGTCATTAGAATTCAAAAATAAGCTTAGAATCAAAGAATAAGCTTAAAAATATAATACAAGCATGCATAGTTCGTTTTACAAGTTTGATTCAAATGTGTGAATGTTGTGGAATGAGTGTGGTTAGAAATGACACTTGGTTTACTTTTATGACAACCCTAACACATATAATCGTCTCCATGTCATTAGAATTCAAAAATAAGCTTAGAATCAAAGAATAAGCTTAAAAGTAGAATACAAGCATGCATAGTTCGTTTTACAAGTTTGATTCAAATGTGTTAATGTTGTGGAATGAGTGTGGTTAGAAATGACATTTGGTTTACTTTTATGACAACCCTAACACATATAATCGTCTCCATGTCATTAGAATTCAAAAATAAGCTTAAAATCAAAGAATAAACTGAATACAAGCATGCATAGTTCGTTTTACATGTTTGATTCAAATGTGTGAATGTTGTGGAATGAGTGTGGTTAGAAATGACACTTGGTTTACTTTTATGACAACCCTAACACATATAATCGTCTCCATGTCATTAGAATTCAAAAATAAGCTTAGAATCAAAGAATAAGCTTAAAAGTAGAATACAAGCATGCATAGTTCGTTTTACAAGTTTGATTTAAATGTGTTAATGTTGTGGAATGAGTGTGGTTAGAAATGACATTTGGTTTACTTTTATGACAACCCTAACACATATAATCGTCTCCATGTCATTAGAATTCAAAAATAAGCTTAAAATCAAAGAATAAGCTGAATACAAGCATGCATAGTTCGTTTTACATGTTTGATTCAAATGTGTGAATGTTGTGGAATGAGTGTGGTTAGAAATGACACTTGGTTTACTTTTATGACAACCCTAACACATATAATCGTCTCCATGTCATTAGAATTCAAAAATAAGCTTAGAATCAAAGAATAAGCTTAAAAGTAGAATACAAGCATGCATAGTTCGTTTTACAAGTTTGATTTAAATGTGTTAATGTTGTGGAATGAGTGTGGTTAGAAATGACATTTGGTTTACTTTTATGACAACCCTAACACATATAATCGTCTCCATGTCATTAGAATTCAAAAATAAGTTTAGAATCAAAGAATAAGCTTAAAAATAGAATACAAGCATGCATAGTTCGTTTTACAAGTTTGATTCAAATGTGTGAATGTTGTGGAATGAGTGTGGTTAGAAATGACACTTGGTTTACTTTTATGACAACCCTAACACATATAATCATCTCCATGTCATTAGAATCCAAAAATAAGCTTAAAATCAAAGAATAAGCTGAATACAAGCATGCATAGTTCGTTTTACATGTTTGATTCAAATGTGTGAATGTTGTGGAATGAGTGTGGTTAGAAAAGACACTTGGTTTACTTTTATGACAACCCTAACACATATAATCGTCTCCATGTCATTAGAATTCAAAAATAAGCTTAAAATAAAAGAATAAGCTGAATACAAGCATGCATAGTTCGTTTTACATGTTTGATTCAAATGTGTGAATGTTGTGGAATGAGTGTGGTTAGAAATGACACTTGGTTTACTTTTATGACAACCCTAACACATATAATCGTCTCCATGTCATTAGAATTCAAAAATAAGCTTAAAATCAAAGAATAAGCTGAATACAAGCATGCATAGTTCGTTTTACATGTTTGATTCAAATGTGTGAATGTTGTGGAATGAGTGTGGTTAGAAAAGACACTTGGTTTACTTTTATGACAACCCTAACACATATAATCGTCTCCATGTCATTAGAATTCAAAAATAAGCTTAAAATAAAAGAATAAGCTGAATACAAGCATGCATAGTTCGTTTTACATGTTTGATTCAAATGTGTGAATGTTGTGGAATGAGTGTGGTTAGAAATGACACTTGGTTTACTTTTATGACAACCCTAACACATATAATCGTCTCCATGTCATTAGAATTCAAAAATAAGCTTAAAATCAAAGAATAAGCTGAATACAAGCATGCATAGTTCGTTTTACATGTTTGATTCAAATGTGTGAATGTTGTGGAATGAGTGTGGTTAGAAAAGACACTTGGTTTACTTTTATGACAACCCTAACACATATAATCGTCTCCATGTCATTAGAATTCAAAAATAAGCTTAAAATCAAAGAATAAGCTGAATACAAGCATGCATAGTTCGTTTTACATGTTTGATTCAAATGTGTGAATGTTGTGGAATGAGTGTGGTTAGAAATGACACTTGGTTTACTTTTATGACAACCCTAACACATATAATCGTCTCCATGTCATTAGAATTCAAAAATAAGCTTAGAATCAAAGAATAAGCTTAAAAGTAGAATACAAGCATGCATAGTTCGTTTTACAAGTTTGATTCAAATGTGTTAATGTTGTGGAATGAGTGTGGTTAGAAATGACATTTGGTTTACTTTTATGACAACCCTAACACATATAATCGTCTCCATGTCATTAGAATTCAAAAATAAGCTTAAAATCAAAGAATAAGCTGAATACAAGCATGCATAGTTCGTTTTACATGTTTGATTCAAATGTGTGAATGTTGTGGAATGAGTGTGGTTAGAATTGACACTTGGTTTACTTTTATGACAACCCTAACACATATAATCGTCTCCATGTCATTAGAATTCAAAAATAAGCTTAGAATCAAAGAATAAGCTTAAAAGTAGAATACAAGCATGCATAGTTCGTTTTACAAGTTTGATTCAAATGTGTTAATGTTGTGGAATGAGTGTGGTGAGAAATGACATTTGGTTTACTTTTATGACAACCCTAACACATATAATCGTCTCCATGTCATTAGAATTAAAAAATAAGCTTAGAATCAAAGAATAAGCTTAAAAATAGAATACAAGCATGCATAGTTGGTTTTACAAGTTTGAGTCAAATGTGTGAATGTTGTGGAATGAGTGTGGTTAGAAAGGACACTTGGTTTACTTTTATGACAACCCAAACACATATAATCGTCTCCATGTCATTAGAATTCAAAAATAAGCTTAGAATCAAAGAATAAGCTTAAAAATAGAATACAAGCATGCATAATTCGTTTTACAAGTTTGATTCAAATGTGTGAATGTTGTGGAATGAGTGTGGTTAGAAATGACACTTGGTTTACTTTTATGACAACCCTAACACATATAATCGTCTCCATGTCATTAGAATTCAAAAATAAGCTTAGAATCAAAGAATAAGCTTAAAAGTAGAATACAAGCATGCATAGTTCGTTTTACATGTTTGATTCAAATGTGTGAATGTTGTGGAATGAGTGTGGTTAGAAATGACACTTGGTTTACTTTTATGACAACCCTAACACATATAATCGTCTCCATGTCATTAGAATTCAAAAATAAGCTTAAAATCAAAGAATAAGCTGAATACAAGCATGCATAGTTCGTTTTACATGTTTGATTCAAATGTGTGAATGTTGTGGAATGAGTGTGGTTAGAAATGACACTTGGTTTACTTTTATGACAACCCTAACACATATCATCGTCTCCATGTCATTAGAATTCAAAAATAAGCTTAAAATCAAAGAATAAGCTGAATACAAGCATGCATAGTTCGTTTTACATGTTTGATTCAAATGTGTGAATGTTGTGGAATGAGTGTGGTTAGAAAAGACACTGGGTTTACTTTTATGACAACCCTAACACATATAATCGTCTCCATGTCATTAAAATTCAAAAATAAGCTTAGAATCAAAGAATAAGCTTAAAAGTAGAATACAAGCATGCATAGTTCGTTTTACAAGTTTGATTCAAATGTGTTAATGTTGTGGAATGAGTGTGGTTAGAAATGACATTTGGTTTACTTTTATGACAACCCTAACACATATAATCGTCTCCATGTCATTAGAATTCAAAAATAAGCTTAAAATCAATGAATAAGCTGAATACAAGCATGCATAGTTCGTTTTACATGTTTGATTCAAATGTGTGAATGTTGTGGAATGAGTGTGGTTAGAAATGACACTTGGTTTACTTTTATGACAACCCTAACACATATAATCGTCTCCATGTCATTAGAATTCAAAAATAAGCTTAGAATCAAAGAATAAGATTAAAAGTAGAATACAAGCATGCATAGTTCGTTTTACAAGTTTGATTCAAATGTGTTAATGTTGTGGAATGAGTGTGGTGAGAAATGACATTTGGTTTACTTTTATGACAACCCTAACACATATAATCGTCTCCATGTCATTAGAATTAAAAAATAAGTTTAGAATCAAAGAATAAGCTTAAAAATAGAATACAAGCATGCATAGTTCGTTTTACAAGTTTGAGTCAAATGTGTGAATGTTGTGGAATGAGTGTGGTTAGAAATGACACTTGGTTTACTTTTATGACAACCCTAACACATATAATCGTCTCCATGTCATTAGAATTCAAAAATAAGCTTAGAATCAAAGAATAAGCTTAAAAGTAGAATACAAGCATGCATAGTTCGTTTTACAAGTTTGATTCAAATGTGTTAATGTTGTGGAATGAGTGTGGTTAGAAATGACATTTGGTTTACTTTTATGACAACCCTAACACATATAATCGTCTCCATGTCATTAGAATTCAAAAATAAGCTTAAAATCAAAGAATAAGCTTAAAAGTAGAATACAAGCATGCATAGTTCGTTTTACAAGTTTGATTCAAATGTGTTAATGTTGTGGAATGAGTGTGGTTAGAAATGACATTTGGTTTACTTTTATGACAACCCTAACACATATAATCGTCTCCATGTCATTAGAATTCAAAAATAAGCTTAGAATCAAAGAATAAGCTTAAAAATAGAATACAAGCATGCATAGTTCGTTTTACAAGTTTGATTCAAATGTGTGAATGTTGTGGAATGAGTGTGGTTAGAAATGACACTTGGTTTACTTTTATGACAACCCTAACACATATAATCGTCTCCATGTCATTAGAATCCAAAAATAAGCTTAGAATCAAAGAATAAGCTTAAAAGTAGAATACAAGCATGCATAGTTCGTTTTACAAGTTTGATTCAAATGTGTTAATGTTGTGGAATGAGTGTGGTTAGAAATGACATTTGGTTTACTTTTATGACAACCCTAACACATATAATCGTCTCCATGTCATTAGAATTCAAAAATAAGCTTAAAATCAAAGAATAAGCTTAAAAGTAGAATACAAGCATGCATAGTTCGTTTTACAAGTTTGATTCAAATGTGTTAATGTTGTGGAATGAGTGTGGTTAGAAATGACATTTGGTTTACTTTTATGACAACCCTAACACATATAATCGTCTCCATGTCATTAGAATTCAAAAATAAGCTTAAAATCAAAGAATAAGCTGAATACAAGCATGCATAGTTCGTTTTACATGTTTGATTCAAATGTGTGAATGTTGTGGAATGAGTGTGGTTAGAATTGACACTTGGTTTACTTTTATGACAACCCTAACACATATAATCGTCTCCATGTCATTAGAATTCAAAAATAAGCTTAGAATCAAAGAATAAGCTTAAAAGTAGAATACAAGCATGCATAGTTCGTTTTACAAGTTTGATTCAAATGTGTTAATGTTGTGGAATGAGTGTGGTGAGAAATGACATTTGGTTTACTTTTATGACAACCCTAACACATATAATCGTCTCCATGTCATTAGAATTAAAAAATAAGCTTAGAATCAAAGAATAAGCTTAAAAATAGAATACAAGCATGCATAGTTGGTTTTACAAGTTTGAGTCAAATGTGTGAATGTTGTGGAATGAGTGTGGTTAGAAAGGACACTTGGTTTACTTTTATGACAACCCAAACACATATAATCGTCTCCATGTCATTAGAATTCAAAAATAAGCTTAGAATCAAAGAATAAGCTTAAAAATAGAATACAAGCATGCATAATTCGTTTTACAAGTTTGATTCAAATGTGTGAATGTTGTGGAATGAGTGTGGTTAGAAATGACACTTGGTTTACTTTTATGACAACCCTAACACATATAATCGTCTCCATGTCATTAGAATTCAAAAATAAGCTTAGAATCAAAGAATAAGCTTAAAAGTAGAATACAAGCATGCATAGTTCGTTTTACATGTTTGATTCAAATGTGTGAATGTTGTGGAATGAGTGTGGTTAGAAATGACACTTGGTTTACTTTTATGACAACCCTAACACATATAATCGTCTCCATGTCATTAGAATTCAAAAATAAGCTTAAAATCAAAGAATAAGCTGAATACAAGCATGCATAGTTCGTTTTACATGTTTGATTCAAATGTGTGAATGTTGTGGAATGAGTGTGGTTAGAAATGACACTTGGTTTACTTTTATGACAACCCTAACACATATCATCGTCTCCATGTCATTAGAATTCAAAAATAAGCTTAAAATCAAAGAATAAGCTGAATACAAGCATGCATAGTTCGTTTTACATGTTTGATTCAAATGTGTGAATGTTGTGGAATGAGTGTGGTTAGAAAAGACACTTGGTTTACTTTTATGACAACCCTAACACATATAATCGTCTGCATGTCATTAGAATTCAAAAATAAGCTTAGAATCAAAGAATAAGCTTAAAAGTAGAATACAAGCATGCATAGTTCGTTTTACATGTTTGATTCAAATGTGTGAATGTTGTGGAATGAGTGTGGTTAGAAATGACACTTGGTTTACTTTTATGACAACCCTAACACATATAATCGTCTCCATGCATTAAAATTCAAAAATAAGCTTAGAATCAAAGAATAAGCTTAAAAGTAGAATACAAGCATGCATAGTTCGTTTTACAAGTTTGATTCAAATGTGTTAATGTTGTGGAATGAGTGTGGTTAGAAATGACATTTGGTTTACTTTTATGACAACCCTAACACATATAATCGTCTCCATGTCATTAGAATTCAAAAATAAGCTTAAAATCAAAGAATAAGCTTAAAAGTAGAATACAAGCATGCATAGTTCGTTTTACAAGTTTGATTCAAATGTGTGAATGTTGTGGAATGAGTGTGGTTAGAAATGACACTTGGTTTACTTTTATGACAACCCTAACACATATAATCGTCTGCATGTCATTAGAATTCAAAAATAAGCTTAGAATCAAAGAATAAGCTTAAAAGTAGAATACAAGCATGCATAGTTCGTTTTACATGTTTGATTCAAATGTGTGAATGTTGTGGAATGAGTGTGGTTAGAAATGACATTTGGTTTACTTTTATGACAACCCTAACACATATAATCGTCTCCATGTCATTAGAATTAAAAAATAAGTTTAGAATCAAAGAATAAGCTTAAAAATAGAATACAAGCATGCATAGTTCGTTTTACAAGTTTGAGTCAAATGTGTGAATGTTGTGGAATGAGTGTGGTTAGAAATGACACTTGGTTTACTTTTATGACAACCCAAACACATATAATCGTCTCCATGTCATTAGAATTCAAAAATAAGCTTAGAATCAAAGAATACGCTTAAAAATAGAATACAAGCATGCATAGTTCGTTTTACAAGTTTGATTCAAATGTGTGAATGTTGTGGAATGAGTGTGGTTAGAAATGACACTTGGTTTACTTTTATGACAACCCTAACACATATAATCGTCTCCATGTCATTAGAATTCAAAAATAAGCTTAGAATCAAAGAATAAGCTTAAAAGTAGAATACAAGCATGCATAGTTCGTTTTACAAGTTTGATTCAAATGTGTTAATGTTGTGGAATGAGTGTGGTTAGAAATGACATTTGGTTTACTTTTATGACAACCCTAACACATATAATCGTCTCCATGTCATTAGAATTCAAAAATAAGCTTAAAATGAAAGAATAAGCTTAAAAGTAGAATACAAGCATGCATAGTTCGTTTTACAAGTTTGATTCAAATGTGTTAATGTTGTGGAATGAGTGTGGTTAGATGATGTAAAACCTAGTCTAAACTTTAAGTGTTTTATGAGAATTGTGCAGCGGAAAAATTAAAGAACGAGTTTGATATGATCTAACCCTCAAACTCGCAAGCTAGAAGGGCTAAACCTAAGTATTTTCGAGCCTAGATCACTTAGAAACAAAGTAAGAAAACACAGAACCTCGCAAGGCCATATTTTGAAGGAAACTCCCTTCGACTCTTCGATAAAAATGCTCAAACTTGTATGAAAAACAATACAATAAGACTCTCTATTTATACTACTCTTAAGACTCCTAAACTTACCTAAAGTCAAGTAAAGAACCAGATTTGGATCTTCCCTTAAACCGACTTCAAGCTTATTAGTAACACTTTCCTAAACTCTTCTACAACAACTTGGAAACCTTTTAAGGCTCCTTTATTCCACAAAATACTGTAAATAAGACACCTTCCTAAACCTAAACAAAGACACAAATAAGGGAATCATGCTTGGTTCCCGAGTTACGTGTACCCGCGTAAGTCCTGGACAACTCAACTTCAAACGATCATATCTCCTTCGTTCCTTAACCGTTTTGGGCTTATGACCACTTGTTGGAAAGCTAAGAACATAAAGTTTCTTATACCACAAGAATCATGACCAAATTCCTTATAATTTATGAGATATTCTCCTGTAAAGTTAACTGTACGAATTTGTAACTCTAAACCGACTCGTACTTGCCAAATCAATTGCAAGCTCGATGCTCATGCATCAAACACCCCTTCTTTGAAAAGAATTGTCCCAATTCTTGAGAGTAAGTCAGACCACCAGGATCAAAAACCAATCTTACAAACTTGCAAGAGAAATTAATTGATGGCAACATGAGTAACACCTTAAGGATCATCAAACATTCCTTTAAGCTACCATTTTCAAAGTGTTGTTCTGTTTTGGCCATGTTGATGCTTGAAGTAGTATTGTACCTTCCACTTCTAAATAACTCTTGGGCAAGGTCATCATTAGCAAGCTTGGAATTCAACCCTTCCTTTCTAGTTAAACTATCTTCAATATATGCATCAACTGGTGACACAAATTGCTTGCCCTTTCCCATGGGTAATGCATCATAATTAACTTTCTCTTCAACCATAATAGGTAAGGCTTGCAGCATAAGATTTCGTTTGCCTTGTACCTTTCGGACTGCCTCCTCATCTTCATCACTAGAACTCAAAGGTTCAACAATATGATCTTGCATAATCTCTCCACTTTTGGATTCACAACTTAGGAGTGATCTCTCAACTGTCTCATGATTTTCTTCTTGGACAAAGCAAGGGGTAATCGACTTCAATTCACGCAAAGTTAGAGCCCTCTTTTGTGTACATTCATTAGCTATGTGCCCATAACCTTGACACTTGTAACACCTCTTAAATCTTGTGCTCTTCGGATCCAAGTTAGGAATTCCCTTCTCTTTATCCTTAGGTTCTTCTTTCAAGATTTCCTTAGGGTTTGAAGAGGAAACATCAGAATCACCAACTGTAAAATCCATAAGGTGGTCACGTGTGAAAGCTCGTCTCTTTCCCCTCTCTTGCTTCTCAAACTTCAAGGATAATCTACACACATCATCAAAGGTAAGGTAAGTCTGAACTTCTACCTTTTGTGCTAATTGTGGATTCAATCCTCGAATAAACCTTGCCATCTTCAGCTCTTCTTTCTCCTCTAGATCACAAACAATAGCCAACTTCTCAAACTCTTTGATATACTCACTAACACTCCTGTTTCCTTGAGTTAAGGAAGTCAGATTCAAATATTGCTCTTGTTCATAATCTCTGGGCATGAATCTCTTCTTCAGATGCTTCTTTAACTTATCCCAAGTTTCAATCTTGCTCTTATCTTCTCTCTTTCTCTGCTTCTTCAGGTTTTCATACCACAAAGACGCATACTTGGTTAGTTTTAAAGTTGCAATCTTGAACTTCCTATGCTCATCATAGCCCTTGTAATCAAAGACTCTCTCAGCTTGCCGAATCCAATCCATGAACTTCTCTCCATCAAGTTCACCTTCAAACTCAGGAACATCTAGCTTCAATCCACGATCATCATCTTTCTGTCTTGGTCTAGATTTCACATGTTCCTCCTCCAAGTCAGATTCTTCACGATTCCTCCTCTTCTCATGATAATTCATGGACACAAGATGCTTCATCATGGTTTGCAACTCCATCATGGTTCCTGCCATGGTGCTAAGTTTTTCCTCCAAGTTGCCGCCTTTATCACCGTCACCATCACTCTCTTTGTTTCCTGGCATCTTAATCTTTGCAGAAAACAAACCAAACTCAACCCAAGACTAACACACTAGGAAGTATGTTAGAACCTCGCTCTGATACCAATTTGATGTAAAACCTAGTCTAAACTTTAAGTGTTTTATGAGAATTGTGCAGCGGAAAAATTAAAGAACGAGTTTGATATGATCTAACCCTCAAACTCGCAAGCTAGAAGGGCTAAACCTAAGTATTTTCGAGCCTAGATCACTTAGAAACAAAGTAAGAAAACACAGAACCTCGCAAGGCCATATTTTGAAGGAAACTCCCTTCGACTCTTCGATAAAAATGCTCAAACTTGTATGAAAAACAATACAATAAGACTCTCTATTTATACTACTCTTAAGACTCCTAAACTTACCTAAAGTCAAGTAAAGAACCAGATTTGGATCTTCCCTTAAACCGACTTCAAGCTTATTAGTAACACTTTCCTAAACTCTTCTACAACAACTTGGAAACCTTTTAAGGCTCCTTTATTCCACAAAATACTGTAAATAAGACACCTTCCTAAACCTAAACAAAGACACAAATAAGGGAATCATGCTTGGTTCCCGAGTTACGTGTACCCGCGTAAGTCCTGGACAACTCAACTTCAAACGATCATATCTCCTTCGTTCCTTAACCGTTTTGGGCTTATGACCACTTGTTGGAAAGCTAAGAACATAAAGTTTCTTATACCACAAGAATCATGACCAAATTCCTTATAATTTATGAGATATTCTCCTGTAAAGTTAACTGTACGAATTTGTAACTCTAAACCGACTCGTACTTGCCAAATCAATTGCAAGCTCGATGCTCATGCATCATTAGAAATGACATTTGGTTTACTTTTATGACAACCCTAACACATATAATCGTCTCCATGTCATTAGAATTCAAAAATAAGCTTAGAATCAAAGAATAAGCTTAAAAATAGAATACAAGCATGCATAGTTCGTTTTACAAGTTTGATTCAAATGTGTGAATGTTGTGGAATGAGTGTGGTTAGAAATGACACTTGGTTTACTTTTATGACAACCCTAACACATATAATCGTCTCCATGTCATTAGAATTCAAAAATAAGCTTAGAATCAAAGAATAAGCTTAAAAGTAGAATACAAGCATGCATAGTTCGTTTTACAAGTTTGATTCAAATGTGTTAATGTTGTGGAATGAGTGTGGTTAGAAATGACATTTGGTTTACTTTTATGACAACCCTAACACATATAATCGTCTCCATGTCATTAGAATTCAAAAACAAGCTTAAAATCAAAGAATAAGCTGAATACAAGCATGCATAGTTCGTTTTACATGTTTGATTCAAATGTGTGAATGTTGTGGAATGAGTGTGGTTAGAAATGACACTTGGTTTACTTTTATGACAACCCTAACACATATAATCGTCTGCATGTCATTAGAATTCAAAAATAAGCTTAGAATCAAAGAATAAGCTTAAAAGTAGAATACAAGCATGCATAGTTCGTTTTACATGTTTGATTCAAATGTGTGAATGTTGTGGAATGAGTGTGGTTAGAAATGACATTTGGTTTACTTTTATGACAACCCTAACACATATAATCGTCTCCATGTCATTAGAATTAAAAAATAAGCTTAGAATCAAAGAATAAGCTTAAAAATAGAATACAAGCATGCATAGTTCGTTTTACAAGTTTGAGTCAAATGTGTGAATGTTGTGGAATGAGTGTGGTTAGAAATGACACTTGGTTTACTTTTATGACAACCCTAACACATATAATCGTCTCCATGTCATTAGAATTCAAAAATAAGCTTAGAATCAAAGAATAAGCTTAAAAGTAGAATACAAGCATGCATAGTTCGTTTTACATGTTTGATTCAAATGTGTGAATGTTGTGGAATGAGTGTGGTTAGAAAAGACACTTGGTTTACTTTTATGACAACCCTAACACATATAATCGTCTCCATGTCATTAGAATTCAAAAATAAGCTTAAAATAAAAGAATAAGCTGAATACAAGCATGCATAGTTCGTTTTACATGTTTGATTCAAATGTGTGAATGTTGTGGAATGAGTGTGGTTAGAAATGACACTTGGTTTACTTTTATGACAACCCTAACACATATAATCGTCTCCATGTCATTAGAATTCAAAAATAAGCTTAGAATCAAAGAATAGGCTTAAAAGTAGAATACAAGCATGCATAGTTCGTTTTACAAGTTTGATTCAAATGTGTGAATGTTGTGGAATGAGTGTGGTTAGAAATGACATTTGGTTTACTTTTTATGACAACCCTAACACATATAATCGTCTCCTTGTCATTAGAATTCAAAAATAAGCTTAGAATCAAAGAATAAGCTTAAAAATAGAATACAAGCATGCATAGTTAGTTTTACAAGTTTGATTCAAATGTGTTAATGTTGTGGAATGAGTGTGGTTAGAAATGACATTTGGTTTACTTTTATGACAACCCTAACACATATAATCGTCTCCATGTCATTAGAATTCAAAAATAAGCTTAGAATCAAAGAATAAGCTTAAAAATAGAATACAAGCATGCATAGTTCGTTTTACAAGTTTGATTCAAATGTGTGAATGTTGTGGAATGAGTGTGGTTAGAAATGACACTTGGTTTACTTTTATGACAACCCTAACACATATAATCGTCTCCATGTCATTAGAATTCAAAAATAAGCTTAAAATCAAAGAATAAGCTGAATACAAGCATGCATAGTTCGTTTTACATGTTTGATTCAAATGTGTGAATGTTGTGAAATGAGTGTGGTTAGAAATGACACTTGGTTTACTTTTATGACAACCCTAACACATATAATCGTCTCTATGTCATTAGAATTCAAAAATAAGCTTAGAATCAAGGAATAAGCTTAAAAGTAGAATACAAGCATGCATAGTTCGTTTTACAAGTTTGATTCAAATGTGTTAATGTTGTGGAATGAGTGTGGTTAGAAATGACATTTGGTTTACTTTTATGACAACCCTAACACATATAATCGTCTCAATGTCATTAGAATTCAAAAATAAGCTTAGAATCAAAGAATAAGCTTAAAAGTAGAATACAAGCATGCATAGTTCGTTTTACAAGTTTGATTCAAATGTGTGAATGTTGTGGAATGAGTGTGGTTAGAAATGACACTTGGTTTACTTTTATGACAACCCTAACACATATAATCGTCTCCATGTCATTAGAATTCAAAAATAAGCTTAGAATCAAAGAATAAGCTTAAAAGTAGAATACAAGCATGCATAGTTCGTTTTACATGTTTGATTCAAATGTGTGAATGTTGTGGAATGAGTGTGGTTAGAAAAGACACTTGGTTTACTTTTATGACAACCCTAACACATATAATCGTCTCCATGTCATTAGAATTCAAAAATAAGCTTAAAATAAAAGAATAAGCTGAATACAAGCATGCATAGTTCGTTTTAAATGTTTGATTCAAATGTGTGAATGTTGTGGAATGAGTGTGGTTAGAAATGACACTTGGTTTACTTTTATGACAACCCTAACACATATAATCGTCTCCATGTCATTAGAATTCAAAAATAAGCTTAGAATCAAAGAATAGGCTTAAAAGTAGAATACAAGCATGCATAGTTCGTTTTACAAGTTTGATTCAAATGTGTGAATGTTGTGGAATGAGTGTGGTTAGAAATGACATTTGGTTTACTTTTTATGACAACCCTAACACATATAATCGTCTCCTTGTCATTAGAATTCAAAAATAAGCTTAGAATCAAAGAATAAGCTTAAAAATAGAATACAAGCATGCATAGTTAGTTTTACAAGTTTGATTCAAATGTGTGAATGTTGTGGAATGAGTGTGGTTAGAAATGACATTTGGTTTACTTTTATGACAACCCTAACACATATAATCGTCTCCATGTCATTAGAATTCAAAAATAAGCTTAGAATCAAAGAATAAGCTTAAAAATAGAATACAAGCATGCATAGTTCGTTTTACAAGTTTGATTCAAATGTGTGAATGTTGTGGAATGAGTGTGGTTAGAAATGACACTTGGTTTACTTTTATGACAACCCTAACACATATAATCGTCTCCATGTCATTAGAATTCAAAAATAAGCTTAGAATCAAAGAATAAGCTTAAAAGTAGAATACAAGCATGCATAGTTCGTTTTACAAGTTTGATTCAAATGTGTTAATGTTGTGGAATGAGTGTGGTTAGAAATGACATTTGGTTTACTTTTATGACAACCCTAACACATATAATCGTCTCCATGTCATTAGAATTCAAAAACAAGCTTAAAATCAAAGAATAAGCTGAATACAAGCATGCATAGTTCGTTTTACATGTTTGATTCAAATGTGTGAATGTTGTGGAATGAGTGTGGTTAGAAATGACACTTGGTTTACTTTTATGACAACCCTAACACATATAATCGTCTGCATGTCATTAGAATTCAAAAATAAGCTTAGAATCAAAGAATAAGCTTAAAAGTAGAATACAAGCATGCATAGTTCGTTTTACATGTTTGATTCAAATGTGTGAATGTTGTGGAATGAGTGTGGTTAGAAATGACATTTGGTTTACTTTTATGACAACCCTAACACATATAATCGTCTCCATGTCATTAGAATTAAAAAATAAGCTTAGAATCAAAGAATAAGCTTAAAAATAGAATACAAGCATGCATAGTTCGTTTTACAAGTTTGAGTCAAATGTGTGAATGTTGTGGAATGAGTGTGGTTAGAAATGACACTTGGTTTACTTTTATGACAACCCTAACACATATAATCGTCTCCATGTCATTAGAATTCAAAAATAAGCTTAGAATCAAAGAATAAGCTTAAAAGTAGAATACAAGCATGCATAGTTCGTTTTACATGTTTGATTCAAATGTGTGAATGTTGTGGAATGAGTGTGGTTAGAAAAGACACTTGGTTTACTTTTATGACAACCCTAACACATATAATCGTCTCCATGTCATTAGAATTCAAAAATAAGCTTAAAATAAAAGAATAAGCTGAATACAAGCATGCATAGTTCGTTTTACATGTTTGATTCAAATGTGTGAATGTTGTGGAATGAGTGTGGTTAGAAATGACACTTGGTTTACTTTTATGACAACCCTAACACATATAATCGTCTCCATGTCATTAGAATTCAAAAATAAGCTTAGAATCAAAGAATAGGCTTAAAAGTAGAATACAAGCATGCATAGTTCGTTTTACAAGTTTGATTCAAATGTGTGAATGTTGTGGAATGAGTGTGGTTAGAAATGACATTTGGTTTACTTTTTATGACAACCCTAACACATATAATCGTCTCCTTGTCATTAGAATTCAAAAATAAGCTTAGAATCAAAGAATAAGCTTAAAAATAGAATACAAGCATGCATAGTTAGTTTTACAAGTTTGATTCAAATGTGTTAATGTTGTGGAATGAGTGTGGTTAGAAATGACATTTGGTTTACTTTTATGACAACCCTAACACATATAATCGTCTCCATGTCATTAGAATTCAAAAATAAGCTTAGAATCAAAGAATAAGCTTAAAAATAGAATACAAGCATGCATAGTTCGTTTTACAAGTTTGATTCAAATGTGTGAATGTTGTGGAATGAGTGTGGTTAGAAATGACACTTGGTTTACTTTTATGACAACCCTAACACATATAATCGTCTCCATGTCATTAGAATTCAAAAATAAGCTTAAAATCAAAGAATAAGCTGAATACAAGCATGCATAGTTCGTTTTACATGTTTGATTCAAATGTGTGAATGTTGTGAAATGAGTGTGGTTAGAAATGACACTTGGTTTACTTTTATGACAACCCTAACACATATAATCGTCTCTATGTCATTAGAATTCAAAAATAAGCTTAGAATCAAGGAATAAGCTTAAAAGTAGAATACAAGCATGCATAGTTCGTTTTACAAGTTTGATTCAAATGTGTTAATGTTGTGGAATGAGTGTGGTTAGAAATGACATTTGGTTTACTTTTATGACAACCCTAACACATATAATCGTCTCAATGTCATTAGAATTCAAAAATAAGCTTAGAATCAAAGAATAAGCTTAAAAGTAGAATACAAGCATGCATAGTTCGTTTTACAAGTTTGATTCAAATGTGTGAATGTTGTGGAATGAGTGTGGTTAGAAATGACACTTGGTTTACTTTTATGACAACCCTAACACATATAATCGTCTCCATGTCATTAGAATTCAAAAATAAGCTTAGAATCAAAGAATAAGCTTAAAAGTAGAATACAAGCATGCATAGTTCGTTTTACATGTTTGATTCAAATGTGTGAATGTTGTGGAATGAGTGTGGTTAGAAAAGACACTTGGTTTACTTTTATGACAACCCTAACACATATAATCGTCTCCATGTCATTAGAATTCAAAAATAAGCTTAAAATAAAAGAATAAGCTGAATACAAGCATGCATAGTTCGTTTTACATGTTTGATTCAAATGTGTGAATGTTGTGGAATGAGTGTGGTTAGAAATGACACTTGGTTTACTTTTATGACAACCCTAACACATATAATCGTCTCCATGTCATTAGAATTCAAAAATAAGCTTAGAATCAAAGAATAGGCTTAAAAGTAGAATACAAGCATGCATAGTTCGTTTTACAAGTTTGATTCAAATGTGTGAATGTTGTGGAATGAGTGTGGTTAGAAATGACATTTGGTTTACTTTTTATGACAACCCTAACACATATAATCGTCTCCTTGTCATTAGAATTCAAAAATAAGCTTAGAATCAAAGAATAAGCTTAAAAATAGAATACAAGCATGCATAGTTAGTTTTACAAGTTTGATTCAAATGTGTTAATGTTGTGGAATGAGTGTGGTTAGAAATGACATTTGGTTTACTTTTATGACAACCCTAACACATATAATCGTCTCCATGTCATTAGAATTCAAAAATAAGCTTAGAATCAAAGAATAAGCTTAAAAATAGAATACAAGCATGCATAGTTCGTTTTACAAGTTTGATTCAAATGTGTGAATGTTGTGGAATGAGTGTGGTTAGAAATGACACTTGGTTTACTTTTATGACAACCCTAACACATATAATCGTCTCCATGTCATTAGAATTCAAAAATAAGCTTAAAATCAAAGAATAAGCTGAATACAAGCATGCATAGTTCGTTTTACATGTTTGATTCAAATGTGTGAATGTTGTGAAATGAGTGTGGTTAGAAATGACACTTGGTTTACTTTTATGACAACCCTAACACATATAATCGTCTCTATGTCATTAGAATTCAAAAATAAGCTTAGAATCAAGGAATAAGCTTAAAAGTAGAATACAAGCATGCATAGTTCGTTTTACAAGTTTGATTCAAATGTGTTAATGTTGTGGAATGAGTGTGGTTAGAAATGACATTTGGTTTACTTTTATGACAACCCTAACACATATAATCGTCTCAATGTCATTAGAATTCAAAAATAAGCTTAGAATCAAAGAATAAGCTTAAAAGTAGAATACAAGCATGCATAGTTCGTTTTACAAGTTTGATTCAAATGTGTGAATGTTGTGGAATGAGTGTGGTTAGAAATGACATTTGCTTTACTTTTATGACAACCCTAACACATGTAATCGTCTCCATGTCATTAGAATTCAAAAATAATCTTAGAATCAAACAATAAGCTTAAACGTAGAATACAAGCATACACAATTCGTTTTGCAAGTTTGATTCAAATGTGTGAATGTTGTGGAATGAGTGTGGTTAGAAATGACACTTGGTTTACTTTTATGACAACCCTAACACATATAATCGTCTCCATGTCATTAGAATTCAAAAATAAGCTTAAAATCAAAGAATAAGGTGAATACAAGCATGCACAGTTCGTTTTACATGTTTGATTCAAATATGTGAATGTTGTGGAATGAGTGTGGTTAGAAATGACACTTGGTTTACTTTTATGACAACCCTAAGACATATAATCGTCTCCATGTCATTAGAATTCAAAAATAAGCTTAAAATCAAAAAATAAGGTGAATACAAGCATGCACAGTTCGTTTTACATGTTTGATTCAAATGTGTGAATGTTGTGGAATGAGTGTGGTTAGAAATGACACTTGGTTTACTTTTATGACAACCCTAACACATATAATCGTCTCAATGTCATTAGAATTCAAAAATAAGCTTAGAATCAAAGAATAAGCTTAAAAGTAGAATACAAGCATGCATAGTTCGTTTTACAAGTTTGATTCAAATGTGTGAATGTTGTGGAATGAGTGTGGTTAGAAATGACATTTGCTTTACTTTTATGACAACCCTAACACATGTAATCGTCTCCATGTCATTAGAATTCAAAAATAATCTTAGAATCAAACAATAAGCTTAAACGTAGAATACAAGCATACACAATTCGTTTTGCAAGTTTGATTCAAATGTGTGAATGTTGTGGAATGAGTGTGGTTAGAAATGACACTTGGTTTACTTTTATGACAACCCTAACACATATAATCGTCTCCATGTCATTAGAATTCAAAAATAAGCTTAAAATCAAAGAATAAGGTGAATACAAGCATGCACAGTTCGTTTTACATGTTTGATTCAAATCTGTGAATGTTGTGGAATGAGTGTGGTTAGAAATGACACTTGGTTTACTTTTATGACAACCCTAACACATATAATCGTCTCCATGTCATTGGAAATTCAAAATAAGATTAGAATCAAAGAATAAATTCAAAAGTAAAATACAAGAATGCACAGTTCGTTTTACAAGTCTGATTCAAATGTGTCAATGTAGTGGAATCAGTGTGGTTAGAAATGACATTTGGTTTACTTTTATGACAACCCTAACACATATAATCGCCTCCATGTCATTAGAATTAAAGAGTAAGCTTAGAATCAAAGAATAAGCTTAAAAGTAGAATACAAGCATGCATAGTTCGATTTACAAGTTTGATTCAAATGTGTGAATGTTGTGGAATGAGTGTGGTTAGAAATGACATTTGGTTTACATTTATGACAACCCAAACACATATAATCATCTTCATGTCATTAGAATTCAAAAATAAGCTTAGAATCAAAGAATAAGCTTAAAAGTAGAATACAAGCGTGCATAGTTCGTTTTACAAATTTGATTCAAATGTGTGAATGTTGTGGAATGAGTGTGGTTAGAAATGACATTTGGTTTACTTTTATGACAACCCTAACACATATAATCGTCTCCATGTCATTAGAATTCAAAAATAAGCTTAGAATCAAAGAATTAGCTTAAAAGTAGAATACAAGCGTGCATAGTTCGTTTTACAAGTTTGATTCAAATGTGTGAATGTTGTGGAATGAGTGTGGTTAGAAATGACATTTGGTCTACTTTTATGACAACCCTAACACATATAATCGTCTCCATGTCATTAGAATTCAAAAATAAGCTTAGAATCAAAGAATAAGCTTAAAAGTAGAATACAAGCATGCATAGTTCGTTTTACAAGTTTGATTCAAATGTGTGAATGTTGTGGAATGAGTGTGGTTAGAAATGACATTTGCTTTACTTTTATGACAACCCTAACACATGTAATAGTCTCCATGTCATTAGAATTCAAAAATAATCTTAGAATCAAAGAATACGCTTAAACGTAGAATACTAGCATACACAATTCGTTTCGCAAGTTTGATTCAAATTTGTGAATGTTGTGGAATGAGTGTTGTTAGAAAGGACACTTGGTTTACTTTTATGACAACCCTAACACATATAATCGTCTCCATGTCATTAGAATTCAAAAATAAGCTTAAAATCAAAAAATAAGGTGAATACAAGCATGCACAGTTCGTTTTACATGTTTGATTCAAATGTGTGAATGTTGTGGAATGAGTGTGGTTAGAAATGACACTTGGTTTACTTTTATGACAACCCTAACACATATAATCGTCTCAATGTCATTAGAATTCAAAAATAAGCTTAGAATCAAAGAATAAGCTTAAAAGTAGAATACAAGCATGCATAGTTCGTTTTACAAGTTTGATTCAAATGTGTGAATGTTGTGGAATGAGTGTGGTTAGAAATGACATTTGCTTTACTTTTATGACAACCCTAACACATGTAATCGTCTCCATGTCATTAGAATTCAAAAATAATCTTAGAATCAAAGAATAAGCTTAAACGTAGAATACAAGCATACACAATTCGTTTTGCAAGTTTGATTCAAATATGTGAATGTTGTGGAATGAGTGTGGTTAGAAATGACACTTGGTTTACTTTTATGACAACCCTAAGACATATAATCGTCTCCATGTCATTAGAATTCAAAAATAAGCTTAAAATCAAAAAATAAGGTGAATACAAGCATGCACAGTTCGTTTTACATGTTTGATTCAAATGTGTGAATGTTGTGGAATGAGTGTGGTTAGAAATGACACTTGGTTTACTTTTATGACAACCCTAACACATATAATCGTCTCAATGTCATTAGAATTCAAAAATAAGCTTAGAATCAAAGAATAAGCTTAAAAGTAGAATACAAGCATGCATAGTTCGTTTTACAAGTTTGATTCAAATGTGTGAATGTTGTGGAATGAGTGTGGTTAGAAATGACATTTGCTTTACTTTTATGACAACCCTAACACATGTAATCGTCTCCATGTCATTAGAATTCAAAAATAATCTTAGAATCAAACAATAAGCTTAAACGTAGAATACAAGCATACACAATTCGTTTTGCAAGTTTGATTCAAATGTGTGAATGTTGTGGAATGAGTGTGGTTAGAAATGACACTTGGTTTACTTTTATGACAACCCTAACACATATAATCGTCTCCATGTCATTAGAATTCAAAAATAAGCTTAAAATCAAAGAATAAGGTGAATACAAGCATGCACAGTTCGTTTTACATGTTTGATTCAAATATGTGAATGTTGTGGAATGAGTGTGGTTAGAAATGACACTTGGTTTACTTTTATGACAACCCTAAGACATATAATCGTCTCCATGTCATTAGAATTCAAAAATAAGCTTAAAATCAAAAAATAAGGTGAATACAAGCATGCACAGTTCGTTTTACATGTTTGATTCAAATGTGTGAATGTTGTGGAATGAGTGTGGTTAGAAATGACACTTGGTTTACTTTTATGACAACCCTAACACATATAATCGTCTCAATGTCATTAGAATTCAAAAATAAGCTTAGAATCAAAGAATAAGCTTAAAAGTAGAATACAAGCATGCATAGTTCGTTTTACAAGTTTGATTCAAATGTGTGAATGTTGTGGAATGAGTGTGGTTAGAAATGACATTTGCTTTACTTTTATGACAACCCTAACACATGTAATCGTCTCCATGTCATTAGAATTCAAAAATAATCTTAGAATCAAACAATAAGCTTAAACGTAGAATACAAGCATACACAATTCGTTTTGCAAGTTTGATTCAAATGTGTGAATGTTGTGGAATGAGTGTGGTTAGAAATGACACTTGGTTTACTTTTATGACAACCCTAACACATATAATCGTCTCCATGTCATTAGAATTCAAAAATAAGCTTAAAATCAAAGAATAAGGTGAATACAAGCATGCACAGTTCGTTTTACATGTTTGATTCAAATCTGTGAATGTTGTGGAATGAGTGTGGTTAGAAATGACACTTGGTTTACTTTTATGACAACCCTAACACATATAATCGTCTCCATGTCATTGGAAATTCAAAATAAGATTAGAATCAAAGAATAAATTCAAAAGTAAAATACAAGCATGCACAGTTCGTTTTACAAGTCTGATTCAAATGTGTCAATGTAGTGGAATCAGTGTGGTTAGAAATGACATTTGGTTTACTTTTATGACAACCCTAACACATATAATCGCCTCCATGTCATTAGAATTAAAGAATAAGCTTAGAATCAAAGAATAAGCTTAAAAGTAGAATACAAGCATGCATAGTTCGATTTACAAGTTTGATTCAAATGTGTGAATGTTGTGGAATGAGTGTGGTTAGAAATGACATTTGGTTTACATTTATGACAACCCAAACACATATAATCATCTTCATGTCATTAGAATTCAAAAATAAGCTTAGAATCAAAGAATAAGCTTAAAAGTAGAATACAAGCGTGCATAGTTCGTTTTACAAGTTTGATTCAAATGTGTGAATGTTGTGGAATGAGTGTGGTTAGAAATGACATTTGGTTTACTTTTATGACAACCCTAACACATATAATCGTCTCCATGTCATTAGAATTCAAAAATAAGCTTAGAATCAAAGAATTAGCTTAAAAGTAGAATACAAGCGTGCATAGTTCGTTTTACAAGTTTGATTCAAATGTGTGAATGTTGTGGAATGAGTGTGGTTAGAAATGACATTTGGTCTACTTTTATGACAACCCTAACACATATAATCGTCTCCATGTCATTAGAATTCAAAAATAAGCTTAGAATCAAAGAATAAGCTTAAAAGTAGAATACAAGCATGCATAGTTCGTTTTACAAGTTTGATTCAAATGTGTGAATGTTGTGGAATGAGTGTGGTTAGAAATGACATTAGCTTTACTTTTATGACAATCCTAACACATATAATCGTCTCCATGTCATTAGAATTCAAAAATAAGCTTAGAATCAAAGAATTAGCTTAAAAGTAGAATACAAGCATGCATTGTTCGTTTTACAAGTTTGATTCAAATGTGTGAATGTTGTGGAATGAGTGTGGTTAGAAATGACACTTGGTTTACTTTTATGACAACCCTAAGACATATAATCGTCTCCATGTCATTAGAATTCAAAAATAAGCTTAAAATCAAAAAATAAGGTGAATACAAGCATGCACAGTTCGTTTTACATGTTTGATTCAAATCTGTGAATGTTGTGGAATGAGTGTGGTTAGAAATGACACTTGGTTTACTTTTATGACAACCCTAACACATATAATCGTCTCAATGTCATTAGAATTCAAAAATAAGCTTAGAATCAAAGAATAAGCTTAAAAGTAGAATACAAGCATGCATAGTTCGTTTTACAAGTTTGATTCAAATGTGTGAATGTTGTGGAATGAGTGTGGTTAGAAATGACATTTGCTTTACTTTTATGACAACCCTAACACATGTAATCGTCTCCATGTCAATAGAATTCAAAAATAATCTTAGAATCAAAGAATAAGCTTAAACGTAGAATACAAGCATACACAATTCGTTTTGCAAGTTTGATTCAAATGTGTGAATGTTGTGGAATGAGTGTGGTTAGAAATGACACTTGGTTTACTTTTATGACAACCCTAAGACATATAATCGTCTCCATGTCATTAGAATTCAAAAATAAGCTTAAAATCAAAAAATAAGGTGAATACAAGCATGCACAGTTCGTTTTACATGTTTGATTCAAATCTGTGAATGTTGTGGAATGAGTGTGGTTAGAAATGACACTTGGTTTACTTTTATGACAACCCTAACACATATAATCGTCTCAATGTCATTAGAATTCAAAAATAAGTTTAGAATCAAAGAATAAGCTTAAAAGTAGAATACAAGGATGCATAGTTCGATTTACAAGTTTGATTCAAATGTGTGAATGTTGTGGAATGAGTGTGGTTAGAAATGACATTTGCTTTACTTTTATGACAACCCTAACACATGTAATCGTCTCCATGTCATTAGAATTCAAAAATAATCTTAGAATCAAAGAATAAGCTTAAACGTAGAATACAAGCATACACAATTCGTTTTGCAAGTTTGATTCAAATGTGTGAATGTTGTGGAATGAGTGTAGTTAGAAATGACACTTGGTTTACTTTTATGACAACCCTAACACATATAATCGTCTCCATGTCATTAGAATTCAAAAATAAGCTTAAAATCAAAAAATAAGGTGAATACAAGCATGCACAGTTCGTTTTACATGTTTGATTCAAATCTGTGAATGTTGTGGAATGAGTGTGGTTAGAAATGACACTTGGTTTACTTTTATGACAACCCTAACACATATAATCGTCTCAATGTCATTAGAATTCAAAAATAAGCTTAGAATCAAAGAATAAGCTTAAAAGTAGAATACAAGCATGCATAGTTCGTTTTACAAGTTTGATTCAAATGTGTGAATGTTGTGGAATGAGTGTGGTTAGAAATGACATTTGCTTTACTTTTATGACAACCCTAACACATGTAATCGTCTCCATGTCATTAGAATTCAAAAATAATCTTAGAATCAAACAATAAGCTTAAACGTAGAATACAAGCATGCACAGTTCGTTTTGCAAGTTTGATTCAAATGTGTGAATGTTGTGGAATGAGTGTGGTTAGAAATGACACTTGGTTTACTTTTATGACAACCCTAACACATATAATCGTCTCCATGTCATTAGAATTCAAAAATAAGCTTAGAATCAAAGAATTAGCTTAAAAGTAGAATACAAGCGTGCATAGTTCGTTTTACAAGTTTGATTCAAATGTGTGAATGTTGTGGAATGAGTGTGGTTAGAAATGACATTTGGTTTACTTTTATGACAACCCTAACACATATAATCGTCTCCATGTCATTAGAATTCAAAAATAAGCTTAGAATCAAAGAATAAGCTTAAAAGTAGAATACAAGCATGCATAGTTCGTTTTACAAGTTTGATTCAAATGTGTGAATGTTGTGGAATGAGTGTGGTTAGAAATGACATTTGCTTTACTTTTATGACAACCCTAACACATGTAATCGTCTCCATGTCATTAGAATTCAAAAATAATCTTAGAATCAAACAATAAGCTTAAACGTAGAATACAAGCATACACAATTCGTTTTGCAAGTTTGATTCAAATGTGTGAATGTTGTGGAATGAGTGTGGTTAGAAATGACACTTGGTTTACTTTTATGACAACCCTAACACATATAATCGTCTCCATGTCATTAGAATTCAAAAATAAGCTTAAAATCAAAGAATAAGGTGAATACAAGCATGCACAGTTCGTTTTACATGTTTGATTCAAATCTGTGAATGTTGTGGAATGAGTGTGGTTAGAAATGACACTTGGTTTACTTTTATGACAACCCTAACACATATAATCGTCTCCATGTCATTGGAAATTCAAAATAAGATTAGAATCAAAGAATAAATTCAAAAGTAAAATACAAGCATGCACAGTTCGTTTTACAAGTCTGATTCAAATGTGTCAATGTAGTGGAATCAGTGTGGTTAGAAATGACATTTGGTTTACTTTTATGACAACCCTAACACATATAATCGCCTCCATGTCATTAGAATTAAAGAATAAGCTTAGAATCAAAGAATAAGCTTAAAAGTAGAATACAAGCATGCATAGTTCGATTTACAAGTTTGATTCAAATGTGTGAATGTTGTGGAATGAGTGTGGTTAGAAATGACATTTGGTTTACATTTATGACAACCCAAACACATATAATCATCTTCATGTCATTAGAATTCAAAAATAAGCTTAGAATCAAAGAATAAGCTTAAAAGTAGAATACAAGCGTGCATAGTTCGTTTTACAAGTTTGATTCAAATGTGTGAATGTTGTGGAATGAGTGTGGTTAGAAATGTCATTTGGTTTACTTTTATGACAACCCTAACACATATAATCGTCTCCATGTCATTAGAATTCAAAAATAAGCTTAGAATCAAAGAATTAGCTTAAAAGTAGAATACAAGCGTGCATAGTTCGTTTTACAAGTTTGATTCAAATGTGTGAATGTTGTGGAATGAGTGTGGTTAGAAATGACATTTGGTCTACTTTTATGACAACCCTAACACATATAATCGTCTCCATGTCATTAGAATTCAAAAATAAGCTTAGAATCAAAGAATAAGCTTAAAAGTAGAATACAAGCATGCATAGTTCGTTTTACAAGTTTGATTCAAATGTGTGAATGTTGTGGAATGAGTGTGGTTAGAAATGACATTAGCTTTACTTTTATGACAATCCTAACACATATAATCGTCTCCATGTCATTAGAATTCAAAAATAAGCTTAGAATCAAAGAATTAGCTTAAAAGTAGAATACAAGCATGCATTGTTCGTTTTACAAGTTTGATTCAAATGTGTGAATGTTGTGGAATGAGTGTGGTTAGAAATGACACTTGGTTTACTTTTATGACAACCCTAAGACATATAATCGTCTCCATGTCATTAGAATTCAAAAATAAGCTTAAAATCAAAAAATAAGGTGAATACAAGCATGCACAGTTCGTTTTACATGTTTGATTCAAATCTGTGAATGTTGTGGAATGAGTGTGGTTAGAAATGACACTTGGTTTACTTTTATGACAACCCTAACACATATAATCGTCTCAATGTCATTAGAATTCAAAAATAAGCTTAGAATCAAAGAATAAGCTTAAAAGTAGAATACAAGCATGCATAGTTCGTTTTACAAGTTTGATTCAAATGTGTGAATGTTGTGGAATGAGTGTGGTTAGAAATGACATTTGCTTTACTTTTATGACAACCCTAACACATGTAATCGTCTCCATGTCAATAGAATTCAAAAATAATCTTAGAATCAAAGAATAAGCTTAAACGTAGAATACAAGCATACACAATTCGTTTTGCAAGTTTGATTCAAATGTGTGAATGTTGTGGAATGAGTGTGGTTAGAAATGACACTTGGTTTACTTTTATGACAACCCTAAGACATATAATCGTCTCCATGTCATTAGAATTCAACAATAAGCTTAAAATCAAAAAATAAGGTGAATACAAGCATGCACAGTTCGTTTTACATGTTTGATTCAAATCTGTGAATGTTGTGGAATGAGTGTGGTTAGAAATGACACTTGGTTTACTTTTATGACAACCCTAACACATATAATCGTCTCAATGTCATTAGAATTCAAAAATAAGTTTAGAATCAAAGAATAAGCTTAAAAGTAGAATACAAGGATGCATAGTTCGATTTACAAGTTTGATTCAAATGTGTGAATGTTGTGGAATGAGTGTGGTTAGAAATGACATTTGCTTTACTTTTATGACAACCCTAACACATGTAATCGTCTCCATGTCATTAGAATTCAAAAATAATCTTAGAATCAAAGAATAAGCTTAAACGTAGAATACAAGCATACACAATTCGTTTTGCAAGTTTGATTCAAATGTGTGAATGTTGTGGAATGAGTGTAGTTAGAAATGACACTTGGTTTACTTTTATGACAACCCTAACACATATAATCGTCTCCATGTCATTAGAATTCAAAAATAAGCTTAAAATCAAAAAATAAGGTGAATACAAGCATGCACAGTTCGTTTTACATGTTTGATTCAAATCTGTGAATGTTGTGGAATGAGTGTGGTAAGAAATGACACTTGGTTTACTTTTATGACAACCCTAACACATATAATCGTCTCAATGTCATTAGAATTCAAAAATAAGCTTAGAATCAAAGAATAAGCTTAAAAGTAGAATACAAGCATGCATAGTTCGTTTTACAAGTTTGATTCAAATGTGTGAATGTTGTGGAATGAGTGTGGTTAGAAATGACATTTGCTTTACTTTTATGACAACCCTAACACATGTAATCGTCTCCATGTCATTAGAATTCAAAAATAATCTTAGAATCAAACAATAAGCTTAAACGTAGAATACAAGCATGCACAGTTCGTTTTGCAAGTTTGATTCAAATGTGTGAATGTTGTGGAATGAGTGTGGTTAGAAATGACACTTGGTTTACTTTTATGACAACCCTAACACATATAATCGTCTCCATGTCATTAGAATTCAAAAATAAGCTTAGAATCAAAGAATTAGCTTAAAAGTAGAATACAAGCGTGCATAGTTCGTTTTACAAGTTTGATTCAAATGTGTGAATGTTGTGGAATGAGTGTGGTTAGAAATGACATTTGGTTTACTTTTATGACAACCCTAACACATATAATCGTCTCCATGTCATTAGAATTCAAAAATAAGCTTAGAATCAAAGAATAAGCTTAAAAGTAGAATACAAGCATGCATAGTTCGTTTTACAAGTTTGATTCAAATGTGTGAATGTTGTGGAATGAGTGTGGTTAGAAATGACATTAGCTTTACTTTTATGACAACCCTAACACATATAATCGTCTCCATGTCATTAGAATTCAAAAATAAGCTTAGAATCAAAGAATTAGCTTAAAAGTAGAATACAAGCATGCATAGTTCGTTTTACAAGTTTGATTCAAATGTGTGAATGTTGTGGAATGAGTGTGGTTAGAAATGACACTTGGTTTACTTTTATGACAACCCTAAGACATATAATCGTCTCCATGTCATTAGAATTCAAAAATAAGCTTAAAATCAAAAAATAAGGTGAATACAAGCATGCACAGTTCGTTTTACATGTTTGATTCAAATCTGTGAATGTTGTGGAATGAGTGTGGTTAGAAATGACACTTGGTTTACTTTTATGACAACCCTAACACATATAATCGTCTCAATGTCATTAGAATTCAAAAATAAGCTTAGAATCAAAGAATAAGCTTAAAAATAGAATACAAGCATGCATAGTTCGTTTTACAAGTTTGATTCAAATGTGTGAATGTTGTGGAATGAGTGTGGTTAGAAATGACACTTGGTTTACTTTTATGACAACCCTAAGACATATAATCGTCTCCATGTCATTAGAATTCAAAAATAAGCTTAAAATCAAAAAATAAGGTGAATACAAGCATGCACAGTTCGTTTTACATGTTTGATTCAAATCTGTGAATGTTGTGGAATGAGTGTGGTTAGAAATGACACTTGGTTTACTTTTATGACAACCCTAACACATATAATCGTCTCAATGTCATTAGAATTCAAAAATAAGTTTAGAATCAAAGAATAAGCTTAAAAGTAGAATACAAGCATGCATAGTTCGATTTACAAGTTTGATTCAAATGTGTGAATGTTGTGGAATGAGTGTGGTTAGAAATGACATTTGCTTTACTTTTATGACAACCCTAACACATGTAATCGTCTCCATGTCATTAGAATTCAAAAATAATCTTAGAATCAAAGAATAAGCTTAAACGTAGAATACAAGCATACACAATTCGTTTTGCAAGTTTGATTCAAATGTGTGAATGTTGTGGAATGAGTGTAGTTAGAAATGACACTTGGTTTACTTTTATGAAAACCCTAACACATATAATCGTCTCCATGTCATTAGAATTCAAAAATAAGCTTAAAATCAAAAAATAAGGTGAATACAAGCATGCACAGTTCGTTTTACATGTTTGATTCAAATCTGTGAATGTTGTGGAATGAGTGTGGTTAGAAATGACACTTGGTTTACTTTTATGACAACCCTAACACATATAATCGTCTCAATGTCATTAGAATTCAAAAATAAGCTTAGAATCAAAGAATAAGCTTAAAAGTAGAATACAAGCATGCATAGTTCGTTTTACAAGTTTGATTCAAATGTGTGAATGTTGTGGAATGAGTGTGGTTAGAAATGACATTTGCTTTACTTTTATGACAACCCTAACACATGTAATCGTCTCCATGTCATTAGAATTCAAAAATAATCTTAGAATCAAACAATAAGCTTAAACGTAGAATACAAGCATGCACAGTTCGTTTTGCAAGTTTGATTCAAATGTGTGAATGTTGTGGAATGAGTGTGGTTAGAAATGACACTTGGTTTACTTTTATGACAACCCTAACACATATAATCGTCTCCATGTCATTAGAATTCAAAAATAAGCTTAAAATCAAAGAATAAGGTGAATACAAGCATGCACAGTTCGTTTTACATGTTTGATTCAAATCTGTGAATGTTGTGGAATGAGTGTGGTTAGAAATGACACTTGGTTTACTTTTATGACAACCCTAACACATATAATCGTCTCCATGTCATTGGAAATTCAAAATAAGATTAGAATCAAAGAATAAATTCAAAAGTAAAATACAAGCATGCACAGTTCATTTTACAAGTCTGATTCAAATGTGTGAATGTAGTGGAATCAGTGTGGTTAGAAATGACATTTGGTTTACTTTTATGACAACCCTAACACATATAATCGCCTCCATGTCATTAGAATTAAAGAATAAGCTTAGAATCAAAGAATAAGCTTAAAAGTAGAATACAAGCATGCATAGTTCGATTTACAAGTTTGATTCAAATGTGTGAATGTTGTGGAATGAGTGTGGTTAGAAATGACATTTGGTTTACATTTATGACAACCGAAACACATATAATCATCTTCATGTCATTAGAATTCAAAAATAAGCTTAGAATCAAAGAATAAGCTTAAAAGTAGAATACAAGCGTGCATAGTTCGTTTTACAAGTTTGATTCAAATGTGTGAATGTTGTGGAATGAGTGTGGTTAGAAATGACATTAGCTTTACTTTTATGACAACCCTAACACATATAATCGTCTCCATGTCATTAGAATTCAAAAATAAGCTTAGAATCAAAGAATTAGCTTAAAAGTAGAATACAAGCGTGCATAGTTCGTTTTACAAGTTTGATTCAAATGTGTGAATGTTGTGGAATGAGTGTGGTTAGAAATGACATTTGGTTTACTTTTATGACAGCCCTAACACATATAATCGTCTCAATGTCATTAGAATTCAAAAATAAGCTTAGAATCAAAGAATAAGCTTAAAAGTAGAATACAAGCATGCATAGTTCGTTTTACAAGTTTGATTCAAATGTGTGAATGTTGTGGAATGAGTGTGGTTAGAAATGACATTTGGTTTACTTTTATGACAACCCTAACACATATAATCGTCTCCATGTCATTGGAAATTCAAAAATAAGCTTAAAATCAAAGAATAAGCTGAATACAAGCATGCATAGTTCGTTTTACAAGTTTGATTCAAATGTGTTAATGTTGTGGAATGAGTGTGGTTAGAAATGACATTTGGTTTACTTTTATGACAACCCTAACACATATAATCGTCTCCATGTCATTGGAAATTCAAAATAAGATTAGAATCAAAGAATAAATTCAAAAGTAAAATACAAGCATGCACAGTTCGTTTTACAAGTCTGATTCAAATGTGTCAATGTAGTGGAATCAGTGTGGTTAGAAATGACATTTGGTTTACTTTTATGACAACCCTAACACATATAATCGCCTCCATGTCATTAGAATTAAAGAATAAGCTTAGAATCAAAGAATAAGCTTAAAAGTAGAATACAAGCATGCATAGTTCGATTTACAAGTTTGATTCAAATGTGTGAATGTTGTGGAATGAGTATGGTTAGAAATGACATTTGGTTTACATTTATGACAACCCAAACACATATAATCATCTTCATGTCATTAGAATTCAAAAATAAGCTTAGAATCAAAGAATAAGCTTAAAAGTAGAATACAAGCATGCATAGTTCGTTTTACAAGTTTGATTCAAATGTGTGAATGTTGTGGAATGAGTGTGGTTAGAAATGACATTAGCTTTACTTTTATGACAACCCTAACACATATAATCGTCTCCATGTCATTAGAATTCAAAAATAAGCTTAGAATCAAAGAATTAGCTTAAAAGTAGAATACAAGCGTGCATAGTTCGTTTTACAAGTTTGATTCAAATGTGTGAATGTTGTGGAATGAGTGTGGTTAGAAATGACACTTGGTTTACTTTTATGACAACCCTAACACATGTAATCGTCTCCATGTCATTAGAATTCAAAAATAATCTTAGAATCAAAGAATAAGCTTAAACGTAGAATACAAGCATACACAATTCGTTTTGCAAGTTTGATTCAAATGTGTGAATGTTGTGGAATGAGTGTGGTTAGAAATGACACTTGGTTTACTTTTATGACAACCCTAAGACATATAATCGTCTCCATGTCATTAGAATTCAAAAATAAGCTTAAAATCAAAAAATAAGGTGAATACAAGCATGCACAGTTCGTTTTACATGTTTGATTCAAATCTGTGAATGTTGTGGAATGAGTGTGGTTAGAAATGACACTTGGTTTACTTTTATGACAACCCTAACACATATAATCGTCTCAATGTCATTAGAACTCAAAAATAAGCTTAGAATCAAAGAATAAGCTTAAAAATAGAATACAAGCATGCATAGTTCGTTTTACAAGTTTGATTCAAATGTGTGAATGTTGTGGAATGAGTGTGGTTAGAAATGACACTTGGTTTACTTTTATGACAACCCTAAGACATATAATCGTCTCCATGTCATTAGAATTCAAAAATAAGCTTAAAATCAAAAAATAAGGTGAATACAAGCATGCACAGTTCGTTTTACATGTTTGATTCAAATCTGTGAATGTTGTGGAATGAGTGTGGTTAGAAATGACACTTGGTTTACTTTTATGACAACCCTAACACATATAATCGTCTCAATGTCATTAGAATTCAAAAATAAGTTTAGAATCAAAGAATAAGCTTAAAAGTAGAATACAAGCATGCATAGTTCGATTTACAAGTTTGATTCAAATGTGTGAATGTTGTGGAATGAGTGTGGTTAGAAATGACATTTGCTTTACTTTTATGACAACCCTAACACATGTAATCGTCTCCATGTCATTAGAATTCAAAAATAATCTTAGAATCAAAGAATAAGCTTAAACGTAGAATACAAGCATACACAATTCGTTTTGCAAGTTTGATTCAAATGTGTGAATGTTGTGGAATGAGTGTAGTTAGAAATGACACTTGGTTTACTTTAATGAAAACCCTAACACATATAATCGTCTCCATGTCATTAGAATTCAAAAATAAGCTTAAAATCAAAAAATAAGGTGAATACAAGCATGCACAGTTCGTTTTACATGTTTGATTCAAATCTGTGAATGTTGTGGAATGAGTGTGGTTAGAAATGACACTTGGTTTACTTTTATGACAACCCTAACACATATAATCGTCTCAATGTCATTAGAATTCAAAAATAAGCTTAGAATCAAAGAATAAGCTTAAAAGTAGAATACAAGCATGCATAGTTCGTTTTACAAGTTTGATTCAAATGTGTGAATGTTGTGGAATGAGTGTGGTTAGAAATGAAATTTGCTTTACTTTTATGACAACCCTAACACATGTAATCGTCTCCATGTCATTAGAATTCAAAAATAATCTTAGAATCAAACAATAAGCTTAAACGTAGAATACAAGCATGCACAGTTCGTTTTGCAAGTTTGATTCAAATGTGTGAATGTTGTGGAATGAGTGTGGTTAGAAATGACACTTGGTTTACTTTTATGACAACCCTAACACATATAATCGTCTCAATGTCATTAGAATTCAAAAATAAGCTTAGAATCAAAGAATTAGCTTAAAAGTAGAATACAAGCGTGCATAGTTCGTTTTACAAGTTTGATTCAAATGTGTGAATGTTGTGGAATGAGTGTGGTTAGAAATGACACTTGGTTTACTTTTATGACAACCCTAACACATATAATCGTCTCAATGTCATTAGAATTCAAAAATAAGCTTAGAATCAAAGAATAAGCTTAAAAGTAGAATACAAGCATGCATAGTTCGTTTTACAAGTTTGATTCAAATGTGTGAATGTTGTGGAATGAGTGTGGTTAGAAATGACATTTGCTTTACTTTTATGACAACCCTAACACATGTAATCGTCTCCATGTCATTAGAATTCAAAAATAATCTTAGAATCAAACAATAAGCTTAAACGTAGAATACAAGCATGCACAGTTCGTTTTGCAAGTTTGATTCAAATGTGTGAATGTTGTGGAATGAGTGTGGTTAGAAATGACACTTGGTTTACTTTTATGACAACCCTAACACATATAATCGTCTCAATGTCATTAGAATTCAAAAATAAGCTTAGAATCAAAGAATTAGCTTAAAAGTAGAATACAAGCGTGCATAGTTCGTTTTACAAGTTTGATTCAAATGTGTGAATGTTGTGGAATGAGTGTGGTTAGAAATGACATTAGCTTTACTTTTATGACAACCCTAACACATATAATCGTCTCCATGTCATTAGAATTCAAAAATAAGCTTAGAATCAAAGAATTAGCTTAAAAGTAGAATACAAGCGTGCATAGTTCGTTTTACAAGTTTGATTCAAATGTGTGAATGTTGTGGAATGAGTGTGGTTAGAAATGACATTTGGTTTACTTTTATGACAACCCTAACACATATAATCGTCTCAATGTCATTAGAATTCAAAAATAAGCTTAGAATCAAAGAATAAGCTTAAAAGTAGAATACAAGCATGCATAGTTCGTTTTACAAGTTTGATTCAAATGTGTGAATGTTGTGGAATGAGTGTGGTTAGAAATGACATTTGGTTTACTTTTATGACAACCCTAACACATATAATCGTCTCCATGTCATTGGAAATTCAAAAATAAGCTTAAAATCAAAGAATAAGCTGAATACAAGCATGCATAGTTCGTTTTACAAGTTTGATTCAAATGTGTTAATGTTGTGGAATGAGTGTGGTTAGAAATGACATTTGGTTTACTTTTATGACAACCCTAACACATATAATCGTCTCCATGTCATTGGAAATTCAAAATAAGATTAGAATCAAAGAATAAATTCAAAAGTAAAATACAAGCATGCACAGTTCGTTTTACAAGTCTGATTCAAATGTGTCAATGTAGTGGAATCAGTGTGGTTAGAAATGACATTTGGTTTACTTTTATGACAACCCTAACACATATAATCGCCTCCATGTCATTAGAATTAAAGAATAAGCTTAGAATCAAAGAATAAGCTTAAAAGTAGAATACAAGCATGCATAGTTCGATTTACAAGTTTGATTCAAATGTGTGAATGTTGTGGAATGAGTATGGTTAGAAATGACATTTGGTTTACATTTATGACAACCCAAACACATATAATCATCTTCATGTCATTAGAATTCAAAAATAAGCTTAGAATCAAAGAATAAGCTTAAAAGTAGAATACAAGCATGCATAGTTCGTTTTACAAGTTTGATTCAAATGTGTGAATGTTGTGGAATGAGTGTGGTTAGAAATGACATTAGCTTTACTTTTATGACAACCCTAACACATATAATCGTCTCCATGTCATTAGAATTCAAAAATAAGCTTAGAATCAAAGAATTAGCTTAAAAGTAGAATACAAGCGTGCATAGTTCGTTTTACAAGTTTGATTCAAATGTGTGAATGTTGTGGAATGAGTGTGGTTAGAAATGACACTTGGTTTACTTTTATGACAACCCTAACACATGTAATCGTCTCCATGTCATTAGAATTCAAAAATAATCTTAGAATCAAAGAATAAGCTTAAACGTAGAATACAAGCATACACAATTCGTTTTGCAAGTTTGATTCAAATGTGTGAATGTTGTGGAATGAGTGTGGTTAGAAATGACACTTGGTTTACTTTTATGACAACCCTAAGACATATAATCGTCTCCATGTCATTAGAATTCAAAAATAAGCTTAAAATCAAAAAATAAGGTGAATACAAGCATGCACAGTTCGTTTTACATGTTTGATTCAAATCTGTGAATGTTGTGGAATGAGTGTGGTTAGAAATGACACTTGGTTTACTTTTATGACAACCCTAACACATATAATCGTCTCAATGTCATTAGAATTCAAAAATAAGCTTAGAATCAAAGAATAAGCTTAAAAGTAGAATACAAGCATGCACAGTTCGTTTTACATGTTTGATTCAAATCTGTGAATGTTGTGGAATGAGTGTGGTTAGAAATGACACTTGGTTTACTTTTATGACAACCCTAACACATATAATCGTCTCAATGTCATTAGAATTCAAAAATAAGCTTAGAATCAAAGAATAAGCTTAAAAATAGAATACAAGCATGCATAGTTCGTTTTACAAGTTTGATTCAAATGTGTGAATGTTGTGGAATGAGTGTGGTTAGAAATGACACTTGGTTTACTTTTATGACAACCCTAAGACATATAATCGTCTCCATGTCATTAGAATTCAAAAATAAGCTTAAAATCAAAAAATAAGGTGAATACAAGCATGCACAGTTCGTTTTACATGTTTGATTCAAATCTGTGAATGTTGTGGAATGAGTGTGGTTAGAAATGACACTTGGTTTACTTTTATGACAACCCTAACACATATAATCGTCTCAATGTCATTAGAATTCAAAAATAAGTTTAGAATCAAAGAATAAGCTTAAAAGTAGAATACAAGCATGCATAGTTCGATTTACAAGTTTGATTCAAATGTGTGAATGTTGTGGAATGAGTGTGGTTAGAAATGACATTTGCTTTACTTTTATGACAACCCTAACACATGTAATCGTCTCCATGTCATTAGAATTCAAAAATAATCTTAGAATCAAAGAATAAGCTTAAACGTAGAATACAAGCATACACAATTCGTTTTGCAAGTTTGATTCAAATGTGTGAATGTTGTGGAATGAGTGTAGTTAGAAATGACACTTGGTTTACTTTTATGAAAACCCTAACACATATAATCGTCTCCATGTCATTAGAATTCAAAAATAAGCTTAAAATCAAAAAATAAGGTGAATACAAGCATGCACAGTCCGTTTTACATGTTTGATTCAAATCTGTGAATGTTGTGGAATGAGTGTGGTTAGAAATGACACTTGGTTTACTTTTATGACAACCCTAACACATATAATCGTCTCAATGTCATTAGAATTCAAAAATAAGCTTAGAATCAAAGAATAAGCTTAAAAATAGAATACAAGCATGCATAGTTCGTTTTACAAGTTTGATTCAAATGTGTGAATGTTGTGGAATGAGTGTGGTTAGAAATGACATTAGCTTTACTTTTATGACAACCCTAACACATATAATCGTCTCCATGTCATTAGAATTCAAAAATAAGCTTAGAATCAAAGAATTAGCTTAAAAGTAGAATACAAGCGTCCATAGTTCGTTTTACAAGTTTGATTCAAATGTGTGAATGTTGTGGAATGAGTGTGGTTAGAAATGCCATTTGGTTTACTTTTATGACAACCCTAACACATATAATCGTCTCCATGTCATTAGAATTCAAAAATAAGCTTAGAATCAAAGAATAAGCTTAAAAGTAGAATACAAGCATGCATAGTTCGTTTTACAAGTTTGATTCAAATGTGTGAATGTTGTGGAATGAGTGTGGTTAGAAATGACATTAGCTTTACTTTTATGACAACCCTAACACATATAATCGTCTCCATGTCATTAGAATTCAAAAATAAGCTTAGAATCAAAGAATTAGCTTAAAAGTAGAATACAAGCGTGCATAGTTCGTTTTACAAGTTTGATTCAAATGTGTGAATGTAGTGGAATGAGTGTGGTTAGAAATGACATTTGGTTTACTTTCATGACAACCCTAACACATATAATCGTCTCCATGTCATTAGAATTCAAAAATAAGCTTAGAATCAAAGAATAAGCTTAAAAGTAGAATATAAGCATGCATAGTTCGTTTTACAAGTTTGATTCAAATGTCTGAATGTTGTGGAATGAGTGTGGTTAGAAATGACATTTGGTTTTCTTTTATGACAACCCTAACACATATAATCATCTCCATGTCATTAGAATTCAAAAATAAGCTTAGAATCAAAGAATAAGCTTAAAAGTAGAATACAAGCGTGCATAATTCGTTTTACAAGTTTGATTCAAATGTGTGAATGTTGTGGAATGAGTGTGGTTAGAAATGACACATTGTTTACTTTTATGACAACCCTAACACATATAATCGTCTCCATGTCATTAGAATTCAAAAATAAGCTTAGAATCAAAGACTAAGCTTAAAAGTAGAATACAAGCATGCATAGTTCGTTTTACAAGTCTGATTCAAATATGTCGATGTAGTGGAATGAGTGTAGTTAGAAATGACATTCGCTTTACTTTTATGACAACCCTAACACATATAATCGTCTCCATGTCATTAGAATTCAAAAATAAGCTTAGAATCAAAGAATTAGCTTAAAAGTAGAATACAAGCATGCATAGTTCGTTTTACAAGTTTGATTCAAATGTGTGAATGTTGTGGAATGAGTGTGGTTAGAAATGACACTTGGTTTACTTTTATGACAACCCTAAGACATATAATCGTCTCCATGTCATTAGAGTTCAAAAATAAGCTTAGAATCAAAGAATAAGCTTAAAAGTAGAATACAAGCATGCATAGTTCGTTTTACAAGCTTGATTCAAATGTGTGAATGTTGTGGAATGAGTGTGGTTAGAAGAGACATTTGGTTTTCTTTTATGACAACCCTAACACATATAATCGTCTCCATGTCATCGGAAATTAAAAATAAGATTAGAATCAAAGAATAAATTCAAAAGTAGAATACAAGCATGCATAGTTTGTTTTACAAGTCTGATTCAAATGTGTCGATGTAGTGGAATGAGTGTGGTTAGAAATGACATTTGCTTTACTTTTATGACAACCCTAACACATATAATCGTCTCCATGTCATTATAAATCAAAAATAAGCTTAGAATCAAAGAATTAGCTTAAAAGTAGAATACAAGCATGCATAGTTCGTTTTACAAGTTTGATTCAAATGTGTGAATGTTGTGGAATGAGTGTGGTTAGAAATGACACTTGGTTTACTTTTATGACAACCCTAAGACATATAATCGTCTCCATGTCATTAGAGTTCAAAAATAAGCTTAGAATCAAAGAATAAGCTTAAAAGTAGAATACAAGCATGCATAGTTCGTTTTACAAGTTTGATTCAAATGTGTGAATGTTGTGGAATGAGTGTGGTTAGAAGAGACATTTGGTTTTCTTTAATGACAACCCTAACACATATAATCGTCTCCATGTCATCGGAAATTAAAAATAAGATTAGAATCAAAGAATAAATTCAAAAGTAGAATACAAGCATGCATAGTTTGTTTTACAAGTCTGATTCAAATGTGTCGATGTAGTGGAATGAGTGTGGTTAGAAATGACATTTGCTTTACTTTTATGACAACCCTAACACATATAATCGTCTCCATGTCATTATAAATCAAAAATAAGCTTAGAATCAAAGAATTAGCTTAAAAGTAGAATACAAGCATGCATAGTTCGTTTTACAAGTTTGATTCAAATGTGTGAATGTTGTGGAATGAGTGTGGTTAGAAATGACATTTTCTTTACTTTTATGACAACCCTAACACATATAATCGTCTCCATGTCATTAGAATTCAAAAATAAGCTTAGAATCAAAGAATAAGCTTAAACGTAGAATACAAGCATCCACATTTCGTTTTGCAAGTTTGATTCAAATATGTGAATGTTGTGGAATGAGTGTGGTTAGAAATGACACTTGGTTTACTTTTATGACAACCCTAACACATATAATCGTCTCCATGTCATTAGAATTCAAAAATAAGCTTAGAATCAAAGAATAAGCTTAAAAGTAGAATACAAGCATGCACAGTTCGTTTTACATGTTTGATTCAAATCTGTGAATGTTGTGGAATGAGTGTGGTTAGAAATGACACTTGGTTTACTTTTATGACAACCCTAACACATATAATCGTCTCAATGTCATTAGAATTCAAAAATAAGCTTAGAATCAAAGAATAAGCTTAAAAATAGAATACAAGCATGCATAGTTCGTTTTACAAGTTTGATTCAAATGTGTGAATGTTGTGGAATGAGTGTGGTTAGAAATGACACTTGGTTTACTTTTATGACAACCCTAAGACATATAATCGTCTCCATGTCATTAGAATTCAAAAATAAGCTTAAAATCAAAAAATAAGGTGAATACAAGCATGCACAGTTCGTTTTACATGTTTGATTCAAATCTGTGAATGTTGTGGAATGAGTGTGGTTAGAAATGACACTTGGTTTACTTTTATGACAACCCTAACACATATAATCGTCTCAATGTCATTAGAATTCAAAAATAAGTTTAGAATCAAAGAATAAGCTTAAAAGTAGAATACAAGCATGCATAGTTCGATTTACAAGTTTGATTCAAATGTGTGAATGTTGTGGAATGAGTGTGGTTAGAAATGACATTTGCTTTACTTTTATGACAACCCTAACACATGTAATCGTCTCCATGTCATTAGAATTCAAAAATAATCTTAGAATCAAAGAATAAGCTTAAACGTAGAATACAAGCATACACAATTCGTTTTGCAAGTTTGATTCAAATGTGTGAATGTTGTGGAATGAGTGTAGTTAGAAATGACACTTGGTTTACTTTTATGAAAACCCTAACACATATAATCGTCTCCATGTCATTAGAATTCAAAAATAAGCTTAAAATCAAAAAATAAGGTGAATACAAGCATGCACAGTCCGTTTTACATGTTTGATTCAAATCTGTGAATGTTGTGGAATGAGTGTGGTTAGAAATGACACTTGGTTTACTTTTATGACAACCCTAACACATATAATCGTCTCAATGTCATTAGAATTCAAAAATAAGCTTAGAATCAAAGAATAAGCTTAAAAATAGAATACAAGCATGCATAGTTCGTTTTACAAGTTTGATTCAAATGTGTGAATGTTGTGGAATGAGTGTGGTTAGAAATGACATTAGCTTTACTTTTATGACAACCCTAACACATATAATCGTCTCCATGTCATTAGAATTCAAAAATAAGCTTAGAATCAAAGAATTAGCTTAAAAGTAGAATACAAGCGTCCATAGTTCGTTTTACAAGTTTGATTCAAATGTGTGAATGTTGTGGAATGAGTGTGGTTAGAAATGCCATTTGGTTTACTTTTATGACAACCCTAACACATATAATCGTCTCCATGTCATTAGAATTCAAAAATAAGCTTAGAATCAAAGAATAAGCTTAAAAGTAGAATACAAGCATGCATAGTTCGTTTTACAAGTTTGATTCAAATGTGTGAATGTTGTGGAATGAGTGTGGTTAGAAATGACATTAGCTTTACTTTTATGACAACCCTAACACATATAATCGTCTCCATGTCATTAGAATTCAAAAATAAGCTTAGAATCAAAGAATTAGCTTAAAAGTAGAATACAAGCGTGCATAGTTCGTTTTACAAGTTTGATTCAAATGTGTGAATGTAGTGGAATGAGTGTGGTTAGAAATGACATTTGGTTTACTTTCATGACAACCCTAACACATATAATCGTCTCCATGTCATTAGAATTCAAAAATAAGCTTAGAATCAAAGAATAAGCTTAAAAGTAGAATATAAGCATGCATAGTTCGTTTTACAAGTTTGATTCAAATGTCTGAATGTTGTGGAATGAGTGTGGTTAGAAATGACATTTGGTTTTCTTTTATGACAACCCTAACACATATAATCATCTCCATGTCATTAGAATTCAAAAATAAGCTTAGAATCAAAGAATAAGCTTAAAAGTAGAATACAAGCGTGCATAATTCGTTTTACAAGTTTGATTCAAATGTGTGAATGTTGTGGAATGAGTGTGGTTAGAAATGACACATTGTTTACTTTTATGACAACCCTAACACATATAATCGTCTCCATGTCATTAGAATTCAAAAATAAGCTTAGAATCAAAGACTAAGCTTAAAAGTAGAATACAAGCATGCATAGTTCGTTTTACAAGTCTGATTCAAATATGTCGATGTAGTGGAATGAGTGTAGTTAGAAATGACATTCGCTTTACTTTTATGACAACCCTAACACATATAATCGTCTCCATGTCATTAGAATTCAAAAATAAGCTTAGAATCAAAGAATTAGCTTAAAAGTAGAATACAAGCATGCATAGTTCGTTTTACAAGTTTGATTCAAATGTGTGAATGTTGTGGAATGAGTGTGGTTAGAAATGACACTTGGTTTACTTTTATGACAACCCTAAGACATATAATCGTCTCCATGTCATTAGAGTTCAAAAATAAGCTTAGAATCAAAGAATAAGCTTAAAAGTAGAATACAAGCATGCATAGTTCGTTTTACAAGCTTGATTCAAATGTGTGAATGTTGTGGAATGAGTGTGGTTAGAAGAGACATTTGGTTTTCTTTTATGACAACCCTAACACATATAATCGTCTCCATGTCATCGGAAATTAAAAATAAGATTAGAATCAAAGAATAAATTCAAAAGTAGAATACAAGCATGCATAGTTTGTTTTACAAGTCTGATTCAAATGTGTCGATGTAGTGGAATGAGTGTGGTTAGAAATGACATTTGCTTTACTTTTATGACAACCCTAACACATATAATCGTCTCCATGTCATTATAAATCAAAAATAAGCTTAGAATCAAAGAATTAGCTTAAAAGTAGAATACAAGCATGCATAGTTCGTTTTACAAGTTTGATTCAAATGTGTGAATGTTGTGGAATGAGTGTGGTTAGAAATGACACTTGGTTTACTTTTATGACAACCCTAAGACATATAATCGTCTCCATGTCATTAGAGTTCAAAAATAAGCTTAGAATCAAAGAATAAGCTTAAAAGTAGAATACAAGCATGCATAGTTCGTTTTACAAGTTTGATTCAAATGTGTGAATGTTGTGGAATGAGTGTGGTTAGAAGAGACATTTGGTTTTCTTTAATGACAACCCTAACACATATAATCGTCTCCATGTCATCGGAAATTAAAAATAAGATTAGAATCAAAGAATAAATTCAAAAGTAGAATACAAGCATGCATAGTTTGTTTTACAAGTCTGATTCAAATGTGTCGATGTAGTGGAATGAGTGTGGTTAGAAATGACATTTGCTTTACTTTTATGACAACCCTAACACATATAATCGTCTCCATGTCATTATAAATCAAAAATAAGCTTAGAATCAAAGAATTAGCTTAAAAGTAGAATACAAGCATGCATAGTTCGTTTTACAAGTTTGATTCAAATGTGTGAATGTTGTGGAATGAGTGTGGTTAGAAATGACATTTTCTTTACTTTTATGACAACCCTAACACATATAATCGTCTCCATGTCATTAGAATTCAAAAATAAGCTTAGAATCAAAGAATAAGCTTAAACGTAGAATACAAGCATCCACATTTCGTTTTGCAAGTTTGATTCAAATATGTGAATGTTGTGGAATGAAAGTGGTTAAAAATGACACTTGGTTTACTTTTATGACAATCCTAACCCATATAATCGTCTCCATGTTATTAGAATTTAAAAATAAGCTTAGAATCAAAGAATAAGCTTAAAAGTACAATACAAGCAGGCACAGTTCGATTTACCAGTTTGATTCAAATGTGTGAATGTTGTGGAAAGAGTATGGTTAGAAATGACATTTGGTTTTCTTTTATGACAACCCTAACACATATAATCGTCTCCATGTCATCGGAAATTAAAAATAAGATTAGAATTAAAGAATAAATTCAAAAGTAGAATACAAGCATGCATAGTTCGTTTTACAAGTCTGATTCAAATGTGTCGATGTAGTGGAATGAGTGTGGTTAGAAATGACATTTGCTTTACTTTTATGACAACCCTAACACATATAATCGTCTCCATGTCATTAGAATTCCAAAATAAGCTTAGAATCAAAGAATTAGCTTAAAAGTAAAATACCAGCATGCATAGTTCGTTTTACAAGTTTGATTCAAATGTGTGAATGTTGTGGAATGAGTGTGGTTAGAAATGACACTTGGTTTACTTTTATGACAACCCTAAGACATATAATCGTCTCCATGTCATTAGAATTCAAAAATATGCTTAGAATCAAAGAATAAGCTTAAACGTAGTATACAAGCATCCACATTTCGTTTTGCAAGTTTGATTCAAATATGTGAATGTTGTGGAATGAAAGTGGTTAAAAATGATACTTGGTTTACTTTTATGACAACCCTAACCCATATAATCGTCTCCATGTTATTAGAATTTAAAAATAAGCTTAGAATCAAAGAATAAGCTTAAAATTACAATACAAGCAGGCACAGTTCGATTTACCAGTTTGATTCAAATGTGTAAATGTTGTGGAAAGAGTATGGTTAGAAATGACATTTGTTTTACTTTTATGACAACCCTAACACATATAATCGTCTCCATGTCATCGGAAATTAAAAATAAGATTAGAATCAAAGAATAAATTCAAAAGTAGAATACAAGCATGCACAATTCGTTTTACAAGTCTGATTCAAATGTGTCAATGTAGTGGAATGAGTGTGGTTAGAAATGACATTTGCTTTACTTTTATGACAACACTAACACATATAATCGTCTCCCTGTCATTAGAATTCAAAAATAAGCTTAGAATCAAAGAATTAGCTTAAAAGTAGAGTACAAGCATGCATAGTTCGTTTTACAAGTTTGATTCAAATGTGTGAATGTTGTGGAATGAGTGTGGTTAGAAATGACACTTGGTTTACTTTTATGACAACCCTAACACATATAATCGTCTCCATGTCATTATAAATCAAAAATAAGCTTAGAATCAAAGAATAAGCTTAAAAGTAGAATACAAGCATGCATAGTTCGTTTTACAAGTTTGATTCAAATGTGTGAATGTTGTGGAATGAGTGTGGTTAGAAATGACACTTGGTTTACTTTTATGACAACACTAACACATATAATCGTCTCCATGTCATTAGAATTCAAAAATAAGCTTAGAATCAAAGAATAAGCTTAAAAGTAGAATACAAGCGTGCATAATTCGTTTTACATGTTTTATTCAAATGTGTGAATGTTGTGGAATGAGTGTTGTTAGAAATGACACTTGGTTTACTTTTATGACAACCCTAACACATATAATCGTCTCCATGTCATTAGAATTCAAAAATAAGCTTAGAATAAAAGAATAAGCTTAAAAGTAGAATACAAGCATGCATAGTTCGTTTTACAAGTCTTATTCAAATGTATCGATGTAGTGGAATGAGTGTGGTTAGAAATGACATTTGCTTTACTTTTATGACAACCCTAACACATATAATCATTTCCATGTCATTAGAATTCAAAAATAAGCTTAGAATCAAAGAATAAGCTTAAAAGTAGAATACAAGCGTGCATAATTCGTTTTACAAGTTTGATTCTAATGTTTGAATGTTGTGGAATGAGTGTTGTTAGAAATGACACTTGGTTCTTTTCTGACAACCCTAACACATATAATCGTCTCCATGTCATTAGAATTCAAAAATAAGCTTAGAATAAAAGAATAAGCTTAAAAGTAGAATACAAGCATGCATAGTTCGTTTTACAAGTCTGATTCAAATGTATCGATGTAGTGGAATGAGTGTGGTTAGAAATGACACTTGGTTTACTTTTATGACAACCCTAACACATATAATCGTCTCCATGTTATTAGAATTCAAAAATAAGCTTAGAATCAAAGAATAAGCTTAAAAGTAGAATACAAGCATGCACAAATCGCTTTACACGTTTGATTCAAATGTGCGAAAGTTGGGGAATGAGTGTGGTTAGAAATGACATTTGGTTTACTTTCATGACAACCCTAACACATATAATAGTCTCCATGTCATTAGAATTCAAAAATAAGCTTAGAATCAAAGAATAAGCTTAAAAGTAGAATACAAGCATGCATAGTTCGTTTTACAAGTTTGATTCAAATGTGTGAATGTTGTGGAATGAGTGTGGTTAGAAATGACATTTGGTTTTGTTTTATGACAACCCTAACACATATAATCATCTCCATGTCATTAGAATTCAAAAATAAGCTTAGAATCAAAGAATTAGCTTAAAAGTACAATACAAGCAGGCACAGTTCGATTTACCAGTTTGATTCAAATGTGTGAATGTTGTGGAAAGAGTATGGTTAGAAATGACATTTGTTTTACTTTTATGACAACCCTAACACATATAATCGTCTCCATGTCATCGGAAATTAAAAATAAGATTAGAATCAAAGAATAAATTCCAAAGTAGAATACAAGCATGCACAGTTCGTTTTACAAGTCTGATTCAAATGTGTCAATGTAGTGGAATGAGTGTTGTTAGAAATGACATTTGCTTTACTTTTATGACAACACTAACACATATAATCGTCTCCATGTCATTAGAATTCAAAAATAAACTTAGAATCAAATAATTAGCTTAAAAGTAGAATACAAGCGTGCATAGTTCGTTTTACAAGTTTGATTCAAATGTGTGAATGTTGTGGAATGAGTGTAGTTAGAAATGACACTTGGTTTACTTTTATGACAACCGTAACACATATAATCGTCTCCATGTCATTAGAATTAAAAAATAAGCTTAGAATCAAAGAATAAGCTTAAAAGTAGAATACAAGCATCCATAGTTCGTTTTACAAGTCTGATTCAAATGTGTCGATGTAGTGGAATGAGTGTGGTTAGAAATGACATTTGCTTTACTTTTATGAGAACCCTAACACATATAATCGTCTCCATGTCATTAGAATTCAAAAATAAGCTTAGAATCAAAGAATAAGCTTAAAAGTACAATACAAGCAGGCACAGTTCGATTTACAAGTCTGATTCAAATGTGTGAATGTTGTGGAATGAGTGTGGTTAGAAATGACACTTGGTTTACTTTTATGACAACCCTAAGACATATAATCGTCTCCATGTCATTAGAATTCAAAAATAAGCTTAGAATCAAAGAATAAGCTTAAACGTAGTATACAAGCATCCACATTTCGTTTTGCAAGTTTGATTCAAATATGTGAATGTTGTGGAATGAAAGTGGTTAAAAATGATACTTGGTTTACTTTTATGACAACCCTAACCCATATAATCGTCTCGATGTTATTAGAATTTAAAAATAAGCTTAGAATCAAAGAATAAGCTTAAAATTACAATACAAGCAGGCACAGTTCGATTTACCAGTTTGATTCAAATGTGTGAATGTTGTGGAAAGAGTATGGTTAGAAATGACATTTGTTTTACTTTTATGACAACCCTAACACATATAATCGTCTCCATGTCATCGGAAATTAAAAATAAGATTAGAATCAAAGAATAAATTCAAAAGTAGAATACAAGCATGCACAGTTCGTTTTACAAGTCTGATTCAAATGTGTCGATGTAGTGGAATGAGTGTGGTTAGAAATGACATTTGCTTTACTTTTATGACAACCCTAACACATATAATCGTCTCCATGTCATTAGAATTCAAAAATAGGCTTAGAATCAAAGAATAAGCTCAAAAATAGAATACAAGCATGCATAGTTCGTTTTACAAGTTTGATTCAAATGTGTGAATGTTGTGGAATGAGTGTGGTTAGAAATGACATTTGGTTTTCTTTAATGACAACCCTAACACATATAATCGTCTCCATGTCATCGGAAATTATAAATAAGATTAGAATAAAAGAATAAATTCAAAAGTAGAATACAAGCATGCATAGTTCGTTTTACAAGTCTGATTCAAATGTGTCGATGTAGTGGAATGAGTGTGGTTAGAAATGACATTTTCTTTACTTTTATGACAACCCTAACACATATAATCGTCTCCATGTCATTAGAATTCAAAAATAAGCTTAGAATCAAAGAATAAGCTTAAACGTAGAATACAAGCATCCACATTTCGTTTTGCAAGTTTGATTCAAATATGTGAATGTTGTGGAATGAAAGTGGTTAAAAATGACACTTGGTTTACTTTTATGACAACCCTAACCCATATAATCGTCTCCATGTTATTAGAATTTAAAATTAAGCTTAGAATCAAAGAATAAGCTTAAAAGTACAATACAAGCAGACACAGTTCGATTTACAAGTCTGATTCAAATGTGTGAATGTTGTGGAATGAGTGTGGTTAGAAATGACACTTGGTTTACTTTTATGACAACCCTAAGACATATAATCGTCTCCATGTCATTAGAATTCAAAAATAAGCTTAGAATCAAAGAATAAGCTTAAACGTAGTATACAAGCATCCACATTTCGTTTTGCAAGTTTGATTCAAATATGTGAATGTTGTGGAATGAAAGTGGTTAAAAATGATACTTGGTTTACTTTTATGACAACCCTAACCCATATAATCGTCTCGATGTTATTAGAATTTAAAAATAAGCTTAGAATCAAAGAATAAGCTTAAAATTACAATACAAGCAGGCACAGTTCGATTTACCAGTTTGATTCAAATGTGTGAATATTGTGGAAAGAGTATGGTTAGAAATGACATTGTTTTTACTTTTATGACAACCCTAACACATATAATCGTCTCCATGTCATCGGAAATTAAAAATAAGATTAGAATCAAAGAATAAATTCAAAAGTAGAATACAAGCATGCACAGTTCGTTTTACAAGTCTGATTCAAATGTGTCGATGTAGTGGAATGAGTGTGGTTAGAAATGACATTTGCTTTACTTTTATGACAACCCTAACACATATAATCGTCTCCATGTCATTAGAATTCAAAAATAGGCTTAGAATCAAAGAATAAGCTCAAAAATAGAATACAAGCATGCATAGTTCGTTTTACAAGTTTGATTCAAATGTGTGAATGTTGTGGAATGAGTGTGGTTAAAAATGACATTTGGTTTTCTTTAATGACAACCCTAACACATATAATCGTCTCCATGTCATCGGAAATTAAAAATAAGATTAGAATAAAAGAATAAGCTTAAAAGTAGAATACAAGCATGCATAGTTCGTTTTACAAGTTTGATTCAAATGTGTGAATGTTGTGGAATGAGTGTGGTTAGAAATGACATTTTCTTTACTTTTATGACAACCCTAACACATATAATCGTCTCCATGTCATTAGAATTCAAAAATAAGCTTAGAATCAAAGAATAAGCTTAAACGTAGAATACAAGCATCCACATTTCGTTTTGCAAGTTTGATTCAAATATGTGAATGTTGTGGAATGAAAGTGGTTAAAAATGACACTTGGTTTACTTTTATGACAACCCTAACCCATATAATCGTCTCCATGTTATTAGAATTTAAAAATAAGCTTACAATCAAAGAATAAGCTTAAAAGTACAATACAAGCAGGCACAGTTCGATTTACCAGTTAAATTCAAATGTGTGAATGTTGTGGAATGAGTGTGGTTAAAAATGACATTTGGTTTACTTTCATGACAACCCTTACACATATAATCGTCTCAATGTCATTAGAATTCAAAAATAAGCTTAGAATCAAAGAATAAGCTTAAAAGTAGAATACAAGCATGCATAGTTCGTTTTATAAGTTTGATTCAAATGTGTGAATGTTGTGGAATGAGTGTGGTTAGAAATGACACTTTCTTTACTTTTATGACAACCCTAACATATATAATCTTCTCCATGTTATTAGAATTCAAAAATAAGCTTAGAATCAAAGAATAAGCTTAAAAGTAGAATACAAGCATGCACAAATCGCTTAACAAGTTTGATTCAAATGTGTGAAAGTTGGGGAATGAGTGTGGTTAGAAATGACATTTGGTTTACTTTTATGACAACCCTAACACATATAATCGTCTCCATGTCATTAGAATTCAAAAATAAGCTTAAAATCAAAGAATAAGCTTAATACAAGCATGCACAAATCGCTTTACACGTTTGATTCAAATGTGTCAATGTAGTGGAATGAGTGTGGTTAGAAATGACATTTGGTTTACTTTCATGACAACCCTAACACATATAATCGTCTCCATGTCATTAGAATTAAAAAATAAGCTTAGAATCAAAGAATAAGCTTAAAAGTACAATACAAGCAGGCACAGTTCGATTTACCAGTTTGATTCAAATGTGTGAATGTTGTGGAAAGAGTATGGTTAGAAATGACATTTGTTTTACTTTTATGACAACCCTAACACATATAATCGTCTTCATGTCATCGGAAATTAAAAATAAGATTAGAATCAAAGAATAAATTCAAAAGTAGAATACAAGCATGCACAGTTCGTTTTACAAGTCTGATTCAAATGTGTCGATGTAGTGGAATGAGTGTGGTTAGAAATGACATTTGCTTTACTTTTATGACAACCCTAACACATATAATCGTCTCCATGTCATTAGAATTCAAAAATAAGCTTAGAATCAAAGAATTAACTTAAAAGTAGAATACAAGCATGCATAGTTCGTTTTACAAGTTTGATTCAAATGTGTGAATTTTGTGGAATGAGTGTGGTTAGAAATGACACTTGGTTAACTTTTATGACAACCCTAAGACATATAATCGTCTCCATGTCATTAGAATTCAAAAATAAGCTTATAATCAAAGAATAAGCTTAAAAGTAGAATACAAGCATGCATAGTTCGTTTTACAAGTTTGATTCAAATGTGTCAATGTAGTGGAATGAGTGTGGTTAGAAATTACATTTGGTTTACTTTCATGACAACCCTAACACATATAATCGTCTCCATGTCATTAGAATTCAAAAATAAGCTTAGAATCAAAGAATTAGCTTAAAAGTAGAATACAAGCATGCATAGTTCGTTTTACAAGTTTGATTCAAATGTGTGAATGTTGTGGAATGAGTGTTGTTAGAAATGACACTTGGTTTACTTTAATGACAACCCTAACACATATAATCGTCTCCATGTCATTAGAATTCAAAAATAAGCTTATAATCAAAGAATAAGCTTAAAAGTAGAATACAAGCATGCATAGTTCGTTTTACAAGTTTGATTCAAATGTGTCAATGTAGTGGAATGAGTGTGGTTAGAAATGACATTTGGTTTACTTTCATGACAACCCTAACACATATAATCGTCTCCATGTCATTAGAATTCAAAAATAAGCTTAGAATCAAAGAATTAGCTTAAAAGTAGAATACAAGCATGCATAGTTCGTTTTACAAGTTTGATTCAAATGTGTGAATGTTGTGGAATGAGTGTGGTTAGAAATGACACTTGGTTTACTTTTATGACAACCCTAAGACATATAATCGTCCCCATGTCATTAGAATTCAAAAATAAGCTTAGAATCAAAGAATAAGCTTAAAAGTAGAACACAAGCATGCATAGTTCGTTTTACAAGTTTGATTCAAATGTGTGAATGTTGTGGAATGAGTGTGGTTAGAAATGACACTTGGTTTACTTTTATGACAACCCTAAGACATATAATCGTCTCCATGTCATTAGAATTCAAAAATAAGCTTAGAATCAAAGAATAAGCTTAAAAGTAGAATACAAGCATGCATAGTTCGTTTTACAAGTTTGATTCAAATGTGTAAATGTTGTGGAATGAGTGTGGTTAGAAATGACACTTGGTTTACTTTTATGACAACCCTAACACATATAATCGTCTCCATGTCATTAGAATTCAAAAATAAGCTTAGAATCAAAGAATAAGCTTAAAAGTAGAATACAAGCATCCACATTTCGTTTTGCAAGTTTGATTCAAATATGTGAATGTTGTGGAATGAGTGTGGTTAAAAATGACACTTGGTTTACTTTTATGACAACACTAACACATATAATCGTCTCCATGTCATTAGAATTCAAAAATAAGCTTAGAATCAAAGAATAAGCTTAAAAGTACAATACAAGCATGCATAGTTCGTTTTACAAGTTTAATTCAAATGTGTGAATGTTGTGGAATGAGTGTGGTTAGAAATGACATTTGGTTTTCTTTTATGACAACCCTAACACATATAATCGTCTCCAAGTCATCGGAAATTAAAAATAAGATTAGAATCAAAGAATAAATTCAAAAGTAGAATACAAGCATGCATAGTTCGTTTTACAAGTCTGATTCAAATGTGTCGATGTAATGGAATGAGTGTGGTTAGAAATGACATTTGCTTTACTTTTATGACAACACTAACACATATAATCGTCTCCATGTCATTAGAATTCAAAAATATGCTTAGAATCAAAGAATAAGCCTAAAAGTAGAATACACGCATGCATAATTCGTTTTACAAGTTTGATTCAAATGTGTGAATGTTGTGGAATGAGTGTGGTTAGAAATGACATTTGGTTTTCTTTTATGACAACCCTAACACATATAATCGTCTCCATGTCATTAGAATTCAAAAATAAGCTTAGAATCAAAGAATAAGCTTAAAAGTACAATACAAGCAGGCACAGTTCGATTTACCAGTTTGATTCAAATGTGTGAATGTTGTGGAATGAGTGTGGTTAGAAATGACACTTTGTTTACTTTTATGACAACCCTAACATATATAATCTTCTCCATGTTATTAGAATTCAAAAATAAGCTTAGAATCAAAGAATAAGCTTAAAAGTAGAATACAAGCATGCACAAATCGCTTAACAAGTTTGATTCAAATGTGTGAAAGTTGGGGAATGAGTGTGGTTAGAAATGACATTTGGTTTACTTTTATGACAACCCTAACACATATAATCGTCTCCATGTCATTAGAATTCAAAAATAAGCTTAAAATCAAAGAATAAGCTTAATACAAGCATGCACAAATCGCTTTACACGTTTGATTCAAATGTGTCAATGTAGTGGAATGAGTGTGGTTAGAAATGACATTTGGTTTACTTTCATGACAACCCTAACACATATAATCGTCTCCATGTCATTAGAATTAAAAAATAAGCTTAGAATCAAAGAATAAGCTTAAAAGTACAATACAAGCAGGCACAGTTCGATTTACCAGTTTGATTCAAATGTGTGAATGTTGTGGAAAGAGTATGGTTAGAAATGACATTTGTTTTACTTTTATGACAACCCTAACACATATAATCGTCTTCATGTCATCGGAAATTAAAAATAAGATTAGAATCAAAGAATAAATTCAAAAGTAGAATACAAGCATGCACAGTTCGTTTTACAAGTCTGATTCAAATGTGTCGATGTAGTGGAATGAGTGTGGTTAGAAATGACATTTGCTTTACTTTTATGACAACCCTAACACATATAATCGTCTCCATGTCATTAGAATTCAAAAATAAGCTTAGAATCAAAGAATTAACTTAAAAGTAGAATACAAGCATGCATAGTTCGTTTTACAAGTTTGATTCAAATGTGTGAATTTTGTGGAATGAGTGTGGTTAGAAATGACACTTGGTTAACTTTTATGACAACCCTAAGACATATAATCGTCTCCATGTCATTAGAATTCAAAAATAAGCTTATAATCAAAGAATAAGCTTAAAAGTAGAATACAAGCATGCATAGTTCGTTTTACAAGTTTGATTCAAATGTGTCAATGTAGTGGAATGAGTGTGGTTAGAAATTACATTTGGTTTACTTTCATGACAACCCTAACACATATAATCGTCTCCATGTCATTAGAATTCAAAAATAAGCTTAGAATCAAAGAATTAGCTTAAAAGTAGAATACAAGCATGCATAGTTCGTTTTACAAGTTTGATTCAAATGTGTGAATGTTGTGGAATGAGTGTTGTTAGAAATGACACTTGGTTTACTTTAATGACAACCCTAACACATATAATCGTCTCCATGTCATTAGAATTCAAAAATAAGCTTATAATCAAAGAATAAGCTTAAAAGTAGAATACAAGCATGCATAGTTCGTTTTACAAGTTTGATTCAAATGTGTCAATGTAGTGGAATGAGTGTGGTTAGAAATGACATTTGGTTTACTTTCATGACAACCCTAACACATATAATCGTCTCCATGTCATTAGAATTCAAAAATATGCTTAGAATCAAAGAATTAGCTTAAAAGTAGAATACAAGCATGCATAGTTCGTTTTACAAGTTTGATTCAAATGTGTGAATGTTGTGGAATGAGTGTGGTTAGAAATGACACTTGGTTTACTTTTATGACAACCCTAAGACATATAATCGTCCCCATGTCATTAGAATTCAAAAATAAGCTTAGAATCAAAGAATAAGCTTAAAAGTAGAATACAAGCATGCATAGTTCGTTTTACAAGTTTGATTCAAATGTGTGAATGTTGTGGAATGAGTGTGGTTAGAAATGACACTTGGTTTACTTTTATGACAACCCTAAGACATATAATCGTCTCCATGTCATTAGAATTCAAAAATAAGCTTAGAATCAAAGAATAAGCTTAAAAGTAGAATACAAGCATGCATAGTTCGTTTTACAAGTTTGATTCAAATGTGTAAATGTTGTGGAATGAGTGTGGTTAGAAATGACACTTGGTTTACTTTTATGACAACCCTAACACATATAATCGTCTCCATGTCATTAGAATTCAAAAATAAGCTTAGAATCAAAGAATAAGCTTAAAAGTAGAATACAAGCATCCACATTTCGTTTTGCAAGTTTGATTCAAATATGTGAATGTTGTGGAATGAGTGTGGTTAAAAATGACACTTGGTTTACTTTTATGACAACACTAACACATATAATCGTCTCCATGTCATTAGAATTCAAAAATAAGCTTAGAATCAAAGAATAAGCTTAAAAGTACAATACAAGCATGCATAGTTCGTTTTACAAGTTTAATTCAAATGTGTGAATGTTGTGGAATGAGTGTGGTTAGAAATGACATTTGGTTTTCTTTTATGACAACCCTAACACATATAATCGTCTCCAAGTCATCGGAAATTAAAAATAAGATTAGAATCAAAGAATAAATTCAAAAGTAGAATACAAGCATGCATAGTTCGTTTTACAAGTCTGATTCAAATGTGTCGATGTAATGGAATGAGTGTGGTTAGAAATGACATTTGCTTTACTTTTATGACAACACTAACACATATAATCGTCTCCATGTCATTAGAATTCAAAAATAAGCTTAGAATCAAAGAATAAGCCTAAAAGTAGAATACACGCATGCATAATTCGTTTTACAAGTTTGATTCAAATGTGTGAATGTTGTGGAATGAGTGTGGTTAGAAATGACATTTGGTTTTCTTTTATGACAACCCTAACACATATAATCGTCTCCATGTCATTAGAATTCAAAAATAAGCTTAGAATCAAAGAATAAGCTTAAAAGTACAATACAAGCAGGCACAGTTCGATTTACCAGTTTGATTCAAATGTGTCAATGTAGTGGAATGAGTGTGGTTAGAAATGACATTTGGTTTACTTTCATGACAACTCTAACACATATAATCGTCTCCATGTCATTAGAATTCAAAAATAAGCTTAGAATCAAAGAATTAGCTTAAAAGTAGAATACAAGCATGCATAGTTCGTTTTACAAGTTTGATTCAAATGTGTGAATGTTGTGGAATGAGTGTGGTTAGAAATGACACTTGGTTTACTTTTATGACAACCCTAAGACATATAATCGTCTCCATGTCATTAGATTTCAAAAATAAGCTTAGAATCAAAGAATAAGCTTAAAAGTAGAATACAAGCATGCATAGTTCGTTTTACAAGTTTGATTCAAATGTGTGAATGTTGTGGAATGAGTGTGGTTAGAAATGACACTTGGTTTACTTTTATGACAACCCTAAGACATATAATCGTCTCCATGTCATTAGAATTCAAAAATAAGCTTAGAATCAAAGAATAAGCTTAAAAGTAGAATACAAGCATGCATAGTTCGTTTTACAAGTTTGATTCAAATGTGTAAATGTTGTGGAATGAGTGTGGTTAGAAATGACACTTGGTTTACTTTTATGACAACCCTAACACATATAATCGTCTCCATGTCATTAGAATTCAAAAATAAGCTTAGAATAAAAGAATAAGCTTAAAAGTAGAATACAAGCATCCACATTTCGTTTTGCAAGTTTGATTCAAATATGTGAATGTTGTGGAATGAAAGTGGTTAAAAATGACACTTGGTTTACTTTTATGACAACCCTAACCCATATAATCAACTCCATGTCATTAGAATTCAAAAATAAGCTTAGAATCAAAGAATTAGCTTAAAAGTAGAATACAAGCATGCATAGTTCGTTTTACAAGTTTGATTCAAATGTGTGAATGTTGTGGAATGAGTGTGGTTAGAAATGACACTTGGTTTTCTTTTATGACAACCCTAACACATATAATGGTCTCCATGTCATTAGAATTAAAAAAAAAGCTTAGAATCAAACAATAAGCTTAAAAGTACAATACAAGCAGGCACAGTTCGATTTACCAGTTTGATTCAAATGTCTGAATGTTGTGGAAAGAGTATGGTTAGAAATGACATTTGTTTTACTTTTATGACAACCCTAACACATATAATCATCTCCATGTCATTAGAATTCAAAAATAAGCTTAGAATCAAAGAATAAGCTTAAAAGTAGAATACAAGCATCCACATTTCGTTTTGCAAGTTTGATTCAAATATGTGAATGTTGTGGAATGAAAGTGGTTAAAAATGACACTTGGTTTACTTTTATGACAACCCTAACCCATATAATCGTCTCCATGTTATTAGAATTTAAAAATAAGCTTAGAATCAAAGAATAAGCTTAAAAGTACAATACAAGCATGCATAGTTCGTTTTACAAGTTTAATTCAAATGTGTGAATGTTGTGGAATGAGTGTGGTTAGAAATGACATTTGGTTTTCTTTTATGACAACCCTAACACATATAATCGTCTCCAAGTCATCGGAAATTAAAAATAAGATTAGAATCAAAGAATAAATTCAAAAGTAGAATACAAGCATGCATAGTTCGTTTTACAAGTTTGATTCAAATGTGTGAATGTTGTGGAATGAGTGTTGTTAGAAATGACACTTGGTTTACTCTTATGACAACCCTAACACATATAATCGTCTCCATGTCATTAGAATTCAAAAATAAGCTTATAATCAAAGAATTAGCTTAAAAGTAGAATACAAGCATGCATAGTTCGTTTTACAAGTTTGATTCAAATGTGTCAATGTAGTGGAATGAGTGTGGTTAGAAATGACATTTGGTTTACTTTCATGACAACCCTAACACATATAATCGTCTCCATGTCATTAGAATTCAAAAATAAGCTTAGAATCAAAGAATTAGCTTAAAAGTAGAATACAAGCATGCATAGTTCGTTTTACAAGTTTGATTCAAATGTGTGAATGTTGTGGAATGAGTGTGGTTAGAAATGACACTTGGTTTACTTTTATGACAACCCTAAGACATATAATCGTCTCCATGTCATTAGAATTCAAAAATAAGCTTATAATCAAAGAATTAGCTTAAAAGTAGAATACAAGCATGCATAGTTCGTTTTACAAGTTTGATTCAAATGTGTCAATGTAGTGGAATGAGTGTGGTTAGAAATGACATTTGGTTTACTTTCATGACAACCCTAACACATATAATCGTCTCCATGTCATTAGAATTCAAAAATAAGCTTAGAATCAAAGAATTAGCTTAAAAGTAGAATACAAGCATGCATAGTTCGTTTTACAAGTTTGATTCAAATGTGTGAATGTTGTGGAATGAGTGTGGTTAGAAATGACACTTGGTTTACTTTTATGACAACCCTAAGACATATAATCGTCTCCATGTCATTAGAATTCAAAAATAAGCTTATAATCAAAGAATAAGCTTAAAAGTAGAATTCAAGCATGCATAGTTCGTTTTACAAGTTTGATTCAAATGTGTGAATGTTGTGGAATGAGTGTGGTTAGAAATGACACTTGGTTTACTTTTATGACAACCCTAAGACATATAATCGTCTCCATGTCATTAGCATTCAAAAATAAGCTTAGAATCAAAGAATAAGCTTAAAAGTAGAATACAAGCATGCATAGTTCGTTTTACAAGTTTGATTCAAATGTGTAAATGTTGTGGAATGAGTGTGGTTAGAAATGACACTTGGTTTACTTTTATGACAACCCTAACACATATAATCGTCTCCATGTCATTAGAATTCAAAAATAAGCTTAGAATAAAAGAATAAGCTTAAAAGTAGAATACAAGCATCCACATTTCGTTTTGCAAGTTTGATTCAAATATGTGAATGTTGTGGAATGAAAGTGGTTAAAAATGACACTTGGTTTAATTTTATGACAACCCTAACCCATATAATCAACTCCATGTCATTAGAATTCAAAAATAAGCTTAGAATCAAATAATTAGCTTAAAAGTAGAATACAAGCATGCATAATTCGTTTTACAAGTTTGATTCAAATGTGTGAATTTTGTGGAATGAGTGTGGTTAGAAATGACACTTGGTTAACTTTTATGACAACCCTAAGACATATAATCGTCTCCATGTCATTAGAATTCAAAAATAAGCTTATAATCAAAGAATAAGCTTAAAAGTAGAATACAAGCATGCATAGTTCGTTTTACAAGTTTGATTCAAATGTGTGAATGTAGTGGAATGAGTGTGGTTAGAAATGACATTTGGTTTACTTTCATGACAACCCTAACACATATAATCGTCTCCATGTCATTAGAATTCAAAAATAAGCTTAGAATCAAAGAATTAGCTTAAAAGTAGAATACTAGCATGCATAGTTCGTTTTACAAGTTTGATTCAAATGTGTGAATGTTGTGGAATGAGTGTTGTTAGAAATGACACTTGGTTTACTTTTATGACAACCCTAACACATATAATCGTCTCCATGTCATTAGAATTCAAAAATAAGCTTATAATCAAAGAATAAGCTTAAAAGTAGAATACAAGCATGCATAGTTCGTTTTACAAGTTTGATTCAAATGTGTGAATGTTGTGGAATGAGTGTGGTTAGAAATGACACTTGGTTTACTTTTATGACAACCCTAAGACATATAATCGTCTCCATGTCATTAGAATTCAAAAATAAGCTTAGAATCAAAGAATAAGCTTAAAAGTAGAATACAAGCATGCATAGTTCGTTTTACAAGTTTGATTCAAATGTGTGAATGTTGTGGAATGAGTGTGGTTAGAAATGACACTTGGTTTACTTTTATGACAACCCTAAGACATATAATCGTCTCCATGTCATTAGAATTCAAAAATAAGCTTAGAATCAAAGAATAAGCTTAAAAGTAGAATACAAGCATGCATAGTTCGTTTTACAAGTTTGATTCAAATGTGTAAATGTTGTGGAATGAGTGTGGTTAGAAATGACACTTGGTTTACTTTTATGACAACCCTAACACATATAATCGTCTCCATGTCATTAGAATTCAAAAATAAGCTTAGAATAAAAGAATAAGCTTAAAAGTAGAATACAAGCATCCACATTTCGTTTTGCAAGTTTGATTCAAATATGTGAATGTTGTGGAATGAAAGTGGTTAAAAATGACACTTGGTTTACTTTTATGACAACCCTAACCCATATAATCAACTCCATGTCATTAGAATTCAAAAATAAGCTTAGAATCAAAGAATTAGCTTAAAAGTAGAATACAAGCATGCATAGTTCGTTTTACAAGTTTGATTCAAATGTGTGAATGTTGTGGAATGAGTGTGGTTAGAAATGACACTTGGTTTTCTTTTATGACAACCCTAACACATATAATGGTCTCCATGTCATTAGAATTAAAAAAAAAGCTTAGAATCAAACAATAAGCTTAAAAGTACAATACAAGCAGGCACAGTTCGATTTACCAGTTTGATTCAAATGTCTGAATGTTGTGGAAAGAGTATGGTTAGAAATGACATTTGTTTTACTTTTATGACAACCCTAACACATATAATCATCTCCATGTCATTAGAATTCAAAAATAAGCTTAGAATCAAAGAATAAGCTTAAAAGTACAATACAAGCATGCATAGTTCGTTTTACAAGTTTGATTCAAATGTGTGAATGTTGTGGAATGAGTGTGGTTAGAAATGAAATTTGGTTTTCTTTTATGACAACCCTAACACATATAATCGTCTCCATGTCATTAGAATTCAAAAATAAGCTTAGAATAAAAGAATAAGCTTAAAAGTAGAATACAAGCATGCATAGTTTGTTTTACAAGTTTGATTTAAATGTGTGAATGTTGTGGAATGAGTGTTGTTAGAAATGACACTTGGTTTACTTTTATGACAACCCTAACACATATAATCGTCTCCATGTCATTAGAATTCAAAAATAAGCTTAGAATAAAAGAATAAGCTTAAAAGTAGAATACAAGCATCCACATTTCGTTTTGCAAGTTTGATTCAAATATGTGAATGTTGTGGAATGAAAGTGGTTAAAAATGACACTTGGTTTACTTTTATGACAACCCTAACCCATATAATCGTCTCCATGTTATTAGAATTTAAAAATAAGCTTAGAATCAAAGAATAAGCTTAAAAGTACAATACAAGCATGCATAGTTCGTTTTACAAGTTTGATTCAAATGTGTGAATGTTGTGGAATGAGTGTGGTTAGAAATGACATTTGGTTTTCTTTTATGACAACCCTAACACATATAATCGTCTCCAAGTCATCGGAAATTAAAAATAAGATTAGAATCAAAGAATAAATTCAAAAGTAGAATACAAGCATGCATATTTCGTTTTACAAGTCTGATTCAAATGTGTCGATGTAATGGAATGAGTGTGGTTAGAAATGAAATTTGCTTTACTTTTATGACAAAACTAACACATATAATCGTCTCCATGTCATTAGAATTCAAAAATAAGCTTAGAATCAAAGAATAAGCCTAAAAGTAGAATACACGCATGCATAATTCGTTTTACAAGTTTGATTCAAATGTGTGAATGTTGTGGAATGATTGTGGTTAGAAATGACATTTGGTTTTCTTTTATGACAACCCTAACACATATAATGGTCTCCATGTCATTAGAATTCAAAAAAAAGCTTAGAATCAAACAATAAGCTTAAAAGTACAATACAAGCAGGCACAGTTCGATTTACCAGTTTGATTCAAATGTGTGAATGTTGTGGAAAGAGTATGGTTAGAAATGACATTTGTTTTACTTTTATGACAACCCTAACACATATAATCATCTCCATGTCATTAGAATTCAAAAATAAGCTTAGAATCAAAGAATAAGCTTAAAAGTACAATACATGCATGCATAGTTCGTTTTACAAGTTTGATTCAAATGTGTCAATGTAGTGGAATGAGTGTGGTTAGAAATGACATTTGGTTTACTTTCATGACAACCCTAACACATATAATCGTCTCCATGTCATTAGAATTCAAAAATAAGCTTAGAATCAAAGAATTAGCTTAAAAGTAGAATACTAGCATGCATAGTTCGTTTTACAAGTTTGATTCAAATGTGTGAATGTTGTGGAATGAGTGTTGTTAGAAATGACACTTGGTTTACTTTTATGACAACCCTAACACATATAATCGTCTCCATGTCATTAGAATTCAAAAATAAGCTTATAATCAAAGAATAAGCTTAAAAGTAGAATACAAGCATGCATAGTTCGTTTTACAAGTTTGATTCAAATGTGTGAATGTTGTGGAATGAGTGTGGTTAGAAATGACACTTGGTTTACTTTTATGACAACCCTAAGACATATAATCGTCTCCATGTCATTAGAATTCAAAAATAAGCTTAGAATCAAAGAATAAGCTTAAAAGTAGAATACAAGCATGCATAGTTCGTTTTACAAGTTTGATTCAAATGTGTGAATGTTGTGGAATGAGTGTGGTTAGAAATGACACTTGGTTTACTTTTATGACAACCCTAAGACATATAATCGTCTCCATGTCATTAGAATTCAAAAATAAGCTTAGAATCAAAGAATAAGCTTAAAAGTAGAATACAAGCATGCATAGTTCGTTTTACAAGTTTGATTCAAATGTGTAAATGTTGTGGAATGAGTGTGGTTAGAAATGACACTTGGTTTACTTTTATGACAACCCTAACACATATAATCGTCTCCATGTCATTAGAATTCAAAAATAAGCTTAGAATAAAAGAATAAGCTTAAAAGTAGAATACAAGCATCCACATTTCGTTTTGCAAGTTTGATTCAAATATGTGAATGTTGTGGAATGAAAGTGGTTAAAAATGACACTTGGTTTACTTTTATGACAACCCTAACCCATATAATCAACTCCATGTCATTAGAATTCAAAAATAAGCTTAGAATCAAAGAATTAGCTTAAAAGTAGAATACAAGCATGCATAGTTCGTTTTACAAGTTTGATTCAAATGTGTGAATGTTGTGGAATGAGTGTGGTTAGAAATGACACTTGGTTTTCTTTTATGACAACCCTAACACATATAATGGTCTCCATGTCATTAGAATTAAAAAAAAACCTTAGAATCAAACAATAAGCTTAAAAGTACAATACAAGCAGGCACAGTTCGATTTACCAGTTTGATTCAAATGTCTGAATGTTGTGGAAAGAGTATGGTTAGAAATGACATTTGTTTTACTTTTATGACAACCCTAACACATATAATCATCTCCATGTCATTAGAATTCAAAAATAAGCTTAGAATCAAAGAATAAGCTTAAAAGTACAATACAAGCATGCATAGTTCGTTTTACAAGTTTGATTCAAATGTGTGAATGTTGTGGAATGAGTGTGGTTAGAAATGAAATTTGGTTTTCTTTTATGACAACCCTAACACATATAATCGTCTCCATGTCATTAGAATTCAAAAATAAGCTTAGAATAAAAGAATAAGCTTAAAAGTAGAATACAAGCATGCATAGTTTGTTTTACAAGTTTGATTTAAATGTGTGAATGTTGTGGAATGAGTGTTGTTAGAAATGACACTTGGTTTACTTTTATGACAACCCTAACACATATAATCGTCTCCATGTCATTAGAATTCAAAAATAAGCTTAGAATAAAAGAATAAGCTTAAAAGTAGAATACAAGCATCCACATTTCGTTTTGCAAGTTTGATTCAAATATGTGAATGTTGTGGAATGAAAGTGGTTAAAAATGACACTTGGTTTACTTTTATGACAACCCTAACCCATATAATCGTCTCCATGTTATTAGAATTTAAAAATAAGCTTAGAATCAAAGAATAAGCTTAAAAGTACAATACAAGCATGCATAGTTCGTTTTACAAGTTTGATTCAAATGTGTGAATGTTGTGGAATGAGTGTGGTTAGAAATGACATTTGGTTTTCTTTTATGACAACCCTAACACATATAATCGTCTCCAAGTCATCGGAAATTAAAAATAAGATTAGAATACAAGAATAAATTCAAAAGTAGAATACAAGCATGCATATTTCGTTTTACAAGTCTGATTCAAATGTGTCGATGTAATGGAATGAGTGTGGTTAGAAATGAAATTTGCTTTACTTTTATGACAAAACTAACACATATAATCGTCTCCATGTCATTAGAATTCAAAAATAAGCTTAGAATCAAAGAATAAGCCTAAAAGTAGAATACACGCATGCATAATTCGTTTTACAAGTTTGATTCAAATGTGTGAATGTTGTGGAATGAGTGTGGTTAGAAATGACATTTGGTTTTCTTTTATGACAACCCTAACACATATAATGGTCTCCATGTCATTAGAATTCAAAAAAAAGCTTAGAATCAAACAATAAGCTTAAAAGTACAATACAAGCAGGCACAGTTCGATTTACCAGTTTGATTCAAATGTGTGAATGTTGTGGAAAGAGTATGGTTAGAAATGACATTTGTTTTACTTTTATGACAACCCTAACACATATAATCATCTCCATGTCATTAGAATTCAAAAATAAGCTTAGAATCAAAGAATAAGCTTAAAAGTACAATACAAGCATGCATAGTTCGTTTTACAAGTTTGATTCAAATGTGTCAATGTAGTGGAATGAGTGTGGTTAGAAATGACATTTGGTTTACTTTCATGACAACCCTAACACATATAATCGTCTCCATGTCATTAGAATTCAAAAATAAGCTTAGAATCAAAGAATTAGCTTAAAAGTAGAATACTAGCATGCATAGTTCGTTTTACAAGTTTGATTCAAATGTGTGAATGTTGTGGAATGAGTGTTGTTAGAAATGACACTTGGTTTACTTTTATGACAACCCTAACACATATAATCGTCTCCATGTCATTAGAATTCAAAAATAAGCTTATAATCAAAGAATAAGCTTAAAAGTAGAATACAAGCATGCATAGTTCGTTTTACAAGTTTGATTCAAATGTGTGAATGTTGTGGAATGAGTGTGGTTAGAAATGACACTTGGTTTACTTTTATGACAACCCTAAGACATATAATCGTCTCCATGTCATTAGAATTCAAAAATAAGCTTAGAATCAAAGAATAAGCTTAAAAGTAGAATACAAGCATGCATAGTTCGTTTTACAAGTTTGATTCAAATGTGTGAATGTTGTGGAATGAGTGTGGTTAGAAATGACACTTGGTTTACTTTTATGACAACCCTAAGACATATAATCGTCTCCATGTCATTAGAATTCAAAAATAAGCTTAGAATCAAAGAATAAGCTTAAAAGTAGAATACAAGCATGCATAGTTCGTTTTACAAGTTTGATTCAAATGTGTAAATGTTGTGGAATGAGTGTGGTTAGAAATGACACTTGGTTTTCTTTTATGACAACCCTAACACATATAATGGTCTCGATGTCATTAGAATTAAAAAAAAAGCTTAGAATCAAACAATAAGCTTAAAAGTACAATACAAGCAGGCACAGTTCGATTTACCAGTTTGATTCAAATGTCTGAATGTTGTGGAAAGAGTATGGTTAGAAATGACATTTGTTTTACTTTTATGACAACCCTAACACATATAATCATCTCCATGTCATTAGAATTCAAAAATAAGCTTAGAATCAAAGAATAAGCTTAAAAGTACAATACAAGCATGCATAGTTCGTTTTACAAGTTTGATTCAAATGTGTGAATGTTGTGGAATGAGTGTGGTTAGAAATGAAATTTGGTTTTCTTTTATGACAACCCTAACACATATAATCGTCTCCATGTCATTAGAATTCAAAAATAAGCTTAGAATCAAAGAATTAGCTTAAAAGTAGAATACTAGCATGCATAGTTCGTTTTACAAGTTTGATTCAAATGTGTGAATGTTGTGGAATGAGTGTTGTTAGAAATGACACTTGGTTTACTTTTATGACAACCCTAACACATATAATCGTCTCCATGTCATTAGAATTCAAAAATAAGCTTATAATCAAAGAATAAGCTTAAAAGTAGAATACAAGCATGCATAGTTCGTTTTACAAGTTTGATTCAAATGTGTGAATGTTGTGGAATGAGTGTGGTTAGAAATGACACTTGGTTTACTTTTATGACAACCCTAAGACATATAATCGTCTCCATGTCATTAGAATTCAAAAATAAGCTTAGAATCAAAGAATAAGCTTAAAAGTAGAATACAAGCAGGCACAGTTCGATTTACCAGTTTGATTCAAATGTCTGAATGTTGTGGAAAGAGTATGGTTAGAAATGACATTTGTTTTACTTTTATGACAACCCTAACACATATAATCATCTCCATGTCATTAGAATTCAAAAATAAGCTTAGAATCAAAGAATAAGCTTAAAAGTACAATACAAGCATGCATAGTTCGTTTTACAAGTTTGATTCAAATGTGTGAATGTTGTGGAATGAGTGTGGTTAGAAATGAAATTTGGTTTTCTTTTATGACAACCCTAACACATATAATCGTCTCCATGTCATTAGAATTCAAAAATAAGCTTAGAATCAAAGAATTAGCTTAAAAGTAGAATACTAGCATGCATAGTTCGTTTTACAAGTTTGATTCAAATGTGTGAATGTTGTGGAATGAGTGTTGTTAGAAATGACACTTGGTTTACTTTTATGACAACCCTAACACATATAATCGTCTCCATGTCATTAGAATTCAAAAATAAGCTTATAATCAAAGAATAAGCTTAAAAGTAGAATACAAGCATGCATAGTTCGTTTTACAAGTTTGATTCAAATGTGTGAATGTTGTGGAATGAGTGTGGTTAGAAATGACACTTGGTTTTCTTTTATGACAACCCTAACACATATAATGGTCTCCATGTCATTAGAATTAAAAAAAAAGCTTAGAATCAAACAATAAGCTTAAAAGTACAATACAAGCAGGCACAGTTCGATTTACCAGTTTGATTCAAATGTGTGAATGTTGTGGAAAGAGTATGGTTAGAAATGACATTTGTTTTACTTTTATGACAACCCTAACACATATAATCATCTCCATGTCATTAGAATTCAAAAATAAGCTTAGAATCAAAGAATAAGCTTAAAAGTACAATACAAGCATGCATAGTTCGTTTTACAAGTTTGATTCAAATGTGTGAATGTTGTGGAATGAGTGTGGTTAGAAATGAAATTTGGTTTTCTTTTATGACAACCCTAACACATATAATCGTCTCCATGTCATTAGAATTCAAAAATAAGCTTAGAATCAAAGAATTAGCTTAAAAGTAGAATACTAGCATGCATAGTTCGTTTTACAAGTTTGATTCAAATGTGTGAATGTTGTGGAATGAGTGTTGTTAGAAATGACACTTGGTTTACTTTTATGACAACCCTAACACATATAATCGTCTCCATGTCATTAGAATTCAAAAATAAGCTTATAATCAAAGAATAAGCTTAAAAGTAGAATACAAGCATGCATAGTTCGTTTTACAAGTTTGATTCAAATGTGTGAATGTTGTGGAATGAGTGTGGTTAGAAATGACACTTGGTTTACTTTTATGACAACCCTAAGACATATAATCGTCTCCATGTCATTAGAATTCAAAAATAAGCTTAGAATCAAAGAATAAGCTTAAAAGTAGAATACAAGCATGCATAGTTCGTTTTACAAGTTTGATTCAAATGTGTGAATGTTGTGGAATGAGTGTGGTTAGAAATGACACTTGGTTTACTTTTATGACAACCCTAAGACATATAATCGTCTCCATGTCATTAGAATTCAAAAATAAGCTTAGAATCAAAGAATAAGCTTAAAAGTAGAATACAAGCATGCATAGTTCGTTTTACAAGTTTGATTCAAATGTGTAAATGTTGTGGAATGAGTCTGGTTAGAAATGACACTTGGTTTACTTTTATGACAACCCTAACACATATAATCGTCTCCATGTCATTAGAATTCAAAAATAAGCTTAGAATAAAAGAATAAGCTTAAAAGTAGAATACAAGCATCCACATTTCGTTTTGCAAGTTTGATTCAAATATGTGAATGTTGTGGAATGAAAGTGGTTAAAAATGACACTTGGTTTACTTTTATGACAACCCTAACCCATATAATCAACTCCATGTCATTAGAATTCAAAAATAAGCTTAGAATCAAAGAATTAGCTTAAAAGTAGAATACAAGCATGCATAGTTCGTTTTACAAGTTTGATTCAAATGTGTGAATGTTGTGGAATGAGTGTGGTTAGAAATGACACTTGGTTTTCTTTTATGCCAACCCTAACACATATAATGGTCTCCATGTCATTAGAATTAAAAAAAAAGCTTAGAATCAAACAATAAGCTTAAAAGTACAATACAAGCAGGCACAGTTCGATTTACCAGTTTGATTCAAATGTCTGAATGTTGTGGAAAGAGTATGGTTAGAAATGACATTTGTTTTACTTTTATGACAACCCTAACACATATAATCATCTCCATGTCATTAGAATTCAAAAATAAGCTTAGAATCAAAGAATAAGCTTAAAAGTACAATACAAGCATGCATAGTTCGTTTTACAAGTTTGATTCAAATGTGTGAATGTTGTGGAATGAGTGTGGTTAGAAATGAAATTTGGTTTTCTTTTATGACAACCCTAACACATATAATCGTCTCCATGTCATTAGAATTCAAAAATAAGCTTAGAATAAAAGAATAAGCTTAAAAGTAGAATACAAGCATGCATAGTTTGTTTTACAAGTTTGATTTAAATGTGTGAATGTTGTGGAATGAGTGTTGTTAGAAATGACACTTGGTTTACTTTTATGACAACCCTAACACATATAATCGTCTCCATGTCATTAGAATTCAAAAATAAGCTTAGAATAAAAGAATAAGCTTAAAAGTAGAATACAAGCATCCACATTTCGTTTTGCAAGTTTGATTCAAATATGTGAATGTTGTGGAATGAAAGTGGTTAAAAATGACACTTGGTTTACTTTTATGACAACCCTAACCCATATAATCGTCTCCATGTTATTAGAATTTAAAAATAAGCTTAGAATCAAAGAATAAGCTTAAAAGTACAATACAAGCATGCATAGTTCGTTTTACAAGTTTGATTCAAATGTGTGAATGTTGTGGAATGAGTGTGGTTAGAAATGACATTTGGTTTTCTTTTATGACAACCCTAACACATATAATCGTCTCCAAGTCATCGGAAATTAAAAATAAGATTAGAATCAAAGAATAAATTCAAAAGTAGAATACAAGCATGCATATTTCGTTTTACAAGTCTGATTCAAATGTGTCGATGTAATGGAATGAGTGTGGTTAGAAATGAAATTTGCTTTACTTTTATGACAAAACTAACACATATAATCGTCTCCATGTCATTAGAATTCAAAAATAAGCTTAGAATCAAAGAATAAGCCTAAAAGTAGAATACACGCATGCATAATTCGTTTTACAAGTTTGATTCAAATGTGTGAATGTTGTGGAATGAGTGTGGTTAGAAATGACATTTGGTTTTCTTTTATGACAACCCTAACACATATAATGGTCTCCATGTCATTAGAATTCAAAAAAAAGCTTAGAATCAAACAATAAGCTTAAAAGTACAATACAAGCAGGCACAGTTCGATTTACCAGTTTGATTCAAATGTGTGAATGTTGTGGAAAGAGTATGGTTAGAAATGACATTTGTTTTACTTTTATGACAACCCTAACACATATAATCATCTCCATGTCATTAGAATTCAAAAATAAGCTTAGAATCAAAGAATAAGCTTAAAAGTACAATACAAGCATGCATAGTTCGTTTTACAAGTTTGATTCAAATGTGTGAATGTTGTGGAATGAGTGTGGTTAGAAATGAAATTTGGTTTTCTTTTATGACAACCCTAACACATATAATCGTCTCCATGTCATTAGAATTCAAAAATAAGCTTAGAATCAAAGAATTAGCTTAAAAGTAGAATACTAGCATGCATAGTTCGTTTTACAAGTTTGATTCAAATGTGTGAATGTTGTGGAATGAGTGTTGTTAGAAATGACACTTGGTTTACTTTTATGACAACCCTAACACATATAATCGTCTCCATGTCATTAGAATTCAAAAATAAGCTTATAATCAAAGAATAAGCTTAAAAGTAGAATACAAGCATGCATAGTTCGTTTTACAAGTTTGATTCAAATGTGTGAATGTTGTGGAATGAGTGTGGTTAGAAATGACACTTGGTTTTCTTTTATGACAACCCTAACACATATAATGGTCTCCATGTCATTAGAATTAAAAAAAAAGCTTAGAATCAAACAATAAGCTTAAAAGTACAATACAAGCAGGCACAGTTCGATTTACCAGTTTGATTCAAATGTGTGAATGTTGTGGAAAGAGTATGGTTAGAAATGACATTTGTTTTACTTTTATGACAACCCTAACACATATAATCATCTCCATGTCATTAGAATTCAAAAATAAGCTTAGAATCAAAGAATAAGCTTAAAAGTACAATACAAGCATGCATAGTTCGTTTTACAAGTTTGATTCAAATGTGTGAATGTTGTGGAATGAGTGTGGTTAGAAATGAAATTTGGTTTTCTTTTATGACAACCCTAACACATATAATCGTCTCCATGTCATTAGAATTCAAAAATAAGCTTAGAATCAAAGAATTAGCTTAAAAGTAGAATACTAGCATGCATAGTTCGTTTTACAAGTTTGATTCAAATGTGTGAATGTTGTGGAATGAGTGTTGTTAGAAATGACACTTGGTTTACTTTTATGACAACCCTAACACATATAATCGTCTCCATGTCATTAGAATTCAAAAATAAGCTTATAATCAAAGAATAAGCTTAAAAGTAGAATACAAGCATGCATAGTTCGTTTTACAAGTTTGATTCAAATGTGTGAATGTTGTGGAATGAGTGTGGTTAGAAATGACACTTGGTTTACTTTTATGACAACCCTAAGACATATAATCGTCTCCATGTCATTAGAATTCAAAAATAAGCTTAGAATCAAAGAATAAGCTTAAAAGTAGAATACAAGCATGCATAGTTCGTTTTACAAGTTTGATTCAAATGTGTGAATGTTGTGGAATGAGTGTGGTTAGAAATGACACTTGGTTTACTTTTATGACAACCCTAAGACATATAATCGTCTCCATGTCATTAGAATTCAAAAATAAGCTTAGAATCAAAGAATAAGCTTAAAAGTAGAATACAAGCATGCATAGTTCGTTTTACAAGTTTGATTCAAATGTGTAAATGTTGTGGAATGAGTGTGGTTAGAAATGACACTTGGTTTACTTTTATGACAACCCTAACACATATAATCGTCTCCATGTCATTAGAATTCAAAAATAAGCTTAGAATAAAAGAATAAGCTTAAAAGTAGAATACAAGCATCGACATTTCGTTTTGCAAGTTTGATTCAAATATGTGAATGTTGTGGAATGAAAGTGGTTAAAAATGACACTTGGTTTACTTTTATGACAACCCTAACCCATATAATCAACTCCATGTCATTAGAATTCAAAAATAAGCTTAGAATCAAAGAATTAGCTTAAAAGTAGAATACAAGCATGCATAGTTCGTTTTACAAGTTTGATTCAAATGTGTGAATGTTGTGGAATGAGTGTGGTTAGAAATGACACTTGGTTTTCTTTTATGACAACCCTAACACATATAATGGTCTCCATGTCATTAGAATTAAAAAAAAAGCTTAGAATCAAACAATAAGCTTAAAAGTACAATACAAGCAGGCACAGTTCGATTTACCAGTTTGATTCAAATGTCTGAATGTTGTGGAAAGAGTATGGTTAGAAATGACATTTGTTTTACTTTTATGACAACCCTAACACATATAATCATCTCCATGTCATTAGAATTCAAAAATAAGCTTAGAATCAAAGAATAAGCTTAAAAGTACAATACAAGCATGCATAGTTCGTTTTACAAGTTTGATTCAAATGTGTGAATGTTGTGGAATGAGTGTGGTTAGAAATGAAATTTGGTTTTCTTTTATGACAACCCTAACACATATAATCGTCTCCATGTCATTAGAATTCAAAAATAAGCTTAGAATAAAAGAATAAGCTTAAAAGTAGAATACAAGCATGCATAGTTTGTTTTACAAGTTTGATTTAAATGTGTGAATGTTGTGGAATGAGTGTTGTTAGAAATGACACTTGGTTTACTTTTATGACAACCCTAACACATATAATCGTCTCCATGTCATTAGAATTCAAAAATAACCTTAGAATAAAAGAATAAGCTTAAAAGTAGAATACAAGCATCCACATTTCGTTTTGCAAGTTTGATTCAAATATGTGAATGTTGTGGAATGAAAGTGGTTAAAAATGACACTTGGTTTACTTTTATGACAACCCTAACCCATATAATCGTCTCCATGTTATTAGAATTTAAAAATAAGCTTAGAATCAAAGAATAAGCTTAAAAGTACAATACAAGCATGCATAGTTCGTTTTACAAGTTTGATTCAAATGTGTGAATGTTGTGGAATGAGTGTGGTTAGAAATGACATTTGGTTTTCTTTTATGACAACCCTAACACATATAATCGTCTCCAAGTCATCGGAAATTAAAAATAAGATTAGAATCAAAGAATAAATTCAAAAGTAGAATACAAGCATGCATATTTCGTTTTACAAGTCTGATTCAAATGTGTCGATGTAATGGAATGAGTGTGGTTAGAAATGAAATTTGCTTTACTTTTATGACAAAACTAACACATATAATCGTCTCCATGTCATTAGAATTCAAAAATAAGCTTAGAATCAAAGAATAAGCCTAAAAGTAGAATACACGCATGCATAATTCGTTTTACAAGTTTGATTCAAATGTGTGAATGTTGTGGAATGAGTGTGGTTAGAAATGACATTTGGTTTTCTTTTATGACAACCCTAACACATATAATGGTCTCCATGTCATTAGAATTCAAAAAAAAGCTTAGAATCAAACAATAAGCTTAAAAGTACAATACAAGCAGGCACAGTTCGATTTACCAGTTTGATTCAAATGTGTGAATGTTGTGGAAAGAGTATGGTTAGAAATGACATTTGTTTTACTTTTATGACAACCCTAACACATATAATCATCTCCATGTCATTAGAATTCAAAAATAAGCTTAGAATCAAAGAATAAGCTTAAAAGTACAATACAAGCATGCATAGTTCGTTTTACAAGTTTGATTCAAATGTGTGAATGTTGTGGAATGAGTGTGGTTAGAAATGAAATTTGGTTTTCTTTTATGACAACCCTAACACATATAATCGTCTCCATGTCATTAGAATTCAAAAATAAGCTTAGAATAAAAGAATAAGCTTAAAAGTAGAATACAAGCATCCACATTTCGTTTTGCAAGTTTGATTCAAATATGTGAATGTTGTGGAATGAAAGTGGTTAAAAATGACACTTGGTTTACTTTTATGACAACCCTAACCCATATAATCAACTCCATGTCATTAGAATTCAAAAATAAGCTTAGAATCAAAGAATTAGCTTAAAAGTAGAATACAAGCATGCATAGTTCGTTTTACAAGTTTGATTCAAATGTGTGAATGTTGTGGAATGAGTGTGGTTAGAAATGACACTTGGTTTACTTTTATGACAACCCTAAGACATATAATCGTCTCCATGTCATTAGAATTCAAAAATAAGCTTAGAATCAAAGAATAAGCTTAAAAGTAGAATACAAGCATGCATAGTTCGTTTTACAAGTTTGATTCAAATGTGTGAATGTTATGGAATGAGTGTGGTTAGAAATGACATTTGGTTTTCTTTTATGACAACCCTAACACATATAATCGTCTCCATGTCCTCGGAAATTAAAAATAAGATTAGAATCCAAGAATAAATTCAAAAGTAGAATACAAGCATGCATAGTTCGTTTTACAAGTTTGATTCAAATGTGTGAATTTTGTGGAATGAGTGTGGTTAGAAATGACACTTGGTTAACTTTTATGACAACCCTAAGTCATATAATCGTCTCCATGTCATTAGAATTCAAAAATAAGCTTAGAATCAAAGAATAAGCTTAAAAGTAGAATACAAGCATGCATAGTTCGTTTTACAAGTTTGATTCAAATGTGTCAATGTAGTGGAATGAGTGTGGTTAGAAATGACATTTGGTTTACTTTCATGACAACCCTAACACATATAATCGTCTCCATGTCATTAGAATTCAAAAATAAGCTTAGAATCAAAGAATTAGCTTAAAAGTAGAATACAAGCATGCATAGTTCGTTTTACAAGTTTGATTCAAATGTGTGAATGTTGTGGAATGAGTGTTGTTAGAAATGACACTTGGTTTACTTTTATGACAACCCTAACACATATAATCGTCTCCATGTCATTAGAATTCAAAAATAAGCTTAGAATCAAAGAATAAGCTTAAAAGTAGAATACAAGCATGCATAGTTCGTTTTATAAGTTTGATTCAAATGTGTCAATGTAGTGGAATGAGTGTGGTTAGAAATGACATTTGGTTTACTTTCATGACAACCCTAACACATATAATCGTCTCCATGTCATTAGAATTCAAAAATAAGCTTAGAATCAAAGAATTAGCTTAAAAGTAGAATACAAGCATGCATAGTTCGTTTTACAAGTTTGATTCAAATGTGTGAATGTTGTGGAATGAGTGTGGTTAGAAATGACACTTGGTTTACTTTTATGACAACCCTAAGACATATAATCGTCTCCATGTCATTAGAATTCAAAAATAAGCTTAGAATCAAAGAATAAGCTTAAAAGTAGAATACAAGCATGCATAGTTCGTTTTACAAGTTTGATTCAAATGTGTGAATGTTGTGGAATGAGTGTGGTTAGAAATGACACTTGGTTTACTTTTATGACAACCCTAAGACATATAATCGTCTCCATGTCATTAGAATTCAAAAATAAGCTTAGAATCAAAGAATAAGCTTAAAAGTAGAATACAAGCATGCATAGTTCGTTTTACAAGTTTGATTCAAATGTGTAAATGTTGTGGAATGAGTGTGGTTAGAAATGACACTTGGTTTACTTTTATGACAACCCTAACACATATAATCGTCTCCATGTCATTAGAATTCAAAAATAAGCTTAGAATAAAAGAATAAGCTTAAAAGTAGAATACAAGCATCCACATTTCGTTTTGCAAGTTTGATTCAAATATGTGAATGTTGTGGAATGAAAGTGGTTAAAAATGACACTTGGTTTACTTTTATGACAACCCTAACCCATATAATCAACTCCATGTCATTAGAATTCAAAAATAAGCTTAGAATCAAAGAATTAGCTTAAAAGTAGAATACAAGCATGCATAGTTCGTTTTACAAGTTTGATTCAAATGTGTGAATGTTGTGGAATGAGTGTGGTTAGAAATGACACTTGGTTTACTTTTATGACAACCCTAAGACATATAATCGTCTCCATGTCATTAGAATTCAAAAATAAGCTTAGAATCAAAGAATAAGCTTAAAAGTAGAATACAAGCATGCATAGTTCGTTTTACAAGTTTGATTCAAATGTGTGAATGTTATGGAATGAGTGTGGTTAGAAATGACATTTGGTTTTCTTTTATGACAACCCTAACACATATAATCGTCTCCATGTCCTCGGAAATTAAAAATAAGATTAGAATCCAAGAATAAATTCAAAAGTAGAATACAAGCATGCATAGTTCGTTTTACAAGTCTGATTCAAATGTGTCGATGTAGTGGAATGAGTGTGGTTAGAAATGACATTTGCTTTACTTTTATGACAACCCTAACACATATAATCGTCTCCATGTCATTAGAATTCAAAAATAGGCTTAGAATCAAAGAATAAGCTCCAAAATAGAATACAAGCATGCATAGTTCGTTTTTCAAGTTTGATTCAAATGTGTGAATGTTGTGGAATGAGTGTGGTTAGAAATGACATTTGGTTTTCTTTTATGACAACCCTAACACATGTAATCGTCTCCATGTCATTAGAATTCAAAAATAAGCTTAGAATCAAAGAATAAGCTTAAAAGTAGAATACAAGCATGCATAGTTCGTTTTTCAAGTTTCATTCAAATGTGTGAATGTTGTGGAATGAGTGTGGTTAGAAATGACATTTGGTTTTCTTTTATGACAACCCTAACACATATAATCATCTCCATGTCATTAGAATTCAAAAATAAGCTTAGAATCAAAGAATAAGATTAAAAATAGAATACAAGCGTGCATAATTCGTTTTACAAGTTTGATTTAAATGTGTGAATGTTGTGGAATGAGTGTTGTTAGAAATGACACTTGGTTTACTTTTATGACAACCCTAACACATATAATCGTCTCCATGTCATTAGAATTCAAAAATAAGCTTAGAATAAAAGAATAAGCTTAAAAGTAGAATACAAGCATCCACATTTCGTTTTGCAAGTTTGATTCAAATATGTGAATGTTGTGGAATGAAAGTGGTTAAAAATGACACTTGGTTTACTTTTATGACAACCCTAACCCATATAATCGTCTCCATGTCATTTGAATTCAAAAATAAGCTTAGAATCAAAGAATTAGCTTAAAAGTAGAATACAAGCATGCATAGTTCGTTTTACAAGTTTGATTCAAATGTGTGAATGTTGTGGAATGAGTGTGGTTAGAAATGACACTTGGTTTACTTTTATGACAACCCTAAGACATATAATCGTCTCCATGTCATTAGAATTCAAAAATAAGCTTAGAATCAAAGAATAAGCTTAAAAGTAGAATACAAGCATGCATAGTTTGTTTTACAAGTTTGATTCAAATGTGTGAATGTTGTGGAATGAGTGTGGTTAGAAATGACATTTGGTTTTCTTTTATGACAACCCTAACACATATAATCGTCTCCATGTCATCGGAAATTAAAAATAAGATTAGAATCAAAGAATAAATTCAAAAGTTGAATACAAGCATGCATAGTTCGTTTTACAAGTCTGATTCAAATGTGTCGATGTAATGGAATGAGTGTGGTTAGAAATGACATTTGCTTTACTTTTATGACAAAACTAACACATATAATCGTCTCCATGTCATTAGAATTCAAAAATAAGCTTAGAATCAAAGAATAAGCCTAAAAGTAGAATACACGCATGCATAATTCGTTTTACAAGTTTGATTCAAATGTGTGAATGTTGTGGAATGAGTGTGGTTAGAAATGACATTTGGTTTTCTTTTATGACAACCCTAACACATATAATGGTCTCCATGTCATTAGAATTCAAAAAAAAGCTTAGAATCAAACAATAAGCTTAAAAGTACAATACAAGCAGGCACAGTTCGATTTACCAGTTTAATTCAAATGTGTGAATGTTGTGGAAAGAGTATGGTTAGAAATGACATTTGTTTTACTTTTATGACAACCCTAACACATATAATCATCTCCATGTCATTAGAATTCAAAAATAAGCTTAGAATCAAAGAATAAGCTTAAAAGTAGAATACAAGCATCCACATTTCGTTTTGCAAGTTTGATTCAAATATGTGAATGTTGTGGAATGAAAGTGGTTAAAAATGACACTTGGTTTACTTTTATGACAACCCTAACCCATATAATCGTCTCCATGTTATTAGAATTTAAAAATAAGCTTAGAATCAAAGAATAAGCTTAAAAGTACAATACAAGCATGCATAGTTCGTTTTACAAGTTTGATTCAAATGTGTGAATGTTGTGGAATGAGTGTGGTTAGAAATGACATTTGGTTTTCTTTTATGACAACCCTAACACATATAATCGTCTCCAAGTCATCGGAAATTAAAAATAAGATTAGAATCAAAGAATAAATTCAAAAGTAGAATACAAGCATGCATAGTTCGTTTTACAAGTCTGATTCAAATGTGTCGATGTAATGGAATGAGTGTGGTTAGAAATGACATTTGCTTTACTTTTATGACAACACTAACACATATAATCGTCTCCATGTCATTAGAATTCAAAAATAAGCTTAGAATCAAAGAATAAGCCTAAAAGTAGAATACACGCATGCATAATTCGTTTTACAAGTTTGATTCAAATGTGTGAATGTTGTGGAATGAGTGTGGTTAGAAATGACATTTGGTTTTCTTTTATGACAACCCTAACACATATAATCGTCTCCATGTCATTAGAATTCAAAAATAAGCTTAGAATCAAAGAATAAGCTTAAAAGTAGAATACAAGCATGCATAGTTCGTTTTACAAGTTTGATTCAAATGTGTGAATGTTGTGGAATGAGTGTGGTTAGAAATGACATTTGGTTTACTTATGACAACCCTAACCTATATAATCGTCTCCATGTTATTAGAATTTAAAAATAAGCTTAGAATCAAAGAATAAGCTTAAAAGTACAATACAAGCATGCATAATTCGTTTTACAAGTTTGATTCAAATGTGTGAATGTTGTGGAATGAGTGTGGTTAGAAATGACATTTGGTTTTCTTTTATGACAACCCTAACACATATAATCGTCTCCATGTCATCGGAAATTAAAAATAAGATTAGAATCAAAGAATAAATTCAAAAGTAGTATACAAGCATGCATAGTTCGTTTTACAAGTCTGATTCAAATGTGTGAATGTTGTGGAATGAGTGTGGTTAGAAATGACATTTGGTTTTCTTTTATGACAACCCTAACACATATAATCGTCTCCATGTCATTAGAATTAAAAAATAAGCTTAGAATCAAAGAATAAGCCTAAAAGTAGAATACACGCATGCATAGTTCGTTTTACAAGTTTGATTCAAATGTGTGAATGTTGTGGAATGAGTGTGGTTAGAAATGACATTTGGTTTTCTTTTATGACAACCCTAACACATATAATCGTCTCCATGTCATTAGAATTCAAAAATAAGCTTAGAATCAAAGAATAAGCTTAAAAGTAGAATACAAGCATGCATAGTTCGTTTTACAAGTTTGATTTAAATGTGTGAATGTTGTGGAATGAGTGTGGTTAGAAATGACATTTGGTTTTCTTTTATGACAACCCTAACACATATAATCGTCTCCATGTCATTAGAATTTAAAAATAAGCTTAGAATCAAAGAATAAGCTTAAAAGTAGAATACAAGCATGCATAGTTCGTTTTTCAAGTTTGATTCAAATGTGTGAATGTTGTGGAATGAGTGTGGTTAGAAATGACATTTGGTTTTCTTTTATGACAACCCTAACACATATAATCATCTCCATGTCATTAGAATTCAAAAATAAGCTTAGAATCAAAGAATAAGCTTAAAAGTAGAATACAAGCGTGCATAATTCGTTTTACAAGTTTGATTTAAATGTGTGAATGTTGTGGAATGAGTGTTGTTAGAAATGACACTTGGTTTACTTTTATGACAACCCTAACACATATAATCGTCTCCATGTCATTAGAATTCAAAAATAAGATTAGAATAAAAGAATAAGCTTAAAAGTAGAATACAAGCATCCACATTTCGTTTTGCAAGTTTGATTCAAATATGTGAATGTTGTGGAATGAAAGTGGTTAAAAATGACACTTGGTTTACTTTTATGACAACCCTAACCCATATAATCGTCTCCATGTTATTAGAATTTAAAAATAAGCTTAGAATCAAAGAATAAGCTTAAAAGTACAATACAAGCAGGCACAGTTCGATTTACCAGTTTGATTCAAATGTGTGAATGTTGTGGAAAGAGTATGGTTAGAAATGACATTTGTTTTACTTTTATGACAACCCTAACACATATAATCGTCTCCATGTCATTGGAATTCAAAAATAAGCTTAGAATCAAAGAATAAGCTTAAAAGTAGAATACAAGCATCCACATTTCGTTTTGCAAGTTTGATTCAAATATGTGAATGTTGTGCAATGAAAGTGGTTAAAATTGACACTTGGTTTACTTTTATGACAACCCTAACCCATATAATCGTCTCCATGTTATTAGAATTTAAAAATAAGCTTAGAATCAAAGAATAAGCTTAAAAGTACAATACAAGCAGGCACAGTTCGATTTACCAGTTTGATTCAAATGTGTGAATGTTGTGGAAAGAGTATGGTTAGAAATGACATTTGTTTTACTTTTATGACAACCCTAACACATATAATCGTCTCCATGTCATTAGAATTCAAAAATAAGCTTAGAATCAAAGAATAAGCTTAAAAGTAGAATACAAGCATCCACATTTCGTTTTGCAAGTTTGATTCAAATATGTGAATGTTGTGGAATGAAAGTGGTTAAAAATGACACTTGGTTTACTTTTATGACAACCCTAACCCATATAATCGTCACCATGTTATTAGAATTTAAAAATAAGCTTAGAATCAAAGAATAAGCTTAAAAGTACAATACAAGCAGGCACAGTTCGATTTACCAGTTTGATTCAAATGTGTGAATGTTGTGGAATGAGTGTGGTTAGAAATGACATTTGGTTTTCTTTTATGACAACCCTAACACATATAATCGTCTCCATGTCATTAGAATTCAAAAATAAGCTTAGAATCAAAGAATAAGATTAAAAGTAGAATACAAGCATGCATAGTTCGTTTTTCAAGTTTGATTCAAATGTGTGAATGTTGTGGAATGAGTGTGGTTAGAAATGACATTTGGTTTTCTTTTATGACAACCCTAACACATATAATCGTCTCCATGTCATTAGAATTCAAAAATAAGCTTAGAATCAAAGAATAAGCTTAAAAGTAGAATACAAGCATGCATAGTTCGTTTTACAAGTTTGATTCAAATGTGTGAATGTTGTGGAATGAGTGTGGTTAGAAATGACATTTGGTTTTCTTTTATGACAACCCTAACACATATAATCGTCTCCATGTCATTAGAATTTAAAAATAAGCTTAGAATCAAAGAATAAGCTTAAAAGTAGAATACAAGCATGCATAGTTCGTTTTTCAAGTTTGATTCAAATGTGTGAATGTTGTGGAATGAGTGTGGTTAGAAATGACATTTGGTTTTCTTTTATGACAACCCTAACACATATAATCATCTCCATGTCATTAGAATTCAAAAATAAGCTTAAAAGTAGAATACAAGCGTGCATAATTCGTTTTACAAGTTTGATTTAAATGTGTGAATGTTGTGGAATGAGTGTTGTTAGAAATGACACTTGGTTTACTTTTATGACAACCCTAACACATATAATCGTCTCCATGTCATTAGAATTCAAAAATAAGATTAGAATAAAAGAATAAGCTTAAAAGTAGAATACAAGCATCCACATTTCGTTTTGCAAGTTTGATTCAAATATGTGAATGTTGTGGAATGAAAGTGGTTAAAAATGACACTTGGTTTACTTTTATGACAACCCTAACCCATATAATCGTCTCCATGTTATTAGAATTTAAAAATAAGCTTAGAATCAAAGAATAAGCTTAAAAGTACAATACAAGCAGGCACAGTTCGATTTACCAGTTTGATTCAAATGTGTGAATGTTGTAGAAAGAGTATGGTTAGAAATGACATTTGTTTTACTTTTATGACAACCCTAACACATATAATCGTCTCCATGTCATTAGAATTCAAAAATAAGCTTAGAATCAAAGAATAAGCTTAAAAGTAGAATACAAGCATCCACATTTCGTTTTGCAAGTTTGATTCAAATATGTGAATGTTGTGGAATGAAAGTGGTTAAAAATGACACTTGGTTTACTTTTATGACAACCCTAACCCATATAATCGTCTCCATGTTATTAGAATTTAAAAATAAGCTTAGAATCAAAGAATAAGCTTAAAAGTACAATACAAGCAGGCACAGTTCGATTTACCAGTTTGATTCAAATGTGTGAATGTTGTGGAAAGAGTATGGTTAGAAATGACATTTGTTTTACTTTTATGACAACCCTAACACATATAATCGTCTCCATGTCATTAGAATTCAAAAATAAGCTTAGAATCAAAGAATAAGCTTAAAAGTAGAATACAAGCATCCACATTTCGTTTTGCAAGTTTGATTCAAATATGTGAATGTTGTGGAATGAAAGTGGTTAAAAATGACACTTGGTTTACTTTTATGACAACCCTAACCCATATAATCGTCTCCATGTTATTAGAATTTAAAAATAAGCTTAGAATCAAAGAATAAGCTTAAAAGTACAATACAAGCATGCATAGTTCGTTTTACAAGTTTGATTCAAATGTGTGAATGTTGTGGAATGAGTGTGGTTAGAAATGACATTTGGTTTCCTTTTATGACAACCCTAACACATATAATCGTCTCCATGTCATCGGAAATTAAAAATAAGATTAGAATCAAAGAATAAATTCAAAAGTAGAATACAAGCATGCATAGTTCGTTTTACAAGTCTGATTCAAATGTGTCGATGTAATAGAATGAGTGTGGTTAGAAATGACATTTGCTTTACTTTTATGACAACACTAACACATATAATCGTCTCCATGTCATTAGAATTCAAAAATAAGCTTAGAATCAAAGAATAAGCCTAAAAGTAGAATACACGCATGCATAATTCGTTTTACAAGTTTGATTCAAATGTGTGAATGTTGTGGAATGAGTGTGGTCAGAAATGACATTTGGTTTTCTTTTATGACAACCCTAACACATATAATCGTCTACATGTCATTAGAATTCAAAAATAAGCTTAGAATCAAAGAATAAGCTTAAAAGTAGAATACAAGCATGCATAGTTCGTTTTACAAGTTTGATTCAAATGTGTGAATGTTGTGGAATGAGTGTGGTTAGAAATGACATTTGGTTTTCTTTTATGACAACCCTAACACATATAATCGTCTCCATGTCATTAGAATTTAAAAATAAGCTTAGAATCAAAGAATAAGCTTAAAAGTAGAATACAAGCATGCATAGTTCGTTTTTCAAGTTTGATTCAAATGTGTGAATGTTGTGGAATGAGTGTGGTTAGAAATGACATTTGGTTTTCTTTTATGACAACCCTAACACATATAATCATCTCCATGTCATTAGAATTCAAAAATAAGCTTAGAATCAAAGAATAAGCTTAAAAGTAGAATACAAGCGTGCATAATTCGTTTTACAAGTTTGATTTAAATGTGTGAATGTTGTGGAATGAGTGTTGTTAGAAATGACACTTGGTTTACTTTTATGACAACCCTAACACATATAATCGTCTCCATGTCATTAGAATTCAAAAATAAGATTAGAATAAAAGAATAAGCTTAAAAGTAGAATACAAGCATCCACATTTCGTTTTGCAAGTTTGATTCAAATATGTGAATGTTGTGGAATGAAAGTGGTTAAAAATGACACTTGGTTTACTTTTATGACAACCCTAACCCATATAATCGTCTCCATGTTATTAGAAGTTAAAAATAAGCTTAGAATCAAAGAATAAGCTTAAAAGTACAATACAAGCAGGCACAGTTCGATTTACCAGTTTGATTCAAATGTGTGAATGTTGTGGAAAGAGTATGGTTAGAAATGACATTTGTTTTACTTTTATGAAACCCCTAACACATATGATCGTCTCCATGTCATTAGAATTCAAAAATAAGCTTAGAATCAAAGAATAAGCTTAAAAGTAGAATACAAGAATCCACATTTCGTTTTGCAAGTTTGATTCAAATATGTGAATGTTGTGGAATGAAAGTGGTTAAAAATGACACTTGGTTTAATTTTATGACAACCCTAACCCATATAATCGTCTCCATGTTATTAGAATATAAAAATAAGCTTAGAATCAAAGAATAAGCTTAAAAGTACAATACAAGCAGGCACAGTTCGATTTACCAGTTTGATTCAAATGTGTGAATGTTGTGGAAAGAGTATGGTTAGAAATGACATTTGTTTTACTTTTATGACAACCCTAACACATATAATCGTCTCCATGTCATTAGAATTCAAAAATAAGCTTAGAATCAAAGAATAAGCTTAAAAGTAGAATACAAGCATCCACATTTCGTTTTGCAAGTTTGATTCAAATATGTGAATGTTGTGGAATGAAAGTGGTTAAAAATGACACTTGGTTTACTTTTATGACAACCCTAACCCATATAATCGTCTCCATGTTATTAGAATTTAAAAATAAGCTTAGAATCAAAGAATAAGCTTAAAAGTACAATACAAACATGCATAGTTCGTTTTACAAGTTTGATTCAAATGTGTGAATGTTGTGGAATGAGTGTGGTTAGAAATGACATTTGGTTTCCTTTTATGACAACCCTAACACATATAATCGTCTCCATGTCATCGGAAATTAAAAATAAGATTAGAATCAAAGAATAAATTCAAAAGTAGAATACAAGCATGCATAGTTCGTTTTACAAGTCTGATTCAAATGTGTCGATGTAATAGAATGAGTGTGGTTAGAAATGACATTTGCTTTACTTTTATGACAACACTAACACATATAATCGTCTCCATGTCATTAGAATTCAAAAATAAGCTTAGAATCAAAGAATAAGCCTAAAAGTAGAATACACGCATGCATAATTCGTTTTACAAGTTTGATTCAAATGTGTGGATGTTGTGGAATGAGTGTGGTTAGAAATGACATTTGGTTTTCTTTTATGACAACCCTAACACGTATAATCGTCTCCATGTCATTAGAATTCAAAAATAAGCTTAGAATCAAACAATAAGCTTAAAAGTACAATACAAGCAGGCACAGTTCGATTTACCAGTTTGATTCAAATGTGTGAATGTTGTGGAAAGAGTATGGTTAGAAATGACATTTGTTTTACTTTCATGACAACCCTAACACATATAATCGTCTCCATGTCATTAGAATTCAAAAATAAGCTTAGAATCAAAGAATAAGCTTAAAAGTAGAATACAAGCATCCACATTTCGTTTTGCAAGTTTGATTCAAATATGTGAATGTTGTGGAATGAAAGTGGTTAAAAATGACACTTGGTTTACTTTTATGACAACCCTAACACATATAATCGTCTCCATGTCATTAGAATTCAAAAATAAGCTTAGAATCAAAGAATAAGCCTAAAAGTAGAATACACGCATGCATAATTCGTTTTACAAGTTTGATTCAAATGTGTGAATGTTGTGGAATGAGTGTGGTCAGAAATGACATTTGGTTTTCTTTTATGACAACCCTAACACATATAATCGTCTCCATGTCATTAGAATTCAAAAATAAGCTTAGAATCAAAGAATAAGCTTAAAAGTAGAATACAAGCATGCATAGTTCGTTTTACAAGTTTGATTCAAATGTGTGAATGTTGTGGAATGAGTGTGGTTAGAAATGACATTTGGTTTTCTTTTATGACAACCCTAACACATATAATCGTCTCCATGTCATTAGAATTTAAAAATAAGCTTAGAATCAAAGAATAAGCTTAAAAGTAGAATACAAGCATGCATAGTTCGTTTTTCAAGTTTGATTCAAATGTGTGAATGTTGTGGAATGAGTGTGGTTAGAAATGACATTTGGTTTTCTTTTATGACAACCCTAACACGTATAATCGTCTCCATGTTATTAGAATTTAAAAATAAGCTTAGAATCAAAGAATAAGCTTAAAAGTACAATACAAGCAGGCACAGTTCGATTTACCAGTTTGATTCAAATGTGTGAATGTTGTGGAAAGTGTATGGTTAGAAATGACATTTGTTTTACTTTTATGAAACCCCTAACACATATGATCGTCTCCATGTCATTAGAATTCAAAAATAAGCTTAGAATCAAAGAATAAGCTTAAAAGTAGAATACAAGCATCCACATTTCGTTTTTCAAGTTTGATTCAAATATGTGAATGTTGTGGAATGAAAGTGGTTAAAAATGACACTTGGTTTAATTTTATGACAACCCTAACCCATATAATCGTCTCCATGTTATTAGAATTTAAAAATAAGCTTAGAATCAAAGAATAAGTTTAAAAGTACAATACAAGCAGGCACAGTTCGATTTACCAGTTTGATTCAAATGTGTGAATGTTGTGGAAAGAGTATGGTTAGAAATGACATTTGTTTTACTTTTATGACAACCCTAACACATATAATCGTCTCCATGTCATTAGAATTCAAAAATAAGCTTAGAATCAAAGAATAAGCTTAAAAGTAGAATACAAGCATCCACATTTCGTTTTCCAAGTTTGATTCAAATATGTGAATGTTGTGGAATGAAAGTGGTTAAAAATGACACTTGGTTTACTTTTGTGACAACCCTAACCCATATAATCGTCTCCATGTTATTAGAATTTAAAAATAAGCTTAGAATCAAAGAATAAGCTTAAAAGTACAATACAAACATGCATAGTTCGTTTTACAAGTTTGATTCAAATGTGTGAATGTTGTGGAATGAGTGTGGTTAGAAATGACATTTGGTTTCCTTTTATGACAACCCTAACACATATAATCGTCTCCATGTCATCGGAAATTAAAAATAAGATTAGAATCAAAGAATAAATTCAAAAGTAGAATACAAGCATGCATAGTTCGTTTTACAAGTCTGATTCAAATGTGTCGATGTAATAGAATGAGTGTGGTTAGAAATGACATTTGCTTTACTTTTATGACAACACTAACACATATAATCGTCTCCATGTCATTAGAATTCAAAAATAAGCTTAGAATCAAAGAATAAGCCTAAAAGTAGAATACACGCATGCATAATTCGTTTTACAAGTTTGATTCAAATGTGTGAATGTTGTGGAATGAAAGCGGTTAAAAATGACATTTGGTTTTCTTTTATGACAACCCTAACACATATAATCGTCTCCATGTTATTAGAATTTAAAAATAAGCTTAGAATCAAAGAATAAGCTTAAAAGTAGAATACAAGCGTGCATAATTCGTTTTACAAGTTTGATTTAAATGTGTGAATGTTGTGGAATGAGTGTTGTTAGAAATGACACTTGGTTTACTTTTATGACAACCCTAACACATATAATCGTCTCCATGTCATTAGAATTCAAAAATAAGATTAGAATAAAAGAATAAGCTTAAAAGTAGAATACAAGCATCCACATTTCGTTTTGCAAGTTTGATTCAAATATGTGAATGTTGTGGAATGAAAGTGGTTAAAAATGACACTTGGTTTACTTTTATGACAACCCTAACACATATAATCGTCTCCATGTCATTAGAATTCAAAAATAAGCTTAGAATCAAAGAATAAGCCTAAAAGTAGAATACACGCATGCATAATTCGTTTTACAAGTTTGATTCAAATGTGTGAATGTTGTGGAATGAGTGTGGTTAGAAATGACATTTGGTTTTCTTTAATGACAACCCTAACACATATAATCGTCTCCATGTCATTAGAATTCAAAAATAAGCTTAGAATCAAAGAATAAGCTTAAAAGTAGAATACAAGCATGCATAGTTCGTTTTACAAGTTTGATTCAAATGTGTGAATGTTGTGGAATGAGTGTGGTTAGAAATGACATTTGGTTTTCTTTTATGACAACCCTAACACATATAATCGTCTCCATGTCATTAGAATTTAAAAATAAGCTTAGAATCAAAGAATAAGCTTAAAAGTAGAATACAAGCATGCATAGTTCGTTTTTCAAGTTTGATTCAAATGTGTGAATGTTGTGGAATGAGTGTGGTTAGAAATGACATTTGGTTTTCTTTTATGACAACCCTAACACATATAATCATCTCCATGTCATTAGAATTCAAAAATAAGCTTAGAATCAAAGAATAAGCTTAAAAGTAGAATACAAGCGTGCATAATTCGTTTTACAAGTTTGATTTAAATGTGTGAATGTTGTGGAATGAGTGTTGTTAGAAATGACACTTGGTTTACTTTTATGACAACCCTAACACATATAATCGTCTCCATGTCATTAGAATTCAAAAATAAGATTAGAATAAAAGAATAAGCTTAAAAGTAGAATACAAGCATCCACATTTCGTTTTGCAAGTTTGATTCAAATATGTGAATGTTGTGGAATGAAAGTGGTTAAAAATGACACTTGGTTTACTTTTATGACAACCCTAACCCATATAATCGTCTCCATGTTATTAGAATTTAAAAATAAGCTTAGAATCAAAGAATAAGCTTAAAAGTACAATACAAGCAGGCACAGTTCGATTTACCAGTTTGATTCAAATGTGTGAATGTTGTGGAAAGAGTATGGTTAGAAATGACATTTGTTTTACTTTTATGAAACCCCTAACACATATGATCGTCTCCATGTCATTAGAATTCAAAAATAAGCTTAGAATCAAAGAATAAGCTTAAAAGTAGAATACAAGCATCCACATTTCGTTTTGCAAGTTTGATTCAAATATGTGAATGTTGTGGAATGAAAGTGGTTAAAAATGACACTTGGTTTAATTTTATGACAACCCTAACCCATATAATCGTCTCCATGTTATTAGAATTTAAAAATAAGCTTAGAATCAAAGAATAAGCTTAAAAGTACAATACAAGCAGGCACAGTTCGATTTACCAGTTTGATTCAAATGTGTGAATGTTGTGGAAAGAGTATGGTTAGAAATGACATTTGTTTTACTTTTATGACAACCCTAACACATATAATCGTCTCCATGTCATTAGAATTCAAAAATAAGCTTAGAATCAAAGAATAAGCTTAAAAGTAGAATACAAGCATGCATAGTTCGTTTTACAAGTTTGATTCAAATGTGTGAATGTTGTGGAATGAGTGTGGTTAGAAATGACATTTGGTTTCTTTTATGACAACCCTAACACATATAATCGTCTCCATGTCATTAGAATTTAAAAATAAGCTTAGAATCAAAGAATAAGCTTAAAAGTAGAATACTAGCATGCATAGTTCGTTTTTCAAGTTTGATTCAAATGTGTGAATGTTGTGGAATGAGTGTGGTTAGAAATGACATTTGGTTTTCTTTTATGACAACTCTAACACATATAATCATCTCCATGTCATTAGAATTCAAAAATAAGCTTAGAATCAAAGAATAAGCTTAAAAGTAGAATACAAGCGTGCATAATTCGTTTTACAAGTTTGATTTAAATGTGTGAATGTTGTGGAATGAGTGTTGTTAGAAATGACACTTGGTTTACTTTTATGACAACCCTAACACATATAATCGTCTCCATGTCATTAGAATTCAAAAATAAGATTAGAATAAAAGAATAAGCTTAAAAGTAGAATACAAGCATCCACATTTCGTTTTGCAAGTTTGATTCAAATATGTGAATGATGTGGAATGAAAGTGGTTAAAAATGACACTTGGTTTACTTTTATGACAACCCTAACCCATATAATCGTCTCCATGTTATTAGAATTTAAAAATAAGCTTAGAATCAAAGAATAAATTCAAAAGTAGAATACAAGCATGCATAGTTTGTTTTACAAGTCTGATTCAAATGTGTCGATGTAATGGAATGAGTGTGGTTAGAAATGACATTTGCTTTACTTTTATGACAACACTAACACATATAATCGTCTCCATGTCATTAGAATTCAAAAATAAGCTTAGAATCAAAGAATAAGCCTAAAAGTAGAATACACGCATGCATAATTCGTTTTACAAGTTTGATTGAAATGTGTGAATGTTGTGGAATGAGTGTGGTTAGAAATGACATTTGGTTTTCTTTTATGACAACCCTAACACATATAGTCGTCTCCATGTCATTAGAATTCAAAAATAAGCTTAGAATCAAAGAATAAGCTTAAAAGTACAATACAAGCAGGCACAGTTCGATTTACCAGTTTGATTCAAATGTGTGAATGTTGTGGAAAGAGTATGGTTAGAAATGACATTTGTTTTACTTTTATGACAGCCCTAACACATATAATCGTCTCCATGTCATTAGAATTCAAAAATACGCTTAGAATCAAAGAATAAGCTTAAAAGTAGAATACAAGCATCCACATTTCGTTTTGCAAGTTTGATTCAAATATGTGAATGTTGTGGAATGAAAGTGGTTAAAAATGACACTTGGTTTACTTTTATGACAACCCTAACACATATAATCGTCTCCATGTCATTAGAATTCAAAAATAAGCTTAGAATCAAAGAATAAGCCTAAAAGTAGAATACACGCATGCATAATTCGTTTTACAAGTTTGATTCAAATGTGTGAATGTTGTGGAATGAGTGTGGTTAGAAATGACATTTGGTTTTCTTTAATGACAACCCTAACACATATAATCGTCTCCATGTCATTAGAATTCAAAAATAAGCTTAGAATCAAAGAATAAGCTTAAAAGTAGAATACAAGCATGCATAGTTCGTTTTACAAGTTTGATTCAAATGTGTGAATGTTGTGGAATGAGTGTGGTTAGAAATGACATTTGGTTTTCTTTTATGACAACCCTAACACATATAATCGTCTCCATGTCATTAGAATTTAAAAATAAGCTTAGAATTAAAGAATAAGCTTAAAAGTAGAATACAAGCATGCATAGTTCGTTTTTCAAGTTTGATTCAAATGTGTGAATGTTGTGGAATGAGTGTGGTTAGAAATGACATTTGGTTTTCTTTTATGACAACCCTAACACATATAATCATCTCCATGTCATTAGAATTCAAAAATAAGCTTAGAATCAAAGAATAAGCTTAAAAGTAGAATACAAGCGTGCATAATTCGTTTTACAAGTTTGATTTAAATGTGTGAATGTTGTGGAATGAGTGTTGTTAGAAATGACACTTGGTTTACTTTTATGACAACCCTAACACATATAATCGTCTCCATGTCATTAGAATTCAAAAATAAGATTAGAATAAAAGAATAAGCTTTAAAGTAGAATACAAGCATCCACATTTCGTTTTGCAAGTTTGATTCAAATATGTGAATGTTGTGGAATGAAAGTGGTTAAAAATGACACTTGGTTTACTTTTATGACAACCCTAACCCATATAATCGTCTCCATGTTATTAGAATTTAAAAATAAGCTTAGAATCAAAGAATAAGCTTAAAAGTACAATACAAGCAGGCACAGTTCGATTTACCAGTTTGATTCAAATGTGTGAATGTTGTGGAAAGAGTATGGTTAGAAATGACATTTGTTTTACTTTTATGGAACCCCTAACACATATGATCGTCTCCATGTCATTAGAATTCAAAAATAAGCTTAGAATCAAAGAATAAGCTTAAAAGTAGAATACAAGCATCCACATTTCGTTTTGCAAGTTTGATTCAAATATGTGAATGTTGTGGAATGAAAGTGGTTAAAAATGACACTTGGTTTAATTTTATGACAACCCTAACCCATATAATCGTCTCCATGTTATTAGAATTTAAAAATAAGCTTAGAATCAAAGAATAAGCTTAAAAGTACAATACAAGCAGGCACAGTTCGATTTACCAGTTTGATTCAAATGTGTGAATGTTGTGGAAAGAGTATGGTTAGAAATGACATTTGTTTTACTTTTATGACAACCCTAACACATATAATCGTCTCCATGTCATTAGAATTCAAAAATAAGCTTAGAATCAAAGAATAAGCTTAAAAGTAGAATACAAGCATGCATAGTTCGTTTTACAAGTTTGATTCAAATGTGTGAATGTTGTGGAATGAGTGTGGTTAGAAATGACATTTGGTTTCTTTTATGACAACCCTAACACATATAATCGTCTCCATGTCATTAGAATTTAAAAATAAGCTTAGAATCAAAGAATAAGCTTAAAAGTAGAATACTAGCATGCATAGTTCGTTTTTCAAGTTTGATTCAAATGTGTGAATGTTGTGGAATGAGTGTGGTTAGAAATGACATTTGGTTTTCTTTTATGACAACTCTAACACATATAATCATCTCCATGTCATTAGAATTCAAAAATAAGCTTAGAATCAAAGAATAAGCTTAAAAGTAGAATACAAGCGTGCATAATTCGTTTTACAAGTTTGATTTAAATGTGTGAATGTTGTGGAATGAGTGTTGTTAGAAATGACACTTGGTTTACTTTTATGACAACCCTAACACATATAATCGTCTCCATGTCATTAGAATTCAAAAATAAGATTAGAATAAAAGAATAAGCTTAAAAGTAGAATACAAGCATCCACATTTCGTTTTGCAAGTTTGATTCAAATATGTGAATGATGTGGAATGAAAGTGGTTAAAAATGACACTTGGTTTACTTTTATGACAACCCTAACCCATATAATCGTCTCCATGTTATTAGAATTTAAAAATAAGCTTAGAATCAAAGAATAAATTCAAAAGTAGAATACAAGCATGCATAGTTTGTTTTACAAGTCTGATTCAAATGTGTCGATGTAATGGAATGAGTGTGGTTAGAAATGACATTTGCTTTACTTTTATGACAACACTAACACATATAATCGTCTCCATGTCATTAGAATTCAAAAATAAGCTTAGAATCAAAGAATAAGCCTAAAAGTAGAATACACGCATGCATAATTCGTTTTACAAGTTTGATTGAAATGTGTGAATGTTGTGGAATGAGTGTGGTTAGAAATGACATTTGGTTTTCTTTTATGACAACCCTAACACATATAGTCGTCTCCATGTCATTAGAATTCAAAAATAAGCTTAGAATCAAAGAATAAGCTTAAAAGTACAATACAAGCAGGCACAGTTCGATTTACCAGTTTGATTCAAATGTGTGAATGTTGTGGAAAGAGTATGGTTAGAAATGACATTTGTTTTACTTTTATGACAGCCCTAACACATATAATCGTCTCCATGTCATTAGAATTCAAAAATACGCTTAGAATCAAAGAATAAGCTTAAAAGTAGAATACAAGCATCCACATTTCGTTTTGCAAGTTTGATTCAAATATGTGAATGTTGTGGAATGAAAGTGGTTAAAAATGACACTTGGTTTACTTTTATGACAACCCTAACACATATAATCGTCTCCATGTCATTAGAATTCAAAAATAAGCTTAGAATCAAAGAATAAGCCTAAAAGTAGAATACACGCATGCATAATTCGTTTTACAAGTTTGATTCAAATGTGTGAATGTTGTGGAATGAGTGTGGTTAGAAATGACATTTGGTTTTCTTTAATGACAACCCTAACACATATAATCGTCTCCATGTCATTAGAATTCAAAAATAAGCTTAGAATCAAAGAATAAGCTTAAAAGTAGAATACAAGCATGCATAGTTCGTTTTACAAGTTTGATTCAAATGTGTGAATGTTGTGGAATGAGTGTGGTTAGAAATGACATTTGGTTTTCTTTTATGACAACCCTAACACATATAATCGTCTCCATGTCATTAGAATTTAAAAATAAGCTTAGAATCAAAGAATAAGCTTAAAAGTAGAATACAAGCATGCATAGTTCGTTTTTCAAGTTTGATTCAAATGTGTGAATGTTGTGGAATGAGTGTGGTTAGAAATGACATTTGGTTTTCTTTTATGACAACCCTAACACATATAATCATCTCCATGTCATTAGAATTCAAAAATAAGCTTAGAATCAAAGAATAAGCTTAAAAGTAGAATACAAGCGTGCATAATTCGTTTTACAAGTTTGATTTAAATGTGTGAATGTTGTGGAATGAGTGTTGTTAGAAATGACACTTGGTTTACTTTTATGACAACCCTAACACATATAATCGTCTCCATGTCATTAGAATTCAAAAATAAGATTAGAATAAAAGAATAAGCTTAAAAGTATAATACAAGCATCCACATTTCGTTTTGCAAGTTTGATTCAAATATGTGAATGTTGTGGAATGAAAGTGGTTAAAAATGACACTTGGTTTACTTTTATGACAACCCTAACCCATATAATCGTCTCCATGTTATTAGAATTTAAAAATAAGCTTAGAATCAAAGAATAAATTCAAAAGTAGAATACAAGCGTGCATAATTCGTTTTACAAGTTTGATTTAAATGTGTGAATGTTGTGGAATGAGTGTGGTTAGAAATGACATTTGCTTTACTTTTATGACAACACTAACACATATAATCGTCTCCATGTCATTAGAATTCAAAAATAAGCTTAGAATCAAAGAATAAGCCTAAAAGTAGAATACACGCATGCATAATTCGTTTTACCAGTTTGATTCAAATGTGTGAATGTTGTGGAAAGAGTATGGTTAGAAATGACATTTGTTTTACTTTTATGACAACCCTAACACATATAATCGTCTCCATGTCATTAGAATTCAAAAATAAGCTTAGAATCAAAGAATAAGCTTAAAAGTAGAATACAAGCATCCACATTTCGTTTTGCAAGTTTGATTCAAATATGTGAATGTTGTGGAATGAAAGTGGTTAAAAATGACACTTGGTTTACTTTTATGACAACCCTAACCCATATAATCGTCTCCATGTTATTAGAATTTAAAAATAAGCTTAGAATCAAAGAATAAGCTTAAAAGTACAATACAAGCAGGCACAGTTCGATTTACCAGTTTGATTCAAATGTGTGAATGTTGTGGAAAGAGTATGGTTAGAAATGACATTTGTTTTACTTTTATGACAACCCTAACACATATAATCGTCTCCATGTCATTAGAATTCAAAAATAAGCTTAGAATCAAAGAATAAGCTTAAAAGTAGAATACAAGCATCCACATTTCGTTTTGCAAGTTTGATTCAAATATGTGAATGTTGTGGAATGAAAGTGGTTAAAAATGACACTTGGTTTACTTTTATGACAACCCTAACCCATACAATCGTCTCCATGTTATTAGAATTTAAAAATAAGCTTAGAATCAAAGAATAAGCTTAAAAGTACAATACAAGCATGCATAGTTCGTTTTACAAGTTTGATTCAAATGTGTGAATGTTGTGGAATGAGTGTGGTTAGATATGACATTTGGTTTTCTTTTATGACAACCCTAACACATATAATCGTCTCCATGTCATCGGAAATTAAAAATAAGATTAGAATCAAAGAATAAATTCAAAAGTAGAATACAAGCATGCATAGTTCGTTTTACAAGTCTGATTCAAATGTGTCGATGTAATGGAATGAGTGTGGTTAGAAATGACATTTGCTTTACTTTTATGACAACACTAACACATATAATCGTCTCCATGTCATTAGAATTCAAAAATAAGCTTAGAATCAAAGAATAAGCCTAAAAGTAGAATACACGCATGCATAATTCGTTTTGCAAGTTTGATTCAAATATGTGAATGTTGTGGAATGAAAGTGGTTAAAAATGACACTTGGTTTACTTTTATGACAACCCTAACCCATACAATCGTCTCCATGTTATTAGAATTTAAAAATAAGCTTAGAATCAAAGAATAAGCTTAAAAGTACAATACAAGCATGCATAGTTCGTTTTACAAGTTTGATTCAAATGTGTGAATGTTGTGGAATGAGTGTGGTTAGAAATGACATTTGGTTTTCTTTTATGACAACCCTAACACATATAATCGTCTCCATGTCATCGGAAATTAAAAATAAGATTAGAATCAAAGAATAAATTCAAAAGTAGAATACAGGCATGCATAGTTCGTTTTACAAGTCTGATTCAAATGTGTCGATGTAATGGAATGAGTGTGGTTAGAAATGACATTTGTTTTACTTTTATGACAACCCTAACACATATAATCGTCTCCATGTCATTAGAATTCAAAAATAAGCTTAGAATCAAAGAATAAGCTTAAAAGTAGAATACAAGCATCCACATTTCGTTTTGCAAGTTTGATTCAAATATGTGAATGTTGTGGAATGAAAGTGGTTAAAAATGACACTTGGTTTACTTTTATGACAACCCTAACCCATACAATCGTCTCCATGTTATTAGAATTTAAAAATAAGCTTAGAATCAAAGAATAAGCTTAAAAGTACAATACAAGCATGCATAGTTCGTTTTACAAGTTTGATTCAAATGTGTGAATGTTGTGGAATGAGTGTGGTTAGAAATGACATTTGGTTTTCTTTTATGACAACCCTAACACATATAATCGTCTCCATGTCATCGGAAATTAAAAATAAGATTAGAATCAAAGAATAAATTCAAAAGTAGAATACAAGCATGCATAGTTCGTTTTACAAGTCTGATTCAAATGTGTCGATGTAATGGAATGAGTGTGGTTAGAAATGACACTTGGTTTACTTTTATGACAACCCTAACACATATAGTCGTCTCCATGTCATTATAAATCAAAAATAAGCTTAGAATCAAAGAATAAGCTTAAAAGTAGAATACAAGCAGGCACAGTTCGATTTACCAGTTTGATTCAAATGTGTGAATGTTGTGGAAAGAGTATGGTTAGAAATGACATTTGTTTTACTTTTATGACAACCCTAACACATATAATCGTCTCCATGTCATTAGAATTCAAAAATAAGCTTAGAATCAAAGAATAAGCTTAAAAGTAGAATACAAGCATCCACATTTCGTTTTGCAAGTTTGATTCAAATATGTGAATGTTGTGGAATGAAAGTGGTTAAAAATGACACTTGGTTTACTTTTATGACAACCCTAACCCATATAATCGTCTCCATGTTATTAGAATTTAAAAATAAGCTTAGAATCAAAGAATAAGCTTAAAAGTACAATACAAGCAGGCACAGTTCGATTTACCAGTTTGATTCAAATGTGTGAATGTTGTGGAAAGAGTATGGTTAGAAATGACATTTGTTTTACTTTTATGACAACCCTAACACATATAATCGTCTCCATGTCATTAGAATTCAAAAATAAGCTTAGAATCAAAGAATAAGCTTAAAAGTAGAATACAAGCATCCACATTTCGTTTTGCAAGTTTGATTCAAATATGTGAATGTTGTGGAATGAAAGTGGTTAAAAATGACACTTGGTTTACTTTTATGACAACCCTAACCCATACAATCGTCTCCATGTTATTAGAATTTAAAAATAAGCTTAGAATCAAAGAATAAGCTTAAAAGTACAATACAAGCATGCATAGTTCGTTTTACAAGTTTGATTCAAATGTGTGAATGTTGTGGAATGAGTGTGGTTAGATATGACATTTGGTTTTCTTTTATGACAACCCTAACACATATAATCGTCTCCATGTCATCGGAAATTAAAAATAAGATTAGAATCAAAGAATAAATTCAAAAGTAGAATACAAGCATGCATAGTTCGTTTTACAAGTCTGATTCAAATGTGTCGATGTAATGGAATGAGTGTGGTTAGAAATGACATTTGCTTTACTTTTATGACAACACTAACACATATAATCGTCTCCATGTCATTAGAATTCAAAAATAAGCTTAGAATCAAAGAATAAGCCTAAAAGTAGAATACACGCATGCATAATTCGTTTTGCAAGTTTGATTCAAATATGTGAATGTTGTGGAATGAAAGTGGTTAAAAATGACACTTGGTTTACTTTTATGACAACCCTAACCCATACAATCGTCTCCATGTTATTAGAATTTAAAAATAAGCTTAGAATCAAAGAATAAGCTTAAAAGTACAATACAAGCATGCATAGTTCGTTTTACAAGTTTGATTCAAATGTGTGAATGTTGTGGAATGAGTGTGGTTAGAAATGACATTTGGTTTTCTTTTATGACAACCCTAACACATATAATCGTCTCCATGTCATCGGAAATTAAAAATAAGATTAGAATCAAAGAATAAATTCAAAAGTAGAATACAGGCATGCATAGTTCGTTTTACAAGTCTGATTCAAATGTGTCGATGTAATGGAATGAGTGTGGTTAGAAATGACATTTGTTTTACTTTTATGACAACCCTAACACATATAATCGTCTCCATGTCATTAGAATTCAAAAATAAGCTTAGAATCAAAGAATAAGCTTAAAAGTAGAATACAAGCATCCACATTTCGTTTTGCAAGTTTGATTCAAATATGTGAATGTTGTGGAATGAAAGTGGTTAAAAATGACACTTGGTTTACTTTTATGACAACCCTAACCCATACAATCGTCTCCATGTTATTAGAATTTAAAAATAAGCTTAGAATCAAAGAATAAGCTAAAAAGTACAATACAAGCATGCATAGTTCGTTTTACAAGTTTGATTCAAATGTGTGAATGTTGTGGAATGAGTGTGGTTAGAAATGACATTTGGTTTTCTTTTATGACAACCCTAACACATATAATCGTCTCCATGTCATCGGAAATTAAAAATAAGATTAGAATCAAAGAATAAATTCAAAAGTAGAATACAAGCATGCATAGTTCGTTTTACAAGTCTGATTCAAATGTGTCGATGTAATGGAATGAGTGTGGTTAGAAATGACACTTGGTTTACTTTTATGACAACCCTAACACATATAGTCGTCTCCATGTCATTATAAATCAAAAATAAGCTTAGAATCAAAGAATAAGCTTAAAAGTAGAATACAAGCATGCACAGTTCGTTTTACAAGTCTAATTCAAATGTTTCAATGTAGTGGAATGAGTGTGGTTAGAACTGACATTTGGTTTTCTTTTATGACAACCGTAACACATATAATCGTCTCCATGTCATTAGAATTCAAAAATAAGCTTAGAATCAAAGAATAAGCTTAAAAGTAAAATACAAGCATGCATAGTTCGTTTTACAAGTTTGATTCAAATGTTCGAATGTTGTGGAATGAGTGTGGTTAGAAATGACATTTGGTTTACTTTCATGACAACCCTTACACATATAATCGTCTCCATGTCATTAGAATTCAAAAATAAGCTTAGAATCAAAGAATAAGCTTAAAAGTAGAATACAAGCGTGCATAGTTCGTTTTACAAGTTTGATTCAAATGTGTGAATGTTGTGGAATGAGTGTGGTTAGAAATGACATTTGGTTTACTTTGATGACAACCCTAACACATATAATCGTCTCCATGTCATTAGAATTCAAAAATAAGCTTAGAATCAAAGAATAAGCTTAAAAGTAGAATACAAGCATGCATAGTTCGTTTTACAAGTTTGATTCAAATGTGTGAATGTTGTGGAATGAGTGTGGTAAGAATGACATTTGGTTTACTTTTATGACAACCCTAACACATATAATCGTCTCCATGTCATTAGAATTCAAAAATAAGCTTAGAATCAAAGAATAAGCTTAAAAGTAAAATACAAGCATGCATAGTTCGTTTTACAAGTTTGATTCAAATGTTCGAATGTTGTGGAATGAGTGTGGTTAGAAATGACATTTGGTTTTCTTTTATGACAACCCTAACACATATAATCGTCTCCATGTCATCGGAAATTAAAAATAAGATTAGAATCAAAGAATAAATTCAAAAGTAGAATACAAGCATGCATAGTTCGTTTTACAAGTTTGATTCAAATGTGTCGATGTAGTGGAATGAGTGTGGTTAGAATGACATTTGGTTTACTTTTATGACAACCCTAACACATATAATCGTCTCCATGTCATTAGAATTCAAAAATAAGCTTAGAATCAAAGAATAAGCTTAAAAGTAGAATACAAGCATGCATAGTTCGTTTTACAAGTTTGATTCAAATGTGTGAATGTTGTGGAATGAGTGTGGTTAGAAATGACATTTGGTTTTCTTTTATGACAACCCTAACACATATAATCGTCTCCATGTCATCGGAAATTAAAAATAAGATTAGAATCAAAGAATAAATTCAAAAGTAGAATACAAGCATGCATAGTTCGTTTTACAAGTCTGATTCAAATGTGTCGATGTAATGGAATGAGTGTGGTTAGAAATGACATTTGTTTTACTTTTATGACAACCCTAACACATATAATCGTCTCCATGTCATTAGAATTCAAAAATAAGCTTAGAATCAAAGAATAAGCTTAAAAGTAGAATACAAGCATCCACATTTCGTTTTGCAAGTTTGATTCAAATATGTGAATGTTGTGGAATGAAAGTGGTTAAAAATGACACTTGGTTTACTTTTATGACAACCCTAACCCATACAATCGTCTCCATGTTATTAGAATTTAAAAATAAGCTTAGAATCAAAGAATAAGCTTAAAAGTACAATACAAGCATGCATAGTTCGTTTTACAAGTTTGATTCAAATGTGTGAATGTTGTGGAATGAGTGTGGTTAGAAATGACATTTGGTTTTCTTTTATGACAACCCTAACACATATAATCGTCTCCATGTCATCGGAAATTAAAAATAAGATTAGAATCAAAGAATAAATTCAAAAGTAGAATACAAGCATGCATAGTTCGTTTTACAAGTCTGATTCAAATGTGTCGATGTAATGGAATGAGTGTGGTTAGAAATGACACTTGGTTTACTTTTATGACAACCCTAACACATATAGTCGTCTCCATGTCATTATAAATCAAAAATAAGCTTAGAATCAAAGAATAAGCTTAAAAGTAGAATACAAGCATGCACAGTTCGTTTTACAAGTCTAATTCAAATGTTTCAATGTAGTGGAATGAGTGTGGTTAGAACTGACATTTGGTTTTCTTTTATGACAACCGTAACACATATAATCGTCTCCATGTCATTAGAATTCAAAAATAAGCTTAGAATCAAAGAATAAGCTTAAAAGTAAAATACAAGCATGCATAGTTCGTTTTACAAGTTTGATTCAAATGTTCGAATGTTGTGGAATGAGTGTGGTTAGAAATGACATTTGGTTTACTTTCATGACAACCCTTACACATATAATCGTCTCCATGTCATTAGAATTCAAAAATAAGCTTAGAATCAAAGAATAAGCTTAAAAGTAGAATACAAGCGTGCATAGTTCGTTTTACAAGTTTGATTCAAATGTGTGAATGTTGTGGAATGAGTGTGGTTAGAAATGACATTTGGTTTACTTTTATGACAACCCTAACACATATAATCGTCTCCATGTCATTAGAATTCAAAAATAAGCTTAGAATCAAAGAATAAGCTTAAAAGTAGAATACAAGCATGCATAGTTCGTTTTACAAGTTTGATTCAAATGTGTGAATGTTGTGGAATGAGTGTGGTTAGAAATGACATTTGGTTTACTTTTATGACAACCCTAACACATATAATCGTCTCCATGTCATTAGAATTCAAAATAAGATTAGAATCAAAGAATAAGCTTAAAAGTAGAATACTAGCATGCACAGTTTGTTTTACAAGTTTGATTCAAATGTGTGAATGTTGTGGAATGAGTGTGGTAAGAATGACATTTGGTTTACTTTTATGACAACCCTAACACATATAATCGTCTCCATGTCATTAGAATTCAAAAATAAGCTTAGAATCAAAGAATAAGCTTAAAAGTAAAATACAAGCATGCATAGTTCGTTTTACAAGTTTGATTCAAATGTTCGAATGTTGTGGAATGAGTGTGGTTAGAAATGACATTTGGTTTTCTTTTATGACAACCCTAACACATATAATCGTCTCCATGTCATCGGAAATTAAAAATAAGATTAGAATCAAAGAATAAATTCAAAAGTAGAATACAAGCATGCATAGTTCGTTTTACAAGTTTGATTCAAATGTGTCGATGTAGTGGAATGAGTGTGGTTAGAATGACATTGGCTTTACTTTTATGACAACCCTAACACATATAATCGTCTCCATGTCATTAGAATTCAAAAATAAGCTTAGAATCAAAGAATTAGCTTAAAAGTAGAATACAAGCATGCATAGTTCGTTTTACAAGTTTGATTCAAATGTGTGAATGTTGTGGAATGAGTGTGGTTAGAAATGACACTTGGTTTACTTTTATGACAACCCTAAGACATATAATCGGTTCCATGTCATTAGAATTCAAAAATAAGCTTAGAATCAAAGAATAAGCTTAAAAGTAGAATACAAGCATGCATAGTTCGTTTTACAAGTTTGATTCAAATGTGTGAATGTTGTGGAATGAGTGTGGTTAGAAATGACATTTGGTTTTCTTTTATGACAACCGTAACACATATAATCGTCTCCATGTCATTAGAATTCAAAAATAAACTTAGAATCAAAGAATTAGCTTAAAAGTAGAATACAAGCATGCATAGTTCGTTTTACAAGTTTGATTCAAATGTGTGAATGTTGTGGAATGAGTGTGGTTAGAAATGACACTTGGTTTACTTTTATGACAAACCTAACACATATAATCGTCTCCATGTCATTATAAATCCAAAATAAGCTTAGAATCAAAGAATAAGCTTAAAAGTAGAATACAAGCATCCATAGATCGTTTTACAAGTTTGATTCAAATGTGTGAATGTTGTGGAATGAGTGTGGTTAGAAATGACACTTGGTTTACTTTTATGACAACCCTAACACATATAATCGTCTCCATGTCATTAGAATTCAAAAATAAGCTTAGAATCAAAGAATAAGCTTAAAAGTAGAATACAAGCATCCACATTTCGTTTTGCAAGTTTGATTCAAATATGTGAATGTTGTGGAATGAAAGTGGTTAAAAATGACACTTGGTTTACTTTTATGACAACCCTAACCCATATAATCGTCTCCATGTTATTAGAATTTAAAAATAAGCTTAGAATCAAAGAATAAGCTTAAAAGTACAATACAAACATGCATAGTTCGTTATACAAGTTTGATTCAAATGTGTGAATGTTGTGGAATGAGTGTGGTTAGAAATGACATTTGGTTTCCTTTTATGACAACCCTAACACATATAATCGTCTCCATGTCATCGGAAATTAAAAATAAGATTAGAATCAAAGAATAAATTCAAAAGTAGAATACAAGCATGCATAGTTCGTTTTACAAGTCTGATTCAAATGTGTCGATGTAATAGAATGAGTGTGGTTAGAAATGACATTTGCTTTACTTTTATGACAACACTAACACATATAATCGTCTCCATGTCATTAGAATTCAAAAATAAGCTTAGAATCAAAGAATAAGCCTAAAAGTAGAATACACGCATGCATAATTCGTTTTACAAGTTTGATTCAAATGTGTGAATGTTGTGGAATGAGTGTGGTTAGAAATGACATTTGGTTTTCTTTTATGACAACCCTAACACATATAATCGTCTCCATGTCATTAGAATTCAAAAATAAGCTTAGAATCAAACAATAAGCTTAAAAGTACAATACAAGCAGGCACAGTTCGATTTACCAGTTTGATTCAAATGTGTGAATGTTGTGGAAAGAGTATGGTTAGAAATGACATTTGTTTTACTTTTATGACAGCCCTAACACATATAATCGTCTCCATGTCATTAGAATTCAAAAATAAGCTTAGAATCAAAGAATAAGCTTAAAAGTAGAATACAAGCATCCACATTTCGTTTTGCAAGTTTGATTCAAATATGTGAATGTTGTGGAATGAAAGTGGTTAAAAATGACACTTGGTTTACTTTTATGACAACCCTAACACATATAATCGTCTCCATGTCATTAGAATTCAAAAATAAGCTTAGAATCAAAGAATAAGCCTAAAAGTAGAATACACGCATGCATAATTCGTTTTACAAGTTTGATTCAAATGTGTGAATGTTGTGGAATGAGTGTGGTTAGAAATGACATTTGGTTTTCTTTAATGACAACCCTAACACATATAATCGTCTCCATGTCATTAGAATTCAAAAATAAGCTTAGAATCAAAGAATAAGCTTAAAAGTAGAATACAAGCATGCATAGTTCGTTTTACAAGTTTGATTCAAATGTGTGAATGTTGTGGAATGAGTGTGGTTAGAAATGACATTTGGTTTTCTTTTATGACAACCCTAACACATATAATCGTCTCCATGTCATTAGAATTTAAAAATAAGCTTAGAATCAAAGAATAAGCTTAAAAGTAGAATACAAGCATGCATAGTTCGTTTTTCAAGTTTGATTCAAATGTGTGAATGTTGTGGAATGAGTGTGGTTAGAAATGACATTTGGTTTTCTTTTATGACAACCGTAACACATATAATCGTCTCCATGTCATTAGAATTCAAAAATAAACTTAGAATCAAAGAATAAGCTTAAAAGTAAAATACAAGCATGCATACTTCGTTTTACAAGTTTGATTCAAATGTTCGAATGTTGTGGAATGAGTGTGGTTAGAAATGACATTTGGTTTTCTTTTATGACAACCCTAACACATATAATCGTCTCCATGTCATCGGAAATTAAAAATAAGATTAGAATCAAAGAATAAATTCAAAAGTAGAATACAAGCATGCATAGTTCGTTTTACAAGTTTGATTCAAATGTGTCGATGTAGTGGAATGAGTGTGGTTAGAATGACATTGGCTTTTCTTTTATGACAACCCTAACACATATAATCGTCTCCATGTCATTAGAATTCAAAAATAAGCTTAGAATCAAAGAATTAGCTTAAAAGTAGAATACAAGCATGCATAGTTCGTTTTACAAGTTTGATTCAAATGTGTGAATGTTGTGGAATGAGTGTGGTTAGAAATGACACTTGGTTTACTTTTATGACAACCCTAAGACATATAATCGTCTCCATGTCATTAGAATTCAAAAATAAGCTTAGAATCAAAGAATAAGCTTAAAATTAGAATACAAGCATGCATAGTTCGTTTTACAAGTTTAATTCAAATGTGTGAATGTTGTGGAATGAGTGTGGTTAGAAATGACATTTGGTTTTCTTTTATGACAACCGTAACACATATAATCGTCTCCATGTCATTAGAATTCAAAAATAAACTTAGAATCAAAGAATTAGCTTAAAAGTAGAATACAAGCATGCATAGTTCGTTTTACAAGTTTGATTCAAATGTGTGAATGTTGTGGAATGAGTGTTGTTAGAAATGACACTTGGTTTACTTTTATGACAAACCTAACACATATAATCGTCTCCATGTCATTATAAATCAAAAATAAGCTTAGAATCAAAGAATAAGCTTAAAAGTAGAATACAAGCATCCATAGATCGTTTTACAAGTTTGATTCAAATGTGTGAATGTTGTGGAATGAGTGTGGTTAGAAATGACACTTGGTTTACTTTTATGACAACCCTAACACATATAATCGTCTCCATGTCATTAGAATTCAAAAATAAGATTAGAATAAAAGAATAAGCTTAAAAGTAGAATACAAGCATCCACATTTCGTTTTGCAAGTTTGATTCAAATATGTGAATGTTGTGGAATGAAAGCGGTTAAAAATGACACTTGGTTTACTTTTATGACAACCCTAACCCATATAATCGTCTCCATGTTATTAGAATTTAAAAATAAGCTTAGAATCAAAGAATAAGCTTAAAAGTACAATACAAGCAGGCACAGTTCGATTTACCAGTTTGATTCAAATGTGTGAATGTTGTGGAAAGAGTATGGTTAGAAATGACATTTGTTTTACTTTTATGACAACCCTAACACATATAATCGTCTCCATGTCATTACAATTCAAAAATAAGCTTAGAATCAAAGAATAAGCTTAAAAGTAGAATACAAGCATCCACATTTCGTTTTGCAAGTTTGATTCAAATATGTGAATGTTGTGGAATGAAAGTGGTTAAAAATGACACTTGGTTTACTTTTATGACAACCCTAACCCATATAATCGTCTCCATGTTATTAGAATTTAAAAATAAGCTTAGAATCAAAGAATAAGCTTAAAAGTACAATACAAGCATGCATAGTTCGTTTTACAAGTTTGATTCAAATGTGTGAATGTTGTGGAATGAGTGTGGTTAGAAATGACATTTGGTTTCCTTTTATGACAACCCTAACACATATAATCGTCTCCATGTCATCGGAAATTAAAAATAAGATTAGAATCAAAGAATAAATTCAAAAGTAGAATACAAGCATGCATAGTTCGTTTTACAAGTCTGATTCAAATGTGTCGATGTAATAGAATGAGTGTGGTTAGAAATGACATTTGCTTTACTTTTATGACAACACTAACACATATAATCGTCTCCATGTCATTAGAATTCAAAAATAAGCTTAGAATCAAAGAATAAGCCTAAAAGTAGAATACACGCATGCATAATTCGTTTTACAAGTTTGATTCAAATGTGTGAATGTTGTGGAATGAGTGTGGTTAGAAATGACATTTGGTTTTCTTTTATGACAACCCTAACACATATAATCGTTTCCATGTCATTAGAATTCAAAAATAAGCTTAGAATCAAACAATAAGCTTAAAAGTACAATACAAGCAGGCACAGTTCGATTTACCAGTTTGATTCAAATGTGTGAATGTTGTGGAAAGAGTATGGTTAGAAATGACATTTGTTTTACTTTTATGACAACCCTAACACATATAATCGTCTCTATGTCATTAGAATTCAAAAATAAGCTTAGAATCAAAGAATAAGCTTAAAAGTAGAATACAAGCATCCACATTTCGTTTTGCAAGTTTGATTCAAATATGTGAATGTTGTGGAATGAAAGTGGTTAGAAATGACACTTGGTTTACTTTTATGACAACCCTAACACATATAATCGTCTCCATGTCATTAGAATTCAAAAATAAGCTTAGAATCAAAGAATAAGCCTAAAAGTAGAATACACGCATGCATAATTCGTTTTACAAGTTTGATTCAAATGTGTGAATGTTGTGGAATGAGTGTGGTTAGAAATGACATTTGGTTTTCTTTTATGACAACCCTAACACATATAATCGTCTCCATGTCATTAGAATTCAAAAATAAGCTTAGAATCAAAGAATAAGCTTAAAAGTAGAATACAAGCATGCATAGTTCGTTTTACAAGTTTGATTCAAATGTGTGAATGTTGTGGAATGAGTGTGGTTAGAAATGACATTTGGTTTCTTTTATGACAACCCTAACACATATAATCGTCTCCATGTCATTAGAATTTAAAAATAAGCTTAGAATCAAAGAATAAGCTTAAAAGTAGAATACAAGCATGCATAGTTCGTTTTTCAAGTTTGATTCAAATGTGTGAATGTTGTGGAATGAGTGTGGTTAGAAATGACATTTGGTTTTCTTTTATGACAACCCTAACACATATAATCATCTCCATGTCATTAGAATTCAAAAATAAGCTTAGAATCAAAGAATAAGCTTAAAAGTAGAATACAAGCGTGCATAATTCGTTTTACAAGTTTGATTTAAATGTGTGAATGTTGTGGAATGAGTGTTGTTAGAAATGACACTTGGTTTACTTTTATGACAACCCTAACACATATAATCGTCTCCATGTCATTAGAATTCAAAAATAAGATTAGAATAAAAGAATAAGCTTAAAAGTAGAATACAAGCATCCACATTTCGTTTTGCAAGTTTGATTCAAATATGTGAATGATGTGGAATGAAAGTGGTTAAAAATGACACTTGGTTTACTTTTATGACAACCCTAACCCATATAATCGTCTCCATGTTATTAGAATTTAAAAATAAGCTTAGAATCAAAGAATAAATTCAAAAGTAGAATACAAGCATGCATAGTTTGTTTTACAAGTCTGATTCAAATGTGTCGATGTAATGGAATGAGTGTGGTTAGAAATGACATTTGCTTTACTTTTATGACAACACTAACACATATAATCGTCTCCATGTCATTAGAATTCAAAAATAAGCTTAGAATCAAAGAATAAGCCTAAAAGTAGAATACACGCATGCATAATTCGTTTTACAAGTTTGATTGAAATGTGTGAATGTTGTGGAATGAGTGTGGTTAGAAATGACATTTGGTTTTCTTTTATGACAACCCTAACACATATAATCGTCTCCATGTCATTAGAATTCAAAAATAAGCTTAGAATCAAACAATAAGCTTAAAAGTACAATACAAGCAGGCACAGTTCGATTTACCAGTTTGATTCAAATGTGTGAATGTTGTGGAAAGAGTATGGTTAGAAATGACATTTGTTTTAGTTTTATGACAACCCTAACACATATAATCGTCTCCATGTCATTAGAATTCAAAAATAAGCTTAGAATCAAAGAATAAGCTTAAAAGTAGAATACAAGCATCCACATTTCGTTTTGCAAGTTTGATTCAAATATGTGAATGTTGTGGAATGAAAGTGGTTAAAAATGACACTTGGTTTACTTTTATGACAACCCTAACCCATATAATCGTCTCCATGTTATTAGAATTTAAAAATAAGCTTAGAATCAAAGAATAAGCTTAAAAGTACAATACAAGCATGCATAGTTCGTTTTACAAGTTTGATTTAAATGTGTGAATGTTGTGGAATGAGTGTTGTTAGAAATGACACTTGGTTTACTTTTATGACAACCCTAACACATATAATCGTCTCCATGTCATTAGAATTCAAAAATAAGATTAGAATAAAAGAATAAGCTTAAAAGTATAATACAAGCATCCACATTTCGTTTTGCAAGTTTGATTCAAATATGTGAATGTTGTGGAATGAAAGTGGTTAAAAATGACACTTGGCTTACTTTTATGACAACCCTAACCCATATAATCGTCTCCATGTTATTAGAATTTAAAAATAAGCTTAGAATCAAAGAATAAATTCAAAAGTAGAATACAAGCATGCATAGTTCGTTTTACAAGTCTGATTCAAATGTGTCGATGTAATGGAATGAGTGTGGTTAGAAATGACATTTGCTTTACTTTTATGACAACACTAACACATATAATCGTCTCCATGTCATTAGAATTCAAAAATAAGCTTAGAATCAAAGAATAAGCCTAAAAGTAGAATACACGCATGCATAATTCGTTTTACCAGTTTGATTCAAATGTGTGAATGTTGTGGAAAGAGTATGGTTAGAAATGACATTTGTTTTACTTTTATGACAACCCTAACACATATAATCGTCTCCATGTCATTAGAATTCAAAAATAAGCTTAGAATCAAAGAATAAGCTTACAAGTAGAATACAAGCATCCACTTTTCGTTTTGCAAGTTTGATTCAAATATGTGAATGTTGTGGAATGAAGTGGTTAAAAATGACACTTGGTTTACTTTTATGACAACCCTAACCCATATAATCGTCTCCATGTTATTAGAATTTAAAAATAAGCTTAGAATCAAAGAATAAGCTTAAAAGTACAATACAAGCATGCATAGTTCGTTTTACAAGTTTGATTTAAATGTGTGAATGTTGTGGAATGAGTGTTGTTAGAAATGACACTTGGTTTACTTTTATGACAACCCTAACACATATAATCGTCTCCATGTCATTAGAATTCAAAAATAAGATTAGAATAAAAGAATAAGCTTAAAAGTATAATACAAGCATCCACATTTCGTTTTGCAAGTTTGATTCAAATATGTGAATGTTGTGGAATGAAAGTGGTTAAAAATGACACTTGGTTTACTTTTATGACAACCCTAACCCATATAATCGTCTCCATGTTATTAGAATTTAAAAATAAGCTTAGAATCAAAGAATAAATTCAAAAGTAGAATACAAGCATGCATAGTTCGTTTTACAAGTCTGATTCAAATGTGTCGATGTAATGGAATGAGTGTGGTTAGAAATGACATTTGCTTTACTTTTATGACAACACTAACACATATAATCGTCTCCATGTCATTAGAATTCAAAAATAAGCTTAGAATCAAAGAATAAGCCTAAAAGTAGAATACACGCATGCATAATTCGTTTTACCAGTTTGATTCAAATGTGTGAATGTTGTGGAAAGAGTATGGTTAGAAATGACATTTGTTTTACTTTTATGACAACCCTAACACATATAATCGTCTCCATGTCATTAGAATTCAAAAATAAGCTTAGAATCAAAGAATAAGCTTAAAAGTAGAATACAAGCATCCACATTTCGTTTTGCAAGTTTGATTCAAATATGTGAATGTTGTGGAATGAAAGTGGTTAAAAATGACACTTGGTTTACTTTTATGACAACCCTAACCCATATAATCGTCTCCATGTTATTAGAATTTAAAAATAAGCTTAGAATCAAAGAATAAGCTTAAAAGTACAAAACAAGCAGGCACAGTTCGATTTACCAGTTTGATTCAAATGTGTGAATGTTGTGGAAAGAGTATGGTTAGAAATGACATTTGTTTTACTTTTATGACAACCCTAACATATATAATCGTCTCCATGTCATTAGAATTCAAAAATAAGCTTAGAATCAAATAATAAGCTTAAAAGTACAATACAAGCATGCATAGTTCGTTTTACAAGTTTGATTCAAATGTGTGAATGTTGTGGAATGAAAGTGGTTAAAAATGACACTTGGTTTACTTTTATGACAACCCTAACCCATATAATCGTCTCCATGTTATTAGAATTTAAAAATAAGCTTAGAATCAAAGAATAAGCTTAAAAGTACAATACAAGCATGCATAGTTCGTTTTACAAGTTTGATTCAAATGTGTGAATGTTGTGGAATGAGTGTGGTTAGAAATGACATTTGGTTTTCTTTTATGACAACCCTAACACATATAATCGTCTCCATGTCATCGGAAATTAAAAATAAGATTAGAATCAAAGAATAAATTCAAAAGTAGAATACAAGCATGCATAGTTCGTTTTACAAGTCTGATTCAAATGTGTCGATGTAATGGAATGAGTGTGGTTAGAAATGACATTTGCTTTACTTTTATGACAACACTAACACATATAATCGTCTCCATGTCATTAGAATTCAAAAATAAGCTTAGAATCAAAGAATAAGCTTAAAAGTAGAATACACGCATGCATAATTCGTTTTACAAGTTTGATTCAAATGTGTGAATGTTGTGGAATGAGTGTGGTTAGAAATGACATTTGGTTTTCTTTTATGACAACCGTAACACATATAATCGTCTCCATGTCATTAGAATTCAAAAATAAGCTTAGAATCAAAGAATAAGCTTAAAAGTAAAATACAAGCATGCATAGTTCGTTTTACAAGTTTGATTCAAATGTTCGAATGTTGTGGAATGAGTGTGGTTAGAAATGACATTTGGTTTACTTTCATGACAACCCTTACACATATAATCGTCTCCATGTCATTAGAATTCAAAAATAAGCTTAGAATCAAAGAATAAGCTTAAAAGTAGAATATAAGCGTGCATAGTTCGTTTTACAAGTTTGATTCAAATGTGTGAATGTTGTGGAATGAGTGTGGTTAGAAATGACATTTGGTTTACTTTTATGACAACCCTAACACATATAATCGTCTCCATGTCATTAGAATTCAAAAATAAGCTTAGAATCAAAGAATAAGCTTAAAAGTAGAATACAAGCATGCATAGTTCGTTTTACAAGTTTGATTCAAATGTGTGAATGTTGTGGAATGCGTGTGGTTAGAAATGACATTTGGTTTACTTTTATGACAACCCTAACACATATAATCGTCTCCATGTCATTAGAATTCAAAATAAGATTAGAATCAAAGAATAAGCTTAAAAGTAGAATACTAGCATGCACAGTTTGTTTTACAAGTTTGATTCAAATGTGTGAATGTTGTGGAATGAGTGTGGTAAGAATGACATTTGGTTTACTTTTATGACAACCCTAACACATATAATCGTCTCCATGTCATTAGAATTCAAAAATAAGCTTAGAATCAAAGAATAAGCTTAAAAGTAAAATACAAGCATGCATAGTTCGTTTTACAAGTTTGATTCAAATGTTCGAATGTTGTGGAATGAGTGTGGTTAGAAATGACATTTGGTTTACTTTCATGACAACCCTTACACATATAATCGTCTCCATGTCATTAGAATTCAAAAATAAGCTTAGAATCAAAGAATAAGCTTAAAAGTAGAATACAAGCATGCATAGTTCGTTTTACAAGTTTGATTCAAATGTGTGAATGTTGTGGAATGAGTGTGGTTAGAAATGACATTTGGTTTTCTTTTATGACAACCCTAACACATATAATCGTCTCCATGTGATCGGAAATTAAAAATAAGATTAGAATCAAAGAATAAATTCAAAAGTAGAATACAAGCATGCATAGTTCGTGTTACAAGTTTGATTCAAATGTGTCGATGTAGTGGAATGAGTGTGGTTAGAATGACATTGGCTTTACTTTTATGACAACCCTAACACATATAATCGTCTCCATGTCATTAGAATTCAAAAATAAGCTTAGAATCAAAGAATTAGCTTAAAAGTAGAATACAAGCATGCATAGTTCGTTTTACAAGTTTGATTCAAATGTGTGAATGTTGTGGAATGAGTGTGGTTAGAAATGACACTTGGTTTACTTTTATGACAACCCTAAGACATATAATCGTCTCCATGTCATTAGAATTCAAAAATAAGCTTAGAATCAAAGAATAAGCTTAAAAGTAGAATACAAGCATGCATAGTTCGTTTTACAAGTTTGATTCAAATGTGTGAATGTTGTGGAATGAGTGTGGTTAGAAATGACACTTGGTTTACTTTTATGACAACCCTTACACATATAATCGTCTCCATGTCATTAGAATTCAAAAATAAGCTTAGAATCAAAGAATTAGCTTAAAAGTAGAATACAAGCATGCATAGTTCGTTTTACAAGTTTGATTCAAATGTGTGAATGTTGTGGAATGAGTGTGGTTAGAAATGACACTTGGTTTACTTTTATGACAACCCTAAGACATATAATCGTCTCCATGTCATTAGAATTCAAAAATAAGATTAGAATCAAAGAATAAGCTTAAAAGTAGAATACAAGCATGCATAGTTCGTTTTACAAGTCTGATTCAAATGTGTCGATGTAGTGGAATGAGTGTGGTTAGAAATGACATTGGCTTTTCTTTTATGACAACCGTAACACATATAATCGTCTCCATGTCATTAGAATTCAAAAATAAACTTAGAATCAAAGAATTAGCTTAAAAGTAGAATACAAGCATGCATAGTTCGTTTTACAAGTTTGATTCAAGTGTGTGAATGTTGTGGAATGAGTGTGGTTAGAAATGACACTTGGTTTACTTTTATGACAAACCTAACACATATAATCGTCTCCATGTCATTATAAATCAAAAATAAGCTTAGAATCAAAGAATAAGCTGAAAAGTAGAATACAAGCATCCATAGATCGTTTTACAAGTTTGATTCAAATGTGTGAATGTTGTGGAATGAGTGTGGTTAGAAATGACACTTGGTTTACTTTTATGACAACCCTAACACATATAATCGTCTCCATGTCATTAGAATTCAAAAATAAGCTTAGAATCAAAGAATAAGCTTAAAAGTAGAATACAAGCATGCATAGTTCGTTTTACAAGTTTGATTCAAATGTGTGAATGTTGTGGAATGAGTGTGGTTAGAAATGATATTTGGTTTTCTTTTATGACAACCCTAACACATATAATCGTCTCCATGTCATCGGAAATTAAAAATAAGATTAGAATCAAAGAATAAATTCAAAAGTAGAATATAAGCATGCATAGTTCGTTTTACAAGTCTGATTCAAATGTGTCGATGTAGTGGAATGAGTGTGGTTAGAAATGACATTGGCTTTACTTTTATGACAACCCTAACACATATAATCGTCTCCATGTCATTAGAATTCAAAAATAAGCTTAGAATCAAAGAATTAGCTTAAAAGTAGAATACAAGCATGCATAGTTCGTTTTACAAGTTTGATTCAAATGTGTGAATGTTGTGGAATGAGTGTGGTTAGAAATGACACTTGGTTTACTTTTATGACAACCCTAAGACATATAATCGTCTCCATGTCATTAGAATTCAAAAATAAGCTTAGAATCAAAGAATAAGCTTAAAAGTAGAATACAAGCATGCATAGTTCGTTTTACAAGTTTGATTCAAATGTGTGAATGTTGTGGAATGAGTGTGGTTAGAAATGACATTTGGTTTTCTTTTATGACAACCCTAACACATATAATCGTCTCCATGTCATTAGAATTCAAAAATAAGCTTAGAATCAAAGAATAAGCTTAAAAGTAGAATACAAGCATGCACAGTTCCTTTTACAAGTTTGATTCAAATGTTCGAATGTTGTGGAATGAGTGTGGTTAGAAATGACATTTGGTTTACTTTCATGACAACCCTTACACATATAATCGTCTCCATGTCATTAGAATTCAAAAATAAGCTTAGAATCAAAGAATAAGCTTAAAAGTAGAATACAAGCATGCATAGTTCGTTTTACAATTTTGATTCAAATGTGTGAATGTAGTGGAATGAGTGTGGTTAGAAATGACATTTGGTTTTCTTTTATGACAACCCTAACACATATAATCGTCTCCATGTCATTAGAATTCAAAAATAAGCTTAAAATCAAAGAATAAGCTGAATACAAGCATGCATAGTTCGTTTTACATGTTTGATTCAAATGTGTGAATGTTGTGGAAAGAGTGTGGTTAGAAATGACATTTTTTTTACTTTTATAACAACCCTAACACATATAATCGTCTCCATGTCATTAGAATTCAAAAATAAGCTTAGAATCAAAGAATAAGCTTAAAAGTAGAATACAAGCATGCATAGTTCGTTTTACAAGTTTCATTCAAATGTGTGAATGTTGTGGAATGAGTGTGGTTAGAAATGACAATTGGTTTTCTTTTATGACAACCCTAACACATATAAACATCTCGATGTCATTAGAATTCAAAAATAAGCTTAGAATCAAAGAATAAGCTTAAAAGTAGAATACAAGCGTGCATAGTTCGTTTTACAAGTTTGATTCAAATGTGTGAATGTTGTGGAATGAGTGTGGTTAGAAATGACACTTGGTTTACTTTTATGACAACCCTAACACATATAATCGTCTCCATGTCATTAGAATTCAAAAATAAGCTTAGAATCAAAGAATAAGCTTAAAAGTAGAATACAAGCATGCATAGTTCGTTTTACAACTTTGATTCAAATGTGTGAATGTTGTGGAATGAGTGTGGTTAGAAATGACATTTGGTTTTCTTTTATGACAACCCTAACACATATAATCGTCTCCATGTCATTAGAATTCAAAAATAAGCTTAGAATCAAAGAATTAGCTTAAAAGTAGAATACAAGCATGCATAGTTCGTTTTACAAGTTTGATTCAAATGTGTGAATGTTGTGGAATGAGTGTGGTTAGAAATGACACTTGGTTTACTTTTATGACAACCCTAAGACATATAATCGTCTCCATGTCATTAGAATTCAAAAATAAGCTTAGAATCAAAGAATAAGCTTAAAAGTAGAATACAAGCATGCATAGTTCGTTTTACAAGTTTGATTCAAATGTGTGAATGTTGTGGAATGAGTGTGGTTAGAAATGACACTTGGTTTACTTTTATGACAACCCTAACACATATAATCGTCTCCATGTCATTAGAATTCAAAAATAAGCTTAGAATCAAAGAATTAGCTTAAAAGTAGAATACAAGCATGCATAGTTCGTTTTACAAGTTTGATTCAAATGTGTGAATGTTGTGGAATGAGTTTGGGTAGAAATGACACTTGGTTTACTTTTATGACAACCCTAACACATATAATCGTCTCCATGTCATTAGAATTCAAAAATAAGCTTAGAATCAAAGAATAAGCTTAAAAGTAGAATACAAGCATGCATAGTTCGTTTTACAAGTTTGATTCAAATGTGTGAATGTTGTGGAATGAGTGTGGTTAGAAATGACATTTGGTTTTCTTTTATGACAACCCTAACACATATAATCGTCTCCATGTCATTAGAATTCAAAAATAAGCTTAGAATCAAAGAATAAGCTTAAAAGTAGAATACAAGCGTGCATAATTCGTTTTACAACTTTGATTTAAATGTGTGAATGTTGTGGAATGAGTGTGGTTAGAAATGACATTTGGTTTACATTTATGACAACCCAAACACATATAATCATCTCCATGTCATTAGAATTCAAATATAAGCTTAGAATCAAAGAATAAGCTTAAACGTAGGATACAAGCGTGCACATTTCGTTTTGCAAGTTTGATTCAAATATGTGAATGTTGTGGAATGAAAGTGGTTAAAAATGACACTTGATTTACTTTTATGACAACCGTAAACCATATAATCGTCTCCATGTTATTAGAATTTAAAAATAAGCTTAGAATCAAAGAATAAGCTTAAAAGTACAATACAAGCAGGCATAGTTCGATTTACCAGTTTGATTCAAATGTGTGAATGTTGTGGAATGAGTGTGGTTAGAAATGACATTTGGTTAATTTTGTGACAACCCTAACACATATTATCGTTTCCATGTCATTAGAATTCAAAAATAAGCTTAAAATCCAAGAATAAGCTGAATACAAGCATGCACAGTTCGTTTTACATGTTTGATTCAAATGTGTGAATGTTGTGGAAAGAGTGTGGTTAGAAATGACATTATTTTTACTTTTATAACAACCCTAACACATATAAACATCTCGATGTCATTAGAATTTAAAAATAAGCTTAGAATCAAAGAATAAGCTTAAAAGTACAATACAAGCAGGCATAGTTCGATTTACCAGTTTGATTCAAATGTGTGAATGTTGTGGAATGAGTGTGGTTAGAAATGACATTTGGTTTTCTTTTATGACAACCCTAACACATATAATCGTCTCCATGTCATTAGAATTCAAAAATAAGCTTAGAATCAAAGAATAAGCTTAAAAGTAGAATACAAGCATGCATAGTTCGTTTTACAAGTTTGATTCAAATGTGTGAATGTTGTGGAATGAGTGTGGTTAGAAATGACATTTGGTTTTCTTTTATGACAACCCTAACACATATAATCGTCTCCATGTCATTAGAATTCAAAAATAAGCTTAGAATCAAAGAATAAGCTTAAAAATAGAATACAAGCATGCATAGTTCGTTTTACAAGTTTGATTCAAATGTGTGAATGTTGTGGAATGAGTGTGGTTAGAAATGACATTTGGTTTACATTTATGACAACCCAAACACATATAATCATCTCCATGTCATTAGAATTCAAATATAAGCTTAGAATCAAAGAATAAGCTTAAACGTAGGATACAAGCGTGCACATTTCGTTTTGCAAGTTTGATTCAAATATGTGAATGTTGTGGAATGAAAGTGGTTAAAAATGACACTTGATTTACTTTTATGACAACCGTAAACCATATAATCGTCTCCATGTTATTAGAATTTAAAAATAAGCTTAGAATCAAAGAATAAGCTTAAAAGTACAATACAAGCAGGCATAGTTCGATTTACCAGTTTGATTCAAATGTGTGAATGTTGTGGAATGAGTGTGGTTAGAAATGACATTTGGTTAATTTTGTGACAACCCTAACACATATAATCGTTTCCATGTCATTAGAATTCAAAAATAAGCTTAAAATCCAAGAATAAGCTGAATACAAGCATGCACAGTTCGTTTTACATGTTTGATTCAAATGTGTGAATGTTGTGGAAAGAGTGTGGTTAGAAATGACATTTTTTTTACTTTTATAACAACCCTAACACATATAAACATCTCGATGTCATTAGAATTCAAAAATAAGCTTAGAATCAAAGAATAAGCTTAAAAGTAGAATACAAGCGTGCATAGTTCGTTTTACAAGTTTGATTCAAATGTGTGAATGTTGTGGAATGAGTGTGGTTAGAAATGACATTTGGTTTTCTTTTATGACAACCCTAACACATATAATCGTCTCCATGTCATCGGAAATTAAAAATAAGATTAGAATCAAAGAATAAATTCGTAGAATATAAGCATGCATAGTTCGTTTTACAAGTCTGATTCAAATGTGTCGATGTAGTGGAATGAGTGTGGTTAGAAATGACATTGGCTTTACTTTTATGACAACCCTAACACATATAATCGTCTCCATGTCATTAGAATTTAAAAATAAGCTTAGAATCAAAGAATTAGCTTAAAAGTAGAATACAAGCATGCATAGTTCGTTTTACAAGTTTGATTCAAATGTGTGAATGTTGTGGAATGAGTGTGGTTAGAAATGACACTTGGTTTACTTTTATGACAACCCTAAGACATATAATCGTCTCCATGTCATTAGAATTCAAAAATAAGCTTAGAATCAAAGAATAAGCTTAAAAGTAGAATACAAGCATGCATAGTTCGTTTTACAAGTTTGATTCAAATGTTCGAATGTTGTGGAATGAGTGTGGTTAGAAATGACATTTGGTTTACTTTCATGACAACCCTTACACATATAATCGTCTCCATGTCATTAGAATTCAAAAATAAGCTTAGAATCAAAGAATAAGCTTAAAAGTAGAATACAAGCATGCATAGTTCGTTTTACAATTTTGATTCAAATGTGTGAATGTAGTGGAATGAGTGTGGTTAGAAATGACATTTGGTTTTCTTTTATGACAACCCTAACACATATAATCGTCTCCATGTCATTAGAATTCAAAAATAAGCTTAAAATCAAAGAATAAGCTGAATACAAGCATGCATAGTTCGTTTTACATGTTTGATTCAAATGTGTGAATGTTGTGGAAAGAGTGTGGTTAGAAATGACATTTTTTTTACTTTTATAACAACCCTAACACATATAATCGTCTCCATGTCATTAGAATTCAAAAATAAGCTTAGAATCAAAGAATAAGCTTAAAAGTAGAATACAAGCATGCATAGTTCGTTTTATAAGTTTGATTCAAATGTGTGAATGTTGTGGAATGAGTGTGGTTAGAAATGACAATTGGTTTTCTTTTATGACAACCCTAACACATATAAACATCTCGATGTCATTAGAATTCAAAAATAAGCTTAGAATCAAAGAATAAGCTTAAAAGTAGAATACAAGCGTGCATAGTTCGTTTTACAAGTTTGATTCAAATGTGTGAATGTTGTGGAATGAGTGTGGTTAGAAATGACACTTGGTTTACTTTTATGACAACCCTAACACATATAATCGTCTCCATGTCATTAGAATTCAAAAATAAGCTTAGAATCAAAGAATAAGCTTAAAAGTAGAATACAAGCATGCATAGTTCGTTTTACAAGTTTGATTCAAATGTGTGAATGTTGTGGAATGAGTGTGGTTAGAAATGACATGTGGTTTTCTTTTATGACAACCCTAACACATATAATCGTCTCCATGTCATCGGAAATTAAAAATAAGATTAGAATCAAAGAATAAATTCGTAGAATATAAGCATGCATAGTTCGTTTTACAAGTCTGATTCAAATGTGTCGATGTAGTGGAATGAGTGTGGTTAGAAATGACATTGGCTTTACTTTTATGACAACCCTAACACATATAATCGTCTCCATGTCATTAGAATTCAAAAATAAGCTTAGAATCAAAGAATTAGCTTAAAAGTAGAATACAAGCATGCATAGTTCGTTTTACAAGTTTGATTCAAATGTGTAAATGTTGTGGAATGAGTGTGGTTAGAAATGACACTTGGTTTACTTTTATGACAACCCTAAGACATATAATCGTCTCCATGTCATTAGAATTCAAAAATAAGCTTAGAATCAAAGAATAAGCTTAAAAGTAGAATACAAGCATGCATAGTTCGTTTTACAAGTTTGATTCAAATGTGTGAATGTTGTGGAATGAGTGTGGTTAGAAATGACACTTGGTTTACTTTTATGACAACCCTAACACATATAATCGTCTCCATGTCATTATAAATCAAAAATAAGCTTAGAATCAAAGAATAAGCTTAAAAGTAGAATACAAGCATGCATAGTTCGTTTTACAAGTTTGATTCAAATGTGTGAATGTTGTGGAATGAGTTTGGGTAGAAATGACACTTGGTTTACTTTTATGACAACCCTAACACATATAATTGTCTCCATGTCATTAGAATTCAAAAATAAGCTTAGAATCAAAGAATAAGCTTAAAAGTAGAATACAAGCATGCATAGTTCGTTTTACAAGTTTGATTCAAATGTGTGAATGTTGTGGAATGAGTGTGGTTAGAAATGACATTTGGTTTTCTTTTATGACAACCCTAACACATATAATCGTCTCCATGTCATTAGAATTCAAAAATAAGCTTAGAATCAAAGAATAAGCTTAAAAGTAGAATACAAGCGTGCATAATTCGTTTTACAACTTTGATTTAAATGTGTGAATGTTGTGGAATGAGTGTGGTTAGAAATGACATTTGGTTTACATTTATGACAACCCAAACACATATAATCATCTCCATGTCATTAGAATTCAAATATAAGCTTAGAATCAAAGAATAAGCTTAAACGTAGGATACAAGCGTGCACATTTCGTTTTGCAAGTTTGATTCAAATATGTGAATGTTGTGGAATGAAAGTGGTTAAAAATGACACTTGATTTACTTTTATGACAACCGTAAACCATATAATCGTCTCCATGTTATTAGAATTTAAAAATAAGCTTAGAATCAAAGAATAAGCTTAAAAGTACAATACAAGCAGGCATAGTTCGATTTACCAGTTTGATTCAAATGTGTGAATGTTGTGGAATGAGTGTGGTTAGAAATGACATTTGGTTAATTTTGTGACAACCCTAACACATATTATCGTTTCCATGTCATTAGAATTCAAAAATAAGCTTAAAATCCAAGAATAAGCTGAATACAAGCATGCAAAGTTCGTTTTACATGTTTGATTCAAATGTGTGAATGTTGTGGAAAGAGTGTGGTTAGAAATGACATTTTTTTTACTTTTATAACAACCCTAACACATATAAACATCTCGATGTCATTAGAATTCAAAAATAAGCTTAGAATCTAAGAATAAGCTTAAAAGTAGAATACAAGCGTGCATAGTTCGTTTTACAAGTTTGATTCAAATGTGTGAATGTTGTGGAATGAGTGTGGTTAGAAATGACACTTGGTTTACTTTTATGACAAACCTAACACATATAATCGTCTCCATGTCATTAGAATTCAAAAATAAGCTTAGAATCAAAGAATAAGCTTAAAAGTAGAATACAAGCATGCATAGTTCGTTTTACAAGTTTGATTCAAATGTGTGAATGTTGTGGAATGAGTGTGGTTAGAAATGACACTTGGTTTACTTTTATGACAAACCTAACATATATAATCGTCTCCATGTCATTATAAATCAAAAATAAGCTTAGAATCAAAGAATAAGCTTAAAAGTAGAATACAAGCATGCATAGATCGTTTTACAAGTTTGATTCAAGTGTGTGAATGTTGTGGAATGAGTGTGGTTAGAAATGACACTTGGTTTACTTTTATGACAACCCTAACACATATAATCGTCTCCATGTCATTATAAATCAAAAATAAGCTTAGAATCAAAGAATAAGCTTAAAAGTAGAATACAAGCATGCATAGTTCGTTTTACAAGTTTGATTCAAATGTTCGAATGTTGTGGAATGAGTGTGGTTAGAAATGACATTTGGTTTACTTTCATGACAACCCTTACACATATAATCGTCTCCATGTCATTAGAATTCAAAAATAAGCTTAGAATCAAAGAATAAGCTTAAAAGTAGAATACAAGCATGCATAGTTCGTTTTACAATTTTGATTCAAATGTGTGAATGTAGTGGAATGAGTGTGGTTAGAAATGACATTTGGTTTTCTTTTATGACAACCCTAACACATATAATCGTCTCCATGTCATTAGAATTCAAAAATAAGCTTAAAATCAAAGAATAAGCTGAATACAAGCATGCATAGTTCGTTTTACATGTTTGATTCAAATGTGTGAATGTTGTGGAAAGAGTGTGGTTAGAAATGACATTTTTTTTACTTTTATAACAACCCTAACACATATAATCGTCTCCATGTCATTAGAATTCAAAAATAAGCTTAGAATCAAAGAATAAGCTTAAAAGTAGAATACAAGCATGCATAGTTCGTTTTATAAGTTTGATTCAAATGTGTGAATGTTGTGGAATGAGTGTGGTTAGAAATGACAATTGGTTTTCTTTTATGACAACCCTAACACATATAAACATCTCGATGTCATTAGAATTCAAAAATAAGCTTAGAATCAAAGAATAAGCTTAAAAGTAGAATACAAGCGTGCATAGTTCGTTTTACAAGTTTGATTCAAATGTGTGAATGTTGTGGAATGAGTGTGGTTAGAAATGACACTTGGTTTACTTTTATGACAACCCTAACACATATAATCGTCTCCATGTCATTAGAATTCAAAAATAAGCTTAGAATCAAAGAATAAGCTTAAAAGTAGAATACAAGCATGCATAGTTCGTTTTACAAGTTTGATTCAAATGTGTGAATGTTGTGGAATGAGTGTGGTTAGAAATGACATTTGGTTTTCTTTTATGACAACCCTAACACATATAATCGTCTCCATGTCATCGGAAATTAAAAATAAGATTAGAATCAAAGAATAAATTCGTAGAATATAAGCATGCATAGTTCGTTTTACAAGTCTGATTCAAATGTGTCGATGTAGTGGAATGAGTGTGGTTAGAAATGACATTGGCTTTAATTTTATGACAACCCTAACACATATAATCGTCTCCATGTCATTAGAATTCAAAAATAAGCTTAGAATCAAAGAATTAGCTTAAAAGTAGAATACAAGCATGCATAGTTCGTTTTACAAGTTTGATTCAAATGTGTGAATGTTGTGGAATGAGTGTGGTTAGAAATGACACTTGGTTTACTTTTATGACAACCCTAAGACATATAATCGTCTCCATGTCATTAGAATTCAAAAATAAGCTTAGAATCAAAGAATAAGCTTAAAAGTAGAATACAAGCATGCATAGTTCGTTTTACAAGTTTGATTCAAATGTGTGAATGTTGTGGAATGAGTGTGGTTAGAAATGACACTTGGTTTACTTTTATGACAACCCTAACACATATAATCGTCTCCATGTCATTATAAATCAAAAATAAGCTTAGAATCAAAGAATAAGCTTAAAAGTAGAATACAAGCATGCATAGTTCGTTTTACAAGTTTGATTCAAATGTGTGAATGTTGTGGAATGAGTTTGGGTAGAAATGACACTTGGTTTACTTTTATGACAACCCTAACACATATAATTGTCTCCATGTCATTAGAATTCAAAAATAAGCTTAGAATCAAAGAATAAGCTTAAAAGTAGAATACAAGCATGCATAGTTCGTTTTACAAGTTTGATTCAAATGTGTGAATGTTGTGGAATGAGTGTGGTTAGAAATGACATTTGGTTTTCTTTTATGACAACCCTTACACATATAATCGTCTCCATGTCATTAGAATTCAAAAATAAGCTTAGAATCAAAGAATTAGCTTAAAAGTAGAATACAAGCATGCATAGTTCGTTTTACAAGTTTGATTCAAATGTGTGAATGTTGTGGAATGAGTGTGGTTAGAAATGACACTTGGTTTACTTTTATGACAACCCTAAGACATATAATCGTCTCCATGTCATTAGAATTCAAAAATAAGATTAGAATCAAAGAATAAGCTTAAAAGTAGAATACAAGCATGCATAGTTCGTTTTACAAGTCTGATTCAAATGTGTCGATGTAGTGGAATGAGTGTGGTTAGAAATGACATTGGCTTTTCTTTTATGACAACCGTAACACATATAATCGTCTCCATGTCATTAGAATTCAAAAATAAACTTAGAATCAAAGAATTAGCTTAAAAGTAGAATACAAGCATGCATAGTTCGTTTTACAAGTTTGATTCAAATGTGTGAATGTTGTGGAATGAGTGTGGTTAGAAATGACACTTGGTTTACTTTTATGACAAACCTAACACATATAATCGTCTCCATGTCATTATAAATCAAAAATAAGCTTAGAATCAAAGAATAAGCTTAAAAGTAGAATACAAGCATCCATAGATCGTTTTACAAGTTTGATTCAAATGTGTGAATGTTGTGGAATGAGTGTGGTTAGAAATGACACTTGGTTTACTTTTATGACAACCCTAACACATATAATCGTCTCCATGTCATTAGAATTCAAAAATAAGCTTAGAATCAAAGAATAAGCTTAAAAGTAGAATACAAGCATGCATAGTTCGTTTTACAAGTTTGATTCAAATGTGTGAATGTTGTGGAATGAGTGTGGTTAGAAATGATATTTGGTTTTCTTTTATGACAACCCTAACACATATAATCGTCTCCATGTCATCGGAAATTAAAAATAAGATTAGAATCAAAGAATAAATTCAAAAGTAGAATATAAGCATGCATAGTTCGTTTTACAAGTCTGATTCAAATGTGTCGATGTAGTGGAATGAGTGTGGTTAGAAATGACATTGGCTTTACTTTTATGACAACCCTAACACATATAATCGTCTCCATGTCATTAGAATTCAAAAATAAGCTTAGAATCAAAGAATTAGCTTAAAAGTAGAATACAAGCATGCATAGTTCGTTTTACAAGTTTGATTCAAATGTGTGAATGTTGTGGAATGAGTGTGGTTAGAAATGACACTTGGTTTACTTTTATGACAACCCTAAGACATATAATCGTCTCCATGTCATTAGAATTCAAAAATAAGCTTAGAATCAAAGAATAAGCTTAAAAGTAGAATACAAGCATGCATAGTTCGTTTTACAAGTTTGATTCAAATGTGTGAATGTTGTGGAATGAGTGTGGTTAGAAATGACATTTGGTTTTCTTTTATGACAACCCTAACACATATAATCGTCTCCATGTCATTAGAATTCAAAAATAAGCTTAGAATCAAAGAATAAGCTTAAAAGTAGAATACAAGCATGCACAGTTCCTTTTACAAGTTTGATTCAAATGTTCGAATGTTGTGGAATGAGTGTGGTTAGAAATGACATTTGGTTTACTTTCATGACAACCCTTACACATATAATCGTCTCCATGTCATTAGAATTCAAAAATAAGCTTAGAATCAAAGAATAAGCTTAAAAGTAGAATACAAGCATGCATAGTTCGTTTTACAATTTTGATTCAAATGTGTGAATGTAGTGGAATGAGTGTGGTTAGAAATGACATTTGGTTTTCTTTTATGACAACCCTAACACATATAATCGTCTCCATGTCATTAGAATTCAAAAATAAGCTTAAAATCAAAGAATAAGCTGAATACAAGCATGCATAGTTCGTTTTACATGTTTGATTCAAATGTGTGAATGTTGTGGAAAGAGTGTGGTTAGAAATGACATTTTTTTTACTTTTATAACAACCCTAACACATATAATCGTCTCCATGTCATTAGAATTCAAAAATAAGCTTAGAATCAAAGAATAAGCTTAAAAGTAGAATACAAGCATGCATAGTTCGTTTTACAAGTTTGATTCAAATGTGTGAATGTTGTGGAATGAGTGTGGTTAGAAATGACAATTGGTTTTCTTTTATGACAACCCTAACACATATAAACATCTCGATGTCATTAGAATTCAAAAATAAGCTTAGAATCAAAGAATAAGCTTAAAAGTAGAATACAAGCGTGCATAGTTCGTTTTACAAGTTTGATTCAAATGTGTGAATGTTGTGGAATGAGTGTGGTTAGAAATGACACTTGGTTTACTTTTATGACAACCCTAACACATATAATCGTCTCCATGTCATTAGAATTCAAAAATAAGCTTAGAATCAAAGAATAAGCTTAAAAGTAGAATACAAGCATGCATAGTTCGTTTTACAACTTTGATTCAAATGTGTGAATGTTGTGGAATGAGTGTGGTTAGAAATGACATTTGGTTTTCTTTTATGACAACCCTAACACATATAATCGTCTCCATGTCATTAGAATTCAAAAATAAGCTTAGAATCAAAGAATTAGCTTAAAAGTAGAATACAAGCATGCATAGTTCGTTTTACAAGTTTGATTCAAATGTGTGAATGTTGTGGAATGAGTGTGGTTAGAAATGACACTTGGTTTACTTTTATGACAACCCTAAGACATATAATCGTCTCCATGTCATTAGAATTCAAAAATAAGCTTAGAATCAAAGAATAAGCTTAAAAGTAGAATACAAGCATGCATAGTTCGTTTTACAAGTTTGATTCAAATGTGTGAATGTTGTGGAATGAGTGTGGTTAGAAATGACACTTGGTTTACTTTTATGACAACCCTAACACATATAATCGTCTCCATGTCATTATAAATCAAAAATAAGCTTAGAATCAAAGAATAAGCTTAAAAGTAGAATACAAGCATGCATAGTTCGTTTTACAAGTTTGATTCAAATGTGTGAATGTTGTGGAATGAGTTTGGGTAGAAATGACACTTGGTTTACTTTTATGACAACCCTAACACATATAATCGTCTCCATGTCATTATAAATCAAAAATAAGCTTAGAATCAAAGAATAAGCTTAAAAGTAGAATACAAGCATGCATAGTTCGTTTTACAAGTTTGATTCAAATGTGTGAATGTTGTGGAATGAGTTTGGGTAGAAATGACACTTGGTTTACTTTTATGACAACCCTAACACATATAATCGTCTCCATGTCATTAGAATTCAAAAATAAGCTTAGAATCAAAGAATAAGCTTAAAAGTAGAATACAAGCATGCATAGTTCGTTTTACAAGTTTGATTCAAATGTGTGAATGTTGTGGAATGAGTGTGGTTAGAAATGACATTTGGTTTTCTTTTATGACAACCCTAACACATATAATCGTCTCCATGTCATTAGAATTCAAAAATAAGCTTAGAATCAAAGAATAAGCTTAAAAGTAGAATACAAGCGTGCATAATTCGTTTTACAACTTTGATTTAAATGTGTGAATGTTGTGGAATGAGTGTGGTTAGAAATGACATTTGGTTTACATTTATGACAACCCAAACACATATAATCATCTCCATGTCATTAGAATTCAAATATAAGCTTAGAATCAAAGAATAAGCTTAAACGTAGGATACAAGCGTGCACATTTCGTTTTGCAAGTTTGATTCAAATATGTGAATGTTGTGGAATGAAAGTGGTTAAAAATGACACTTGATTTACTTTTATGACAACCGTAAACCATATAATCGTCTCCATATTATTAGAATTTAAAAATAAGCTTAGAATCAAAGAATAAGCTTAAAAGTACAATACAAGCAGGCATAGTTCGATTTACCAGTTTGATTCAAATGTGTGAATGTTGTGGAATGAGTGTGGTTAGAAATGACATTTGGTTAATTTTGTGACAACCCTAACACATATTATCGTTTCCATGTCATTAGAATTCAAAAATAAGCTTAAAATCCAAGAATAAGCTGAATACAAGCATGCACAGTTCGTTTTACATGTTTGATTCAAATGTGTGAATGTTGTGGAAAGAGTGTGGTTAGAAATGACATTATTTTTACTTTTATAACAACCCTAACACATATAAACATCTCGATGTCATTAGAATTTAAAAATAAGCTTAGAATCAAAGAATAAGCTTAAAAGTACAATACAAGCAGGCATAGTTCGATTTACCAGTTTGATTCAAATGTGTGAATGTTGTGGAATGAGTGTGGTTAGAAATGACATTTGGTTAATTTTGTGACAACCCTAACACATATTATCGTTTCCATGTCATTAGAATTCAAAAATAAGCTTAAAATCCAAGAATAAGCTGAATACAAGCATGCACAGTTCGTTTTACATGTTTGATTCAAATGTGTGAATGTTGTGGAAAGAGTGTGGTTAGAAATGACATTATTTTTACTTTTATAACAACCCTAACACATATAAACATCTCGATGTCATTAGAATTCAAAAATAAGCTTAGAATCAAAGAATAAGCTTAAAAGTAGAATACAAGCGTGCATAGTTCGTTTTACAAGTTTGATTCAAATGTGTGAATGTTGTGGAATGAGTGTGGTTAGAAATGACACTTGGTTTACTTTTATGACAACCCTAACACATATAATCGTCTCCATGTCATTAGAATTCAAAAATAAGCTTAGAATCAAAGAATAAGCTTAAAAGTAGAATACAAGCATGCATAGTTCGTTTTACAAGTTTGATTCAAATGTGTGAATGTTGTGGAATGAGTGTGGTTAGAAATGACACTTGGTTTACTTTTATGACAAACCTAACACATATAATCGTCTCCATGTCATTATAAATCAAAAATAAGCTTAGAATCAAAGAATAAGCTTAAAAGTAGAATACAAGCATGCATAGATCGTTTTACAAGTTTGATTCAAATGTGTGAATGTTGTGGAATGAGTGTGGTTAGAAATGACACTTGGTTTACTTTTATGACAACCCTAATACATATAATCGTCTCCATGTCATTATAAATCAAAAATAAGCTTAGAATCAAAGAATCAGCTTAAAAGTAGAATACAAGCATGCATAGTTCGTTTTACAAGTTTGATTCAAATGTGTGAATGTTGTGGAATGAGTGTGGTTAGAAATGACACTTGGTTTACTTTTATGACAACCCTAACACATATAATCGTCTCCATGTCATTAGAATTCAAAAATAAGCTTAGAATCAAAGAATAAGCTTAAAAGTAGAATACAAGCATGCATAGTTCGTTTTACAAGTTTGATTCAAATGTGTGAATGTTGTGGAATGAGTGTGGTTAGAAATGACATTTGGTTTTCTTTTATGACAACCCTAACACATATAATCGTCTCCATGTCATTAGAATTCAAAAATAAGCTTAGAATCAAAGAATAAGCTTAAAAATAGAATACAAGCATGCATAGTTCGTTTTACAAGTTTGATTCAAATGTGTGAATGTTGTGGAATGAGTGTGGTTAGAAATGACATTTGGTTTACATTTATGACAACCCAAACACATATAATCATCTCCATGTCATTAGAATTCAAATATAAGCTTAGAATCAAAGAATAAGCTTAAACGTAGGATACAAGCGTGCACATTTCGTTTTGCAAGTTTGATTCAAATATGTGAATGTTGTGGAATGAAAGTGGTTAAAAATGACACTTGATTTACTTTTATGACAACCGTAAACCATATAATCGTCTCCATGTTATTAGAATTTAAAAATAAGCTTAGAATCAAAGAATAAGCTTAAAAGTACAATACAAGCAGGCATAGTTCGATTTACCAGTTTGATTCAAATGTGTGAATGTTGTGGAATGAGTGTGGTTAGAAATGACATTTGGTTAATTTTGTGACAACCCTAACACATATAATCGTTTCCATGTCATTAGAATTCAAAAATAAGCTTAAAATCCAAGAATAAGCTGAATACAAGCATGCACAGTTCGTTTTACATGTTTGATTCAAATGTGTGAATGTTGTGGAAAGAGTGTGGTTAGAAATGACATTTTTTTTACTTTTATAACAACCCTAACACATATAAACATCTCGATGTCATTAGAATTCAAAAATAAGCTTAGAATCAAAGAATAAGCTTAAAAGTAGAATACAAGCGTGCATAGTTCGTTTTACAAGTTTGATTCAAATGTGTGAATGTTGTGGAATGAGTGTGGTTAGAAATGACATTTGGTTTTCTTTTATGACAACCCTAACACATATAATCGTCTCCATGTCATCGGAAATTAAAAATAAGATTAGAATCAAAGAATAAATTCGTAGAATATAAGCATGCATAGTTCGTTTTACAAGTCTGATTCAAATGTGTCGATGTAGTGGAATGAGTGTGGTTAGAAATGACATTGGCTTTACTTTTATGACAACCCTAACACATATAATCGTCTCCATGTCATTAGAATTCAAAAATAAGCTTAGAATCAAAGAATTAGCTTAAAAGTAGAATACAAGCATGCATAGTTCGTTTTACAAGTTTGATTCAAATGTGTGAATGTTGTGGAATGAGTGTGGTTAGAAATGACACTTGGTTTACTTTTATGACAACCCTAAGACATAATCGTCTCCATGTCATTAGAATTCAAAAATAAGCTTAGAATCAAAGAATAAGCTTAAAAGTAGAATACAAGCATGCATAGTTCGTTTTACAAGTTTGATTCAAATGTTCGAATGTTGTGGAATGAGTGTGGTTAGAAATGACATTTGGTTTACTTTCATGACAACCCTTACACATATAATCGTCTCCATGTCATTAGAATTCAAAAATAAGCTTAGAATCAAAGAATAAGCTTAAAAGTAGAATACAAGCATGCATAGTTCGTTTTACAATTTTGATTCAAATGTGTGAATGTAGTGGAATGAGTGTGGTTAGAAATGACATTTGGTTTTCTTTTATGACAACCCTAACACATATAATCGTCTCCATGTCATTAGAATTCAAAAATAAGCTTAAAATCAAAGAATAAGCTGAATACAAGCATGCATAGTTCGTTTTACATGTTTGATTCAAATGTGTGAATGTTGTGGAAAGAGTGTGGTTAGAAATGACATTTTTTTTACTTTTATAACAACCCTAACACATATAATCGTCTCCATGTCATTAGAATTCAAAAATAAGCTTAGAATCAAAGAATAAGCTTAAAAGTAGAATACAAGCATGCATAGTTCGTTTTATAAGTTTGATTCAAATGTGTGAATGTTGTGGAATGAGTGTGGTTAGAAATGACAATTGGTTTTCTTTTATGACAACCCTAACACATATAAACATCTCGATGTCATTAGAATTCAAAAATAAGCTTAGAATCAAAGAGTAAGCTTAAAAGTAGAATACAAGCGTGCATAGTTCGTTTTACAAGTTTGATTCAAATGTGTGAATGTTGTGGAATGAGTGTGGTTAGAAATGACACTTGGTTTACTTTTATGACAATCCTAACACATATAATCGTCTCCATGTCATTAGAATTCAAAAATAAGCTTAGAATCAAAGAATAAGCTTAAAAGTAGAATACAAGCATGCATAGTTCGTTTTACAAGTTTGATTCAAATGTGTGAATGTTGTGGAATGAGTGTGGTTAGAAATGACATGTGGTTTTCTTTTATGACAACCCTAACACATATAATCGTCTCCATGTCATCGGAAATTAAAAATAAGATTAGAATCAAAGAATAAATTCGTAGAATATAAGCATGCATAGTTCGTTTTACAAGTCTGATTCAAATGTGTCGATGTAGTGGAATGAGTGTGGTTAGAAATGACATTGGCTTTACTTTTATGACAACCCTAACACATATAATCGTCTCCATGTCATTAGAATTCAAAAATAAGCTTAGAATCAAAGAATTAGCTTAAAAGTAGAATACAAGCATGCATAGTTCGTTTTACAAGTTTGATTCAAATGTGTGAATGTTGTGGAATGAGTGTGGTTAGAAATGACACTTGGTTTACTTTTATGACAACCCTAAGACATATAATCGTCTCCATGTCATTAGAATTCAAAAATAAGCTTAGAATCAAAGAATAAGCTTAAAAGTAGAATACAAGCATGCATAGTTCGTTTTACAAGTTTGATTCAAATGTGTGAATGTTGTGGAATGAGTGTGGTTAGAAATGACACTTGGTTTACTTTTATGACAACCCTAACACATATAATCGTCTCCATGTCATTATAAATCAAAAATAAGCTTAGAATCAAAGAATAAGCTTAAAAGTAGAATACAAGCATGCATAGTTCGTTTTACAAGTTTGATTCAAATGTGTGAATGTTGTGGAATGAGTTTGGGTAGAAATGACACTTGGTTTACTTTTATGACAACCCTAACACATATAATTGTCTCCATGTCATTAGAATTCAAAAATAAGCTTAGAATCAAAGAATAAGCTTAAAAGTAGAATACAAGCATGCATAGTTCGTTTTACAAGTTTGATTCAAATGTGTGAATGTTGTGGAATGAGTGTGGTTAGAAATGACATTTGGTTTTCTTTTATGACAACCCTAACACATATAATCGTCTCCATGTCATTAGAATTCAAAAATAAGCTTAGAATCAAAGAATAAGCTTAAAAGTAGAATACAAGCGTGCATAATTCGTTTTACAACTTTGATTTAAATGTGTGAATGTTGTGGAATGAGTGTGGTTAGAAATGACATTTGGTTTACATTTATGACAACCCAAACACATATAATCATCTCCATGTCATTAGAATTCAAATATAAGCTTAGAATCAAAGAATAAGCTTAAACGTAGGATACAAGCGTGCACATTTCGTTTTGCAAGTTTGATTCAAATATGTGAATGTTGTGGAATGAAAGTGGTTAAAAATGACACTTGATTTACTTTTATGAGAACCGTAAACCATATAATCGTCTCCATGTTATTAGAATTTAAAAATAAGCTTAGAATCAAAGAATAAGCTTAAAAGTACAATACAAGCAGGCATAGTTCGATTTACCAGTTTGATTCAAATGTGTGAATGTTGTGGAATGAGTGTGGTTAGAAATGACATTTGGTTAATTTTGTGACAACCCTAACACATATTATCGTTTCCATGTCATTAGAATTCAAAAATAAGCTTAAAATCCAAGAATAAGCTGAATACAAGCATGCAAAGTTCGTTTTTCATGTTTGATTCAAATGTGTGAATGTTGTGGAAAGAGTGTGGTTAGAAATGACATTTTTTTTACTTTTATAACAACCCTAACACATATAAACATCTCGATGTCATTAGAATTCAAAAATAAGCTTAGAATCAAAGAATAAGCTTAAAAGTAGAATACAAGCGTGCATAGTTCGTTTTACAAGTTTGATTCAAATGTGTGAATGTTGTGGAATGAGTGTGGTTAGAAATGACACTTGGTTTACTTTTATGACAAACCTAACACATATAATCGTCTCCATGTCATTAGAATTCAAAAATAAGCTTAGAATCAAAGAATAAGCTTAAAAGTAGAATACAAGCATGCATAGTTCGTTTTACAAGTTTGATTCAAATGTGTGAATGTTGTGGAATGAGTGTGGTTAGAAATGACACTTGGTTTACTTTTATGACAAACCTAACACATATAATCGTCTCCATGTCATTATAAATCAAAAATAAGCTTAGAATCAAAGAATAAGCTTAAAAGTAGAATACAAGCATGCATAGATCGTTTTACAAGTTTGATTCAAATGTGTGAATGTTGTGGAATGAGTGTGGTTAGAAATGACACTTGGTTTACTTTTATGACAACCCTAACACATATAATCGTCTCCATGTCATTATAAATCAAAAATAAGCTTAGAATCAAAGAATAAGCTTAAAAGTAGAATACAAGCATGCATAGTTCGTTTTACAAGTTTGATTCAAATGTTCGAATGTTGTGGAATGAGTGTGGTTAGAAATGACATTTGGTTTACTTTCATGACAACCCTTACACATATAATCGTCTCCATGTCATTAGAATTCAAAAATAAGCTTAGAATCAAAGAATAAGCTTAAAAGTAGAATACAAGCATGCATAGTTCGTTTTACAATTTTGATTCAAATGTGTGAATGTAGTGGAATGAGTGTGGTTAGAAATGACATTTGGTTTTCTTTTATGACAACCCTAACACATATAATCGTCTCCATGTCATTAGAATTCAAAAATAAGCTTAAAATCAAAGAATAAGCTGAATACAAGCATGCATAGTTCGTTTTACATGTTTGATTCAAATGTGTGAATGTTGTGGAAAGAGTGTGGTTAGAAATGACATTTTTTTTACTTTTATAACAACCCTAACACATATAATCGTCTCCATGTCATTAGAATTCAAAAATAAGCTTAGAATCAAAGAATAAGCTTAAAAGTAGAATACAAGCATGCATAGTTCGTTTTATAAGTTTGATTCAAATGTGTGAATGTTGTGGAATGAGTGTGGTTAGAAATGACAATTGGTTTTCTTTTATGACAACCCTAACACATATAAACATCTCGATGTCATTAGAATTCAAAAATAAGCTTAGAATCAAAGAATAAGCTTAAAAGTAGAATACAAGCGTGCATAGTTCGTTTTACAAGTTTGATTCAAATGTGTGAATGTTGTGGAATGAGTGTGGTTAGAAATGACACTTGGTTTACTTTTATGACAACCCTAACACATATAATCGTCTCCATGTCATTAGAATTCAAAAATAAGCTTAGAATCAAAGAATAAGCTTAAAAGTAGAATACAAGCATGCATAGTTCGTTTTACAAGTTTGATTCAAATGTGTGAATGTTGTGGAATGAGTGTGGTTAGAAATGACATTTGGTTTTCTTTTATGACAACCCTAACACATATAATCGTCTCCATGTCATCGGAAATTAAAAATAAGATTAGAATCAAAGAATAAATTCGTAGAATATAAGCATGCATAGTTCGTTTTACAAGTCTGATTCAAATGTGTCGATGTAGTGGAATGAGTGTGGTTAGAAATGACATTGGCTTTAATTTTATGACAACCCTAACACATATAATCGTCTCCATGTCATTAGAATTCAAAAATAAGCTTAGAATCAAAGAATTAGCTTAAAAGTAGAATACAAGCATGCATAGTTCGTTTTACAAGTTTGATTCAAATGTGTGAATGTTGTGGAATGAGTGTGGTTAGAAATGACACTTGGTTTACTTTTATGACAACCCTAAGACATATAATCGTCTCCATGTCATTAGAATTCAAAAATAAGCTTAGAATCAAAGAATAAGCTTAAAAGTAGAATACAAGCATGCATAGTTCGTTTTACAAGTTTGATTCAAATGTGTGAATGTTGTGGAATGAGTGTGGTTAGAAATGACACTTGGTTTACTTTTATGACAACCCTAACGCATATAATCGTCTCCATGTCATTATAAATCAAAAATAAGCTTAGAATCAAAGAATAAGCTTAAAAGTAGAATACAAGCATGCATAGTTCGTTTTACAAGTTTGATTCAAATGTGTGAATGTTGTGGAATGAGTTTGGGTAGAAATGACACTTGGTTTACTTTTATGACAACCCTAACACATATAATTGTCTCCATGTCATTAGAATTCAAAAATAAGCTTAGAATCAAAGAATAAGCTTAAAAGTAGAATACAAGCATGCATAGTTCGTTTTACAAGTTTGATTCAAATGTGTGAATGTTGTGGAATGAGTGTGGTTAGAAATGACATTTGGTTTTCTTTTATGACAACCCTAACACATATAATCGTCTCCATGTCATTAGAATTCAAAAATAAGCTTAGAATCAAAGAATAAGCTTAAAAGTAGAATACAAGCGTGCATAATTCGTTTTACAACTTTGATTTAAATGTGTGAATGTTGTGGAATGAGTGTGGTTAGAAATGACATTTGGTTTACATTTATGACAACCCAAACACATATAATCATCTCCATGTCATTAGAATTCAAATATAAGCTTAGAATCAAAGAATAAGCTTAAACGTAGGATACAAGCGTGCACATTTCGTTTTGCAAGTTTGATTCAAATATGTGAATGTTGTGGAATGAAAGTGGTTAAAAATGACACTTGATTTACTTTTATGACAACCGTAAACCATATAATCGTCTCCATGTTATTAGAATTTAAAAATAAGCTTAGAATCAAAGAATAAGCTTAAAAGTACAATACAAGCAGGCATAGTTCGATTTACCAGTTTGATTCAAATGTGTGAATGTTGTGGAATGAGTGTGGTTAGAAATGACATTTGGTTAATTTTGTGACAACCCTAACACATATTATCGTTTCCATGTCATTAGAATTCAAAAATAAGCTTAAAATCCAAGAATAAGCTGAATACAAGCATGCAAAGTTCGTTTTACATGTTTGATTCAAATGTGTGAATGTTGTGGAAAGAGTGTGGTTAGAAATGACATTTTTTTTACTTTTATAACAACCCTAACACATATAAACATCTCGATGTCATTAGAATTCAAAAATAAGCTTAGAATCAAAGAATAAGCTTAAAAGTAGAATACAAGCGTGCATAATTCGTTTTACAAGTTTGATTCAAATGTGTGAATGTTGTGGAATGAGTGTGGTTAGAAATGACACTTGGTTTACTTTTATGACAAACCTAACACATATAATCGTCTCCATGTCATTAGAATTCAAAAATAAGCTTAGAATCAAAGAATAAGCTTAAAAGTAGAATACAAGCATGCATAGTTCGTTTTACAAGTTTGATTCAAATGTGTGAATGTTGTGGAATGAGTGTGGTTAGAAATGACACTTGGTTTACTTTTATGACAAACCTAACACATATAATCGTCTCCATGTCATTATAAATCAAAAATAAGCTTAGAATCAAAGAATAAGCTTAAAAGTAGAATACAAGCATGCATAGATCGTTTTACAAGTTTGATTCAAATGTGTGAATGTTGTGGAATGAGTGTGGTTAGAAATGACACTTGGTTTACTTTTATGACAACCCTAACACATATAATCGTCTCCATGTCATTATAAATCAAAAATAAGCTTAGAATCAAAGAATAAGCTTAAAAGTAGAATACAAGCATGCATAGTTCGTTTTACAAGTTTGATTCAAATGTGTGAATGTTGTGGAATGAGTGTGGTTAGAAATGACACTTGGTTTACTTTTATGACAACCCTAACACATATAATCGTCTCCATGTCATTAGAATTCAAAAATAAGCTTAGAATCAAAGAATAAGCTTAAAAGTAGAATACAAGCATGCATAGTTCGTTTTACAAGTTTGATTCAAATGTGTGAATGTTGTGGAATGAGTGTGGTTAGAAATGACATTTGGTTTTCTTTTATGACAACCCTAACACATATAATCGTCTCCATGTCATTAGAATTCAAAAATAAGCTTAGAATCAAAGAATAAGCTTAAAAATAGAATACAAGCATGCATAGTTCGTTTTACAAGTTTGATTCAAATGTGTGAATGTTGTGGAATGAGTGTGGTTAGAAATGACATTTGGTTTACATTTATGACAACCCAAACACATATAATCATCTCCATGTCATTAGAATTCAAATATAAGCTTAGAATCAAAGAATAAGCTTAAACGTAGGATACAAGCGTGCACATTTCGTTTTGCAAGTTTGATTCAAATATGTGAATGTTGTGGAATGAAAGTGGTTAAAAATGACACTTGATTTACTTTTATGACAACCGTAAACCATATAATCGTCTCCATGTTATTAGAATTTAAAAATAAGCTTAGAATCAAATAATAAGCTTAAAAGTACAATACAAGCAGGCATAGTTCGATTTACCAGTTTGATTCAAATGTGTGAATGTTGTGGAATGAGTGTGGTTAGAAATGACATTTGGTTAATTTTGTGACAACCCTAACACATATAATCGTTTCCATGTCATTAGAATTCAAAAATAAGCTTAAAATCCAAGAATAAGCTGAATACAAGCATGCACTGTTCGTTTTACATGTTTGATTCAAATGTGTGAATGTTGTGGAAAGAGTGTGGTTAGAAATGACATTTTTTTACTTTTATAACAACCCTAACACATATAAACATCTCGATGTCATTAGAATTCAAAAATAAGCTTAGAATCAAAGAATAAGCTTAAAAGTAGAATACAAGCGTGCATAGTTCGTTTTACAAGTTTGATTCAAATGTGTGAATGTTGTGGAATGAGTGTGGTTAGAAATGACATTTGGTTTTCTTTTATGACAACCCTAACACATATAATCGTCTCCATGTCATCGGAAATTAAAAATAAGATTAGAATCAAAGAATAAATTCGTAGAATATAAGCATGCATAGTTCGTTTTACAAGTCTGATTCAAATGTGTCGATGTAGTGGAATGAGTGTGGTTAGAAATGACATTGGCTTTACTTTTATGACAACCCTAACACATATAATCGTCTCCATGTCATTAGAATTCAAAAATAAGCTTAGAATCAAAGAATTAGCTTAAAAGTAGAATACAAGCATGCATAGTTCGTTTTACAAGTTTGATTCAAATGTGTGAATGTTGTGGAATGAGTGTGGTTAGAAATGACACTTGGTTTACTTTTATGACAACCCTAAGACATATAATCGTCTCCATGTCATTAGAATTCAAAAATAAGCTTAGAATCAAAGAATAAGCTTAAAAGTAGAATACAAGCATGCATAGTTCGTTTTACAAGTTTGATTCAAATGTGTGAATGTTGTGGAATGAGTGTGGTTAGAAATGACACTTGGTTTACTTTTATGACAACCCTAACACATATAATCGTCTCCATGTCATTATAAATCAAAAATAAGCTTAGAATCAAAGAATAAGCTTAAAAGTAGAATACAAGCATGCATAGTTCGTTTTACAAGTTTGATTCAAATGTGTGAATGTTGTGGAATGAGTTTGGGTAGAAATGACACTTGGTTTACTTTTATGACAACCCTAACACATATAATTGTCTCCATGTCATTAGAATTCAAAAATAAGCTTAGAATCAAAGAATAAGCTTAAAAGTAGAATACAAGCATGCATAGTTCGTTTTACAAGTTTGATTCAAATGTGTGAATGTTGTGGAATGAGTGTGGTTAGAAATGACATTGGCTTTACTTTTATGACAACCCTAACACATATAATCGTCTCCATGTCATTAGAATTCAAAAATAAGCTTAGAATCAAAGAATTAGCTTAAAAGTAGAATACAAGCATGCATAGTTCGTTTTACAAGTTTGATTCAAATGTGTGAATGTTGTGGAATGAGTGTGGTTAGAAATGACACTTGGTTTACTTTTATGACAACCCTAAGACATATAATCGTCTCCATGTCATTAGAATTCAAAAATAAGCTTAGAATCAAAGAATAAGCTTAAAAGTAGAATACAAGCGTGCATAATTAGTTTTACAACTTTGATTTAAATGTGTGAATGTTGTGGAATGAGTGTGGTTAGAAATGACATTTGGTTTACATTTATGACAACCCAAACACATATAATCATCTCCATGTCATTAGAATTCAAATATAAGCTTAGAATCAAAGAATAAGCTTAAACGTAGGATACAAGCGTGCACATTTCGTTTTGCAAGTTTGATTCAAATATGTGAATGTTGTGGAATGAAAGTGGTTAAAAATGACACTTGATTTACTTTTATGACAACCGTAAACCATATAATCGTCTCCATGTTATTAGAATTTAAAAATAAGCTTAGAATCAAAGAATAAGCTTAAAAGTACAATACAAGCAGGCATAGTTCGATTTACCAGTTTGATTCAAATGTGTGAATGTTGTGGAATGAGTGTGGTTAGAAATGACATTTGGTTAATTTTGTGACAACCCTAACACATATTATCGTTTCCATGTCATTAGAATTCAAAAATAAGCTTAAAATCCAAGAATAAGCTGAATACAAGCATGCACAGTTCGTTTTACATGTTTGATTCAAATGTGTGAATGTTGTGGAAAGAGTGTGGTTAGAAATGACATTTTTTTTACTTTTATAACAACCCTAACACATATAAATATCTCGATGTCATTAGAATTCAAAAATAAGCTTAGAATCAAAGAATAAGCTTAAAAGTAGAATACAAGCGTGCATAGTTCGTTTTACAAGTTTGATTCAAATGTGTGAATGTTGTGGAATGAGTGTGGTTAGAAATGACACTTGGTTTACTTTTATGACAACCCTAACACATATAATCGTCTCCATGTCATTAGAATTCAAAAATAAGCTTAGAATCAAAGAATAAGCTTAAAAGTAGAATACAAGCGTGCATAGTTCGTTTTACAAGTTTGATTCAAATGTGTGAATGTTGTGGAATGAGTGTGGTTAGAAATGACATTTGGTTTTCTTTCATGACAACCCTTACACATATAATCGTCTCCATGTCATTAGAATTCAAAAATAAGCTTAGAATCAAAGAATAAGCTTAAAAGTAGAATACAAGCATGCATAGTTCGTTTTACAAGTTTGATTCAAATGTGTGAATGTTGTGGAATGAGTGTGGTTAGAAATGACATTTGGTTTACATTTATGACAACCCAAACACATATAATCATCTCCATGTCATTAGAATTCAAATATAAGCTTAGAATCAAAGAATAAGCTTAAACGTAGGATACAAGCGTGCACATTTCGTTTTGCAAGTTTGATTCAAATATGTGAATGTTGTGGAATTAAAGTGGTTAAAAATGACACTTGATTTACTTTTATGACAACCGTAAACCATATAATCGTCTCCATGTTATTAGAATTTAAAAATAAGCTTAGAATCAAAGAATAAGCTTAAAAGTACAATACAAGCAGGCATAATTCGATTTACCAGTTTGATTCAAATGTGTGAATGTTGTGGAATGAGTGTGGTTAGAAATGACATTTGGTTAATTTTGTGACAACCCTAACACATATAATCGTTTCCATGTCATTAGAATTCAAAACTAAGCTTAAAATCCAAGAATAAGTTGAATACAAGCATGCACAGTTCGTTTTACATGTTTGATTCAAATGTGTGAATGTTGTGGAAAGAGTGTGGTTAGAAATGACATTTTTTTTACTTTTATAACAACCCTAACACATATAAACATCTCGATGTCATTAGAATTCAAAAATAAGCTTAGAATCAAAGAATAAGCTTAAAAGTAGAATACAAGCGTGCATAGTTCGTTTTACAAGTTTGATTCAAATGTGTGAATGTTGTGGAATGAGTGTGGTTAGAAATGACACTTGGTTTACTTTTATGACAACCCTAACACATATAATCGTCTCCATGTCATTAGAATTCAAAAATAAGCTTAGAATCAAAGAATAAGCTTAAAAGTAGAATACAAGCATGCATAGTTCGTTTTACAAGTTTGATTCAAATGTGTGAATGTTGTGGAATGAGTGTGGTTAGAAATGACACTTGGTTTACTTTTATGACAAACCTAACACATATAATCGTCTCCATGTCATTATAAATCAAAAATAAGCTTAGAATCAAAGAATAAGCTTAAAAGTAGAATACAAGCATGCATAGATCGTTTTGCAAGTTTGATTCAAATGTGTGAATGTTGTGGAATGAGTGTGGTTAGAAATGACACTTGGTTTACTTTTATGACAACCCTAACACATATAATCGTCTCCATGTCATTATAAATCAAAAATAAGCTTAGAATCAAAGAATAAGCTTAAAAGTAGAATACAAGCATGCATAGTTCGTTTTACAAGTTTGATTCAAATGTGTGAATGTTGTGGAATGAGTGTGGTTAGAAATGACACTTGGTTTACTTTTATGACAACCCTAACACATATAATCGTCTCCATGTCATTAGAATTCAAAAATAAGCTTAGAATCAAAGAATAAGCTTAAAAGTAGAATACAAGCATGCATAGTTCGTTTTACAAGTTTGATTCAAATGTGTGAATGTTGTGGAATGAGTGTGGTTAGAAATGACATTTGGTTTTCTTTTATGACTACCCTAACACATATAATCGTCTCCATGTCATTAGAATTCAAAAATAAGCTTAGAATCAAAGAATAAGCTTAAAAGTAGAATACAAGCATGCATAGTTCGTTTTACAAGTTTGATTCAAATGTGTGAATGTTGTGGAATGAGTGTGGTTAGAAATGACATTTGGTTTACATGTATGACAACCCAAACACATATAATCATCTCCATGTCATTAGAATTCAAATATAAGCTTAGAATCAAAGAATAAGCTTAAACGTAGGATACAAGCGTGCACATTTCGTTTTGCAAGTTTGATTCAAATATGTGAATGTTGTGGAATGAAAGTGGTTAAAAATGACACTTGATTTACTTTTATGACAAACCTAACACATATAATCGTCTCCATGTCATTATAAATCAAAAATAAGCTTAGAATCAAAGAATAAGCTTAAAAGTAGAATACAAGCATGCATAGATCGTTTTACAAGTTTGATTCAAATGTGTGAATGTTGTGGAATGAGTGTGGTTAGAAATGACACTTGGTTTACTTTTATGACAACCCTAACACATATAATCGTCTCCATGTCATTATAAATCAAAAATAAGCTTAGAATCAAAGAATAAGCTTAAAAGTAGAATACAAGCATGCATAGTTCGTTTTACAAGTTTGATTCAAATGTGTGAATGTTGTGGAATGAGTGTGGTTAGAAATGACACTTGGTTTACTTTTATGACAACCCTAACACATATAATCGTCTCCATGTCATTAGAATTCAAAAATAAGCTTAGAATCAAAGAATAAGCTTAAAAGTAGAATACAAGCATGCATAGTTCGTTTTACAAGTTTGATTCAAATATGTGAATGTTGTGGAATGAGTGTGGTTAGAAATGACATTTGGTTTTCTTTTATGACAACCCTAACACATATAATCGTCTCCATGTCATTAGAATTCAAAAATAAACTTAGAATCAAAGAATAAGCTTAAAAGTAGAATACAAGCATGCATAGTTCGTTTTACAAGTTTGATTCAAATGTGTGAATGTTGTGGAATGAGTGTGGTTAGAAATGCCATTTGGTTTACATTTATGACAACCCAAACACATATAATCATCTCCATGTCATTAGTATTCAAATATAAGCTTAGAATCAAAGAATAAGCTTAAACGTAGGATACAAGCGTGCACATTTCGTTTTGCAAGTTTGATTCAAATATGTGAATGTTGTGGAATGAAAGTGGTTAAAAATGACACTTGATTTACTTTTATGACAACCGTAAACCATATAATCGTCTCCATGTTATTAGAATTTAAAAATAAGCTTAGAATCAAAGAATAAGCTTAAAAGTACAATACAAGCAGGCATAGTTCGATTTACCAGTTTGATTCAAATGTGTGAATGTTGTGGAATGAGTGTGGTTAGAAATGACATTTGGTTAATTTTGTGACAACCCTAACACATATAATCGTTTCCATGTCATTAGAATTCAAAAATAAGCTTAAAATCCAAGAATAAGCTGAATACAAGCATGCACAGTTCGTTTTACATGTTTGATTCAAATGTGTGAATGTTGTGGAAAGAGTATGGTTAGAAATGACATTTGTTTTACTTTTATGACAACCCTAACACATATAATCGTCTCCATGTCATCGGAAAATAAAAATAAGATTAGAATCAAAGAATAAATTCAAAAGTAGAATACAAGCATGCACAGTTCGTTTTACAAGTCTGATTCAAATGTGTTAATGTAGTGGAATGAGTGTGGTTAGAAATGACATTTGCTTTACTTTTATGACAACACTAACACATATAATCGTCTCCATGTCATTAGAATTCAAAAATAAACTTAGAATCAAAGAATTAGCTTAAAAGTAGAATACAAGCATGCATAGTTCGTTTTACAAGTTTGATTCAAATGTGTGAATGTTGTGGAATGAGTGTGGTTAGAAATGACACTTGGTTTACTTTTATGACAACCCTAACACATATAATCGTCTCCATGTCATTATAAATCAAAAATAAGCTTAGAATCAAAGAATAAGCTTAAAAGTAGAATACAAGCATGCGTAGTTCGTTTTACAAGTTTGATTCAAATGTGTGAATGTTGTGGAATGAGTGTGGTTAGAAATGACACTTGGTTTACTTTTATGACAACCCTAACACATATAATCTTCTCCATGTCATTAGAATTCAAAAATAAGCTTAGAATCAAAGAATAAGCTTAAAAGTAGAATACAAGCATGCATAGTTCGTTTTACAAGTTTGATTCAAATGTGTGAATGTTGTGGAATGAGTGTGGTTAGAAATGACACTTTGTTTACTTTTATGACAACCCTAACACATATAATCGTCTCCATGTCATTATAAATAAAAAATAAGCTTAGAATCATAGAATAAGCTTAAAAGTAGAATACAAGCATGCATAGTTCGTTTTACAAGTTTGATTCAAATGTGTGAATGTTGTGGAATGAGTGTGGTTAGAAATGACACTTGGTTTACTTTTATGACAACCCTAACACATATAATCGTCTCCATGTCATTATAAATCAAAAATAAGCTTAGAATCAAAGAATAAGCTTAAAAGTAGAATACAAGCATGCATAGTTCGTTTTACAAGTTTGATTCAAATGTGTGAATGTTGTGGAATGAGTGTGGTTAGAAATGACATTTGTTTTACTTTTATGACAACCCTAACACATATAATCGTCTCCATGTCATCGGAAATTAAAAATAAGATTAGAATCAAAGAATAAATTCAAAAGTAGAATACAAGCATGCACAGTTTGTTTTACAAGTCTGATTCAAATGTGTTAATGTAGTGGAATGAGTGTGGTTAGAAATGACATTTGCTTTACTTTTATGACAACACTAACACATATAATCGTCTCCATGTCATTAGAATTCAAAATAAAACTTAGAATCAAAAAATTAGCTTAAAAGTAGAATACAAGCATGCATAGTTCGTTTTACAAGTTTGATTCAAATGTGTGAATGTTGTGGAATGAGTGTGGTTAGAAATGACACTTGGTTTACTTTTATGACAACCCTAACACATATAATCGTCTCCATGTCATTATAAATCAAAAATAAGCTTAGAATCAAAGAATAAGCTTAAAAGATGAATACAAGCATGCATAGTTCGTTTTACAAGTTTGATTCAAATGTGTGAATAGTGTGGAATGAGTATGGTTAGAAATGACACTTGGTTTACTTTTATGACAACCCTAACACATATAATCGTCTCCATGTCATTAGAATTCAAAAATAAGCTTAGAATCAAAGAATAAGCTTAAAAGTAGAATACAAGCATGCATAGTTCGTTTTACAAGTTTGATTCAAATGTGTGAATGTTGTGGAATGAGTGTGGTTAGAAATGACATTTGGTTTTCTTTCATGACAACCCTTACACATATAATCGTCTCCATGTCATTAGAATTCAAAAATAAGCTTAGAATCAAAGAATAAGCTTAAAAGTAGAATACAAGCATGCATAGTTCGTTTTACAAGTTTGATTCAAATGTGTGAATGTTGTGGAATGAGTGTGGTTAGAAATGACACTTTGTTTACTTTTATGACAACCCTAACACATATAATCGTCTCCATGTCATTATAAATAAAAAATAAGCTTAGAATCATAGAATAAGCTTAAAAGTAGAATACAAGCATGCATAGTTCGTTTTACAAGTTTGATTCAAATGTGTGAATGTTGTGGAATGAGTGTGGTTAGAAATGACACTTGGTTTACTTTTATGACAACCCTAACACATATAATCGTCTCCATGTCATTATAAATCAAAAATAAGCTTAGAATCAAAGAATAAGCTTAAAAGTAGAATACAAGCATGCATAGTTCGTTTTACAAGTTTGATTCAAATGTGTGAATGTTGTGGAATGAGTGTGGTTAGAAATGACATTTGGTTAATTTTGTGACAACCCTAACACATATAATCGTTTCCATGTCATTAGAATTCAAAAATAAGCTTAAAATCCAAGAATAAGCTGAATACAAGCATGCACAGTTCGTTTTACATGTTTGATTCAAATGTGTGAATGTTGTGGAAAGAGTATGGTTAGAAATGACATTTGTTTTACTTTTATGACAACCCTAACACATATAATCGTCTCCATGTCATCGGAAAATAAAAATAAGATTAGAATCAAAGAATAAATTCAAAAGTAGAATACAAGCATGCACAGTTCGTTTTACAAGTCTGATTCAAATGTGTTAATGTAGTGGAATGAGTGTGGTTAGAAATGACATTTGCTTTACTTTTATGACAACACTAACACATATAATCGTCTCCATGTCATTAGAATTCAAAAATAAACTTAGAATCAAAGAATTAGCTTAAAAGTAGAATACAAGCATGCATAGTTCGTTTTACAAGTTTGATTCAAATGTGTGAATGTTGTGGAATGAGTGTGGTTAGAAATGACACTTGGTTTACTTTTATGACAACCCTAACACATATAATCGTCTCCATGTCATTATAAATCAAAAATAAGCTTAGAATCAAAGAATAAGCTTAAAAGTAGAATACAAGCATGCGTAGTTCGTTTTACAAGTTTGATTCAAATGTGTGAATGTTGTGGAATGAGTGTGGTTAGAAATGACACTTGGTTTACTTTTATGACAACCCTAACACATATAATCTTCTCCATGTCATTAGAATTCAAAAATAAGCTTAGAATCAAAGAATAAGCTTAAAAGTAGAATACAAGCATGCATAGTTCGTTTTACAAGTTTGATTCAAATGTGTGAATGTTGTGGAATGAGTGTGGTTAGAAATGACACTTTGTTTACTTTTATGACAACCCTAACACATATAATCGTCTCCATGTCATTATAAATAAAAAATAAGCTTAGAATCATAGAATAAGCTTAAAAGTAGAATACAAGCATGCATAGTTCGTTTTACAAGTTTGATTCAAATGTGTGAATGTTGTGGAATGAGTGTGGTTAGAAATGACACTTGGTTTACTTTTATGACAACCCTAACACATATAATCGTCTCCATGTCATTATAAATCAAAAATAAGCTTAGAATCAAAGAATAAGCTTAAAAGTAGAATACAAGCATGCATAGTTCGTTTTACAAGTTTGATTCAAATGTGTGAATGTTGTGGAATGAGTGTGGTTAGAAATGACACTTGGTTTACTTTTATGACAACCCTAACACATATAATCGTCTCCATGTCATTATAAATCAAAAATAAGCTTAGAATCAAAGAATAAGCTTAAAAGATGAATACAAGCATGCATAGTTCGTTTTACAAGTTTGATTCAAATGTGTGAATAGTGTGGAATGAGTATGGTTAGAAATGACACTTGGTTTACTTTTATGACAACCCTAACACATATAATCGTCTCCATGTCATTAGAATTCAAAAATAAGCTTAGAATCAAAGAATAAGCTTAAAAGTAGAATACAAGCATGCATAGTTCGTTTTACAAGTTTGATTCAAATGTGTGAATGTTGTGGAATGAGTGTGGTTAGAAATGACATTTGGTTTTCTTTCATGACAACCCTTACACATATAATCGTCTCCATGTCATTAGAATTCAAAAATAAGCTTAGAATCAAAGAATAAGCTTAAAAGTAGAATACAAGCATGCATAGTTCGTTTTACAAGTTTGATTCAAATGTGTGAATGTTGTGGAATGAGTGTGGTTAGAAATGACACTTGGTTTACTTTTATGACAACCCTAACACATATAATCGTCTCCATGTCATTAGAATTCAAAAATAAGCTTAGAATCAAAGAATAAGCTTAAAAGTAGAATACAAGCATGCATAGTTCGTTTTACAAGTTTGATTCAAATGTGTGAATGTTGTGGAATGAGTGTGGTTAGAAATGACATTTGGTTAATTTTGTGACAACCCTAACACATATAATCGTTTCCATGTCATTAGAATTCAAAAATAAGCTTAAAATCCAAGAATAAGCTGAATACAAGCATGCACAGTTCGTTTTACATGTTTGATTCAAATGTGTGAATGTTGTGGAAAGAGTATGGTTAGAAATGACATTTGTTTTACTTTTATGACAACCCTAACACATATAATCGTCTCCATGTCATCGGAAAATAAAAATAAGATTAGAATCAAAGAATAAATTCAAAAGTAGAATACAAGCATGCACAGTTCGTTTTACAAGTCTGATTCAAATGTGTTAATGTAGTGGAATGAGTGTGGTTAGAAATGACATTTGCTTTACTTTTATGACAACACTAACACATATAATCGTCTCCATGTCATTAGAATTCAAAAATAAACTTAGAATCAAAGAATTAGCTTAAAAGTAGAATACAAGCATGCATAGTTCGTTTTACAAGTTTGATTCAAATGTGTGAATGTTGTGGAATGAGTGTGGTTAGAAATGACACTTGGTTTACTTTTATGACAACCCTAACACATATAATCGTCTCCATGTCATTATAAATCAAAAATAAGCTTAGAATCAAAGAATAAGCTTAAAAGTAGAATACAAGCATGCGTAGTTCGTTTTACAAGTTTGATTCAAATGTGTGAATGTTGTGGAATGAGTGTGGTTAGAAATGACACTTGGTTTACTTTTATGACAACCCTAACACATATAATCTTCTCCATGTCATTAGAATTCAAAAATAAGCTTAGAATCAAAGAATAAGCTTAAAAGTAGAATACAAGCATGCATAGTTCGTTTTACAAGTTTGATTCAAATGTGTGAATGTTGTGGAATGAGTGTGGTTAGAAATGACACTTTGTTTACTTTTATGACAACCCTAACACATATAATCGTCTCCATGTCATTATAAATAAAAAATAAGCTTAGAATCATAGAATAAGCTTAAAAGTAGAATACAAGCATGCATAGTTCGTTTTACAAGTTTGATTCAAATGTGTGAATGTTGTGGAATGAGTGTGGTTAGAAATGACACTTGGTTTACTTTTATGACAACCCTAACACATATAATCGTCTCCATGTCATTATAAATCAAAAATAAGCTTAGAATCAAAGAATAAGCTTAAAAGTAGAATACAAGCATGCATAGTTCGTTTTACAAGTTTGATTCAAATGTGTGAATGTTGTGGAATGAGTGTGGTTAGAAATGACATTTGTTTTACTTTTATGACAACCCTAACACATATAATCGTCTCCATGTCATCGGAAATTAAAAATAAGATTAGAATCAAAGAATAAATTCAAAAGTAGAATACAAGCATGCACAGTTTGTTTTACAAGTCTGATTCAAATGTGTTAATGTAGTGGAATGAGTGTGGTTAGAAATGACATTTGCTTTACTTTTATGACAACACTAACACATATAATCGTCTCCATGTCATTAGAATTCAAAATAAAACTTAGAATCAAAAAATTAGCTTAAAAGTAGAATACAAGCATGCATAGTTCGTTTTACAAGTTTGATTCAAATGTGTGAATGTTGTGGAATGAGTGTGGTTAGAAATGACACTTGGTTTACTTTTATGACAACCCTAACACATATAATCGTCTCCATGTCATTATAAATCAAAAATAAGCTTAGAATCAAAGAATAAGCTTAAAAGATGAATACAAGCATGCATAGTTCGTTTTACAAGTTTGATTCAAATGTGTGAATAGTGTGGAATGAGTATGGTTAGAAATGACACTTGGTTTACTTTTATGACAACCCTAACACATATAATCGTCTCCATGTCATTAGAATTCAAAAATAAGCTTAGAATCAAAGAATAAGCTTAAAAGTAGAATACAAGCATGCATAGTTCGTTTTACAAGTTTGATTCAAATGTGTGAATGTTGTGGAATGAGTGTGGTTAGAAATGACATTTGGTTTTCTTTCATGACAACCCTTACACATATAATCGTCTCCATGTCATTAGAATTCAAAAATAAGCTTAGAATCAAAGAATAAGCTTAAAAGTAGAATACAAGCATGCATAGTTCGTTTTACAAGTTTGATTCAAATGTGTGAATGTTGTGGAATGAGTGTGGTTAGAAATGACACTTGGTTTACTTTTATGACAACCCTAACACATATAATCGTCTCCATGTCATTAGAATTCAAAAATAAGCTTAGAATCAAAGAATAAGCTTAAAAGTAGAATACAAGCATGCATAGTTCGTTTTACAAGTTTGATTCAAATGTGTGAATGTTGTGGAATGAGTGTGGTTAGAAATGACATTTGGTTTTCTTTTATGACAACCCTAACACATATAATCGTCTCCATGTCATCGGAAATTAAAAATAAGATTAGAATCAAAGAATAAATTCAAAAGTAGAATATAAGCATGCATAGTTCGTTTTACAAGTCTGATTCAAATGTGTCGATGTAGTGGAATGAGTGTGGTTAGAAATGACATTGGCTTTACTTTTATGACAACCCTAACACATATAATCGTCTCCATGTCATTAGAATTCAAAAATAAGCTTAGAATCAAAGAATTAGCTTAAAAGTAGAATACAAGCATGCATAGTTCGTTTTACAAGTTTGATTCAAATGTGTGAATGTTGTGGAATGAGTGTGGTTAGAAATGACACTTGGTTTACTTTTATGACAACCCTAAGACATATAATCGTCTCCATGTCATTAGAATTCAAAAATAAGCTTAGATTCAAAGAATAAGCTTAAAAGTAGAATACAAGCATGCATAGTTCGTTTTACAAGTTTGATTCAAATGTGTGAATGTTGTGGAATGAGTGTGGTTAGAAATGACATTTGGTTTTCTTTTATGACAACCCTAACACATATAATCGTCTCCATGTCATTAGAATTCAAAAATAAGCTTAGAATCAAAGAATAAGCTTAAAAGTAGAATACAAGCATGCATAGTTCGTTTTACAAGTTTCATTCAAATGTTGTGGAATGAGTGTGGTTAGAAATGACATTTGGTTTACTTTCATGACAACCCTTACACATATAATCGTCTCCATGTCATTAGAATTCAAAAATAAGCTTAGAATCAAAGAATAAGCTTAAAAGTAGAATACAAGCATGCATAGTTCGTTTTACAAGTTTGATTCAAATGTGTGAATGTAGTGGAATGAGTGTGGTTAGAAATGACATTTGGTTTTCTTTTATGACAACCCTAACACATATAATCGTCTCCATGTCATTAGAATTCAAAAATAAGCTTAAAATCAAAGAATAAGCTGAATACAAGCATGCATAGTTCGTTTTACATGTTTGATTCAAATGTGTGAATGTTGTGGAAAGAGTGTGGTTAGAAATGACATTTTCTTTACTTTTATAACAACCCTAACACATATAATCGTCTCCATGTCATTAGAATTCAAAAATAAGCTTAGAATCAAAGAATAAGCTTAAAAGTAGAATACAAGCATGCATAGTTCGTTTTATAAGTTTGATTCAAATGTGTGAATGTTGTGGAATGAGTGTGGTTAGAAATGACAATTGGTTTTCTTTTATGACAACCCTTACACATATAATCGTCTCCATGTCATTAGAATTCAAAAATAAGCTTAGAATCAAAGAATAAGCTTAAAAGTAGAATACAAGCATGCATAGTTCGTTTTACAAGTTTGATTCAAATGTGTGAATGTTGTGGAATGAGTGTGGTTAGAAATGACATTTGGTTTTCTTTTATGACAACCCTAACACATATAATCGTCTCCATGTCATCGGAAATTAAAAATAAGATTAGAATCAAAGAATAAATTCAAAAGTAGAATACAAGCATGCATACTTCGTTTTACAAGTCTGATTCAAATGTGTCGATGTAGTGAAATGAGTGTGGTTAGAAATGACATTGGCTTTACTTTTATGACAACCCTAACACATATAATCGTCTCCATGTCATTAGAATTCAAAAATAAGCTTAGAATCAAAGAATTAGCTTAAAAGTAGAATACAAGCATGCATAGTTCGTTTTACAAGTTTGATTCAAATGTGTGAATGTTGTGGAATGAGTGTTGGTAGAAATGACACTTGGTTTACTTTTATGACAACCCTAAGACATATAATCGTCTCCATGTCATTAGAATTCAAAAATAAGCTTAGATTCAAAGAATAAGCTTAAAAGTAGAATACAAGCATGCATAGTTCGTTTTACAAGTTTGATTCAAATGTGTGAATGTTGTGGAATGAGTGTGGTTAGAAATGACATTTGGTTTTCTTTTATGACAACCCTAACACATATAATCGTCTCCATGTCATTAGAATTCAAAAATAAGCTTAGAATCAAAGAATAAGCTTAAAAGTAGAATACAAGCATGCATAGTTCGTTTTACAAGTTTCATTCAAATGTTCGAATGTTGTGGAATGAGTGTGGTTAGAAATGACATTTGGTTTACTTTCATGACAACCCTTACACATATAATCGTCTCCATGTCGTTAGAATTCAAAAATAAGCTTAGAATCAAAGAATAAGCTTAAAAGTAGAATACAAGCATGCATAGTTCGTTTTACAAGTTTGATTCAAATGTGTGAATGTAGTGGAATGAGTGTGGTTAGAAATGACATTTGGTTTTCTTTTATGACAACCCTAACACATATAATCGTCTCCATGTCATTAGAATTCAAAAATAAGCTTAAAATCAAAGAATAAGCTGAATACAAGCATGCATAGTTCGTTTTACATGTTTGATTCAAATGTGTGAATGTTGTGGAAAGAGTGTGGTTAGAAATGACATTTTTTTTGCTTTTATAACAACCCTAACACATATAATCGTCTCCATGTCATTAGAATTCAAAAATAAGCTTAGAATCAAAGAATAAGCTTAAAAGTAGAATACAAGCATGCATAGTTCGTTTTATAAGTTTGATTCAAATGTGTGAATGTTGTGGAATGAGTGTGGTTAGAAATGACAATTGGTTTTCTTTTATGACAACCCTAACACATATAAACATCTCGATGTCATTAGAATTCAAAAATAAGCTTAGAATCAAAGAATAAGCTTAAAAGTAGAATACAAGCGTGCATAGTTCGTTTTACAAGTTTGATTCAAATGTGTGAATGTTGTGGAATGAGTGTGGTTAGAAATGACACTTGGTTTACTTTTATGACAACCCTAACACATATAATCGTCTCCATGTCATTAGAATTCAAAAATAAGCTTAGAATCAAAGAATAAGCTTAAAAGTAGAATACAAGCGTGCATAGTTCGTTTTACAAGTTTGATTCAAATGTGTGAATGTTGTGGAATGAGTGTGGTTAGAAATGACACTTGGTTTACTTTTATGACAACCCTAACCCATATAATCGTCTCCATGTTATTAGAATTTAAAAATAAGCTTTGAATCAAAGAATAAGCTTAAAAGTACAATACAAGCAGGCATAGTTCGATTTACCAGGTTGATTCAAATGTGTGAATGTGGTGGAAAGAGTATGGTTAGAAATGACATTTGTTTTACTTTTATGACAACCCTAACACATATAATCATCTCCATGTCATTAGAATTCAAATATAAGCTTAGAATCAAAGAATAAGCTTAAACGTAGGATACAAGCGTGCACATTTCGTTTTGCAAGTCTAATTCAAATGTGTCAATGTAGTGGAATGAGTGTGGTTAGAAATGACATTTGCTTTACTTTTATGACAACCCTAACACATATAATCGTCTCCATGTCATTAGAATTCAAAAATAAGCTTAGAATCAAAGAATAAGCTTAAAAGTAGAATACAAGCATGCATAGTTCGTTTTACAAGTTTGATTCAAATGTGTGAATGTTGTGGAATGAGTGTGGTTAGAAATGACATTTGGTTTACATTTATGACAACCCAAACACATATAATCATCTCCATGTCATTAGAAATGATATTTGTTTTACTTTTATGACAACCCTAACACATATAATCGTCTCCATGTCATCGGAAATTAAAAATAAGATTAGAATCAAAGAATAAATTCAAAAGTAGAATACAAGCATGCACAGTTCGTTTTACAAGTCTGATTCAAATGTGTCAATGTAGTGGAATGAGTGTGGTTAGAAATGACATTTGCTTTACTTTTATGACAACCCTAACACATATAATCGTTTCCATGTCATTAGAATTCAAAAATAAGCTTAGAATCAAAGAATAAGCTTAAAAGTAGAATACAAGCATGCATAGTTCGTTTTATAAGTTTGATTCAAATGTGTGAATGTTGTGGAATGAGTGTGGTTAGAAATGACAATTGGTTTTCTTTTATGACAACCCTAACACATATAATCGTCTCCATGTCATTAGAATTCAAAAATAAGCTTAGAATCAAAGAATAAGCTTTAAAGTAGAATACAAGCCTGCATAGTTCGTTTTACAAGTTTGATTCAAATGTGTGAATGTTGTGGAATGAGTGTGGTTAGAAATGACATTTGATTTACTTTTATGACAACCCTAACACATATAATTGTCTCCATGTCATTAGAATTCAAAAATAAGCTTAGAATCAAAGAATAAGCTTAAACGTAGAATACAAGCATCCACATTTCGTTTTGCAAGTTTGATTCAAATCTGTGAATGTTGTGGAATAAAAGTGGTTAGAAATGACAGTAGGTTTACTTTTATGACAACCCTAACACATATAATCGTCTCCATGTCATTATAAATCAAAAATAAGCTTAGAATCAAAGAATAAGCTTAAAAGTAGAATACAAGCATGCATAGTTCGTTTTACAAGTTTGATTCAAATGTGTGAATGTTGTGGAATGAGTATGGTTAGAAATGACACTTGGTTTACATTTATGACAACCCAAACACATATAATCATCTCCATGTCATTAGAATTCAAAAATAAGCTTAGAATCAAAGAATAAGCTTAAACGTAGAATACAAGCATCCACATTTCGTTTTGCAAGTTTGATTCAAATATGTGAATGTTGTGGAATGAAAGTGGTTAATAATGGCACTTGGTTTACTTTTATGACAACCCTAACCCATATAATCGTCTCCATGTCATTAGAATTCAAAAATAAGCTTAGATTCAAAGAATAAGCTTAAAAGTAGAATACAAGCATGCATAGTTCGTTTTACAAGTTTGATTCAAATGTGTGAATGTTGTGGAATGAGTGTGGTTAGAAATGACATTTGGTTTTCTTTTATGACAACCCTAACACATATAATCGTCTCCATGTCATTAGAATTCAAAAATAAGCTTAGAATCAAAGAATAAGCTTAAAAGTAGAATACAAGCATGCATAGTTCGTTTTACAAGTTTCATTCAAATGTTGTGGAATGAGTGTGGTTAGAAATGACATTTGGTTTACTTTCATGACAACCCTTACACATATAATCGTCTCCATGTCATTAGAATTCAAAAATAAGCTTAGAATCAAAGAATAAGCTTAAAAGTAGAATACAAGCATGCATAGTTCGTTTTACAAGTTTGATTCAAATGTGTGAATGTAGTGGAATGAGTGTGGTTAGAAATGACATTTGGTTTTCTTTTATGACAACCCTAACACATATAATCGTCTCCATGTCATTAGAATTCAAAAATAAGCTTAAAATCAAAGAATAAGCTGAATACAAGCATGCATAGTTCGTTTTACATGTTTGATTCAAATGTGTGAATGTTGTGGAAAGAGTGTGGTTAGAAATGACATTTTTTTTACTTTTATAACAACCCTAACACATATAATCGTCTCCATGTCATTAGAATTCAAAAATAAGCTTAGAATCAAAGAATAAGCTTAAAAGTAGAATACAAGCATGCATAGTTCGTTTTATAAGTTTGATTCAAATGTGTGAATGTTGTGGAATGAGTGTGGTTAGAAATGACAATTGGTTTTCTTTTATGACAACCCTTACACATATAATCGTCTCCATGTCATTAGAATTCAAAAATAAGCTTAGAATCAAAGAATAAGCTTAAAAGTAGAATACAAGCATGCATAGTTCGTTTTACAAGTTTGATTCAAATGTGTGAATGTTGTGGAATGAGTGTGGTTAGAAATGACATTTGGTTTTCTTTTATGACAACCCTAACACATATAATCGTCTCCATGTCATCGGAAATTAAAAATAAGATTAGAATCAAAGAATAAATTCAAAAGTAGAATACAAGCATGCATACTTCGTTTTACAAGTCTGATTCAAATGTGTCGATGTAGTGGAATGAGTGTGGTTAGAAATGACATTGGCTTTACTTTTATGACAACCCTAACACATATAATCGTCTCCATGTCATTAGAATTCAAAAATAAGCTTAGAATCAAAGAATTAGCTTAAAAGTAGAATACAAGCATGCATAGTTCGTTTTACAAGTTTGATTCAAATGTGTGAATGTTGTGGAATGAGTGTTGGTAGAAATGACACTTGGTTTACTTTTATGACAACCCTAAGACATATAATCGTCTCCATGTCATTAGAATTCAAAAATAAGCTTAGATTCAAAGAATAAGCTTAAAAGTAGAATACAAGCATGCATAGTTCGTTTTACAAGTTTGATTCAAATGTGTGAATGTTGTGGAATGAGTGTGGTTAGAAATGACATTTGGTTTTCTTTTATGACAACCCTAACACATATAATCGTCTCCATGTCATTAGAATTCAAAAATAAGCTTAGAATCAAAGAATAAGCTTAAAAGTAGAATACAAGCATGCATAGTTCGTTTTACAAGTTTCATTCAAATGTTCGAATGTTGTGGAATGAGTGTGGTTAGAAATGACATTTGGTTTACTTTCCTGACAACCCTTACACATATAATCGTCTCCATGTCGTTAGAATTCAAAAATAAGCTTAGAATCAAAGAATAAGCTTAAAAGTAGAATACAAGCATGCATAGTTCGTTTTACAAGTTTGATTCAAATGTGTGAATGTAGTGGAATGAGTGTGGTTAGAAATGACATTTGGTTTTCTTTTATGACAACCCTAACACATATAATCGTCTCCATGTCATTAGAATTCAAAAATAAGCTTAAAATCAAAGAATAAGCTGAATACAAGCATGCATAGTTCGTTTTACATGTTTGATTCAAATGTGTGAATGTTGTGGAAAGAGTGTGGTTAGAAATGACATTTTTTTTGCTTTTATAACAACCCTAACACATATAATCGTCTCCATGTCATTAGAATTCAAAAATAAGCTTAGAATCAAAGAATAAGCTTAAAAGTAGAATACAAGCATGCATAGTTCGTTTTATAAGTTTGATTCAAATGTGTGAATGTTGTGGAATGAGTGTGGTTAGAAATGACACTTGGTTTACTTTTATGACAACCCTAACACATATAATCGTCTCCATGTCATTAGAATTCAAAAATAAGCTTAGAATCAAAGAATAAGCTTAAAAGTAGAATACAAGCGTGCATAGTTCGTTTTACAAGTTTGATTCAAATGTGTGAATGTTGTGGAATGAGTGTGGTTAGAAATGACACTTGGTTTACTTTTATGACAACCCTAACACATATAATCGTCTCCATGTCATTAGAATTCAAAAATAAGCTTAGAATCAAAGAATAAGCTTAAAAGTAGAATACAAGCGTGCATAGTTCGTTTTACAAGTTTGATTCAAATGTGTGAATGTTGTGGAATGAGTGTGGTTAGAAATGACACTTGGTTTACTTTTATGACAACCCTAACCCATATAATCGTCTCCATGTTATTAGAATTTAAAAATAAGCTTTGAATCAAAGAATAAGCTTAAAAGTACAATACAAGCAGGCATAGTTCGATTTACCAGTTTGATTCAAATGTGTGAATGTGGTGGAAAGAGTATGGTTAGAAATGACATTTGTTTTACTTTTATGACAACCCTAACACATATAATCATCTCCATGTCATTAGAATTCAAATATAAGCTTTGAATCAAAGAATAAGCTTAAACGTAGGATACAAGCGTGCACATTTCGTTTTGCAAGTCTAATTCAAATGTGTCAATGTAGTGGAATGAGTGTGGTTAGAAATGACATTTGCTTTACTTTTATGACAACCCTAACACATATAATCGTCTCCATGTCATTAGAATTCAAAAATAAGCTTAGAATCAAAGAATAAGCTTAAAAGTAGAATACAAGCATGCATAGTTCGTTTTACAAGTTTGATTCAAATGTGTGAATGTTGTGGAATGAGTGTGGTTAGAAATGACATTTGGTTTACATTTATGACAACCCAAACACATATAATCATCTCCATGTCATTAGAAATGATATTTGTTTTACTTTTATGACAACCCTAACACATATAATCGTCTCCATGTCATCGGAAATTAAAAATAAGATTAGAATCAAAGAATAAATTCAAAAGTAGAATACAAGCATGCACAGTTCGTTTTACAAGTCTGATTCAAATGTGTCAATGTAGTGGAATGAGTGTGGTTAGAAATGACATTTGCTTTACTTTTATGACAACCCTAACACATATAATCGTTTCCATGTCATTAGAATTCAAAAATAAGCTTAGAATCAAAGAATAAGCTTAAAAGTAGAATACAAGCATGCATAGTTCGTTTTATAAGTTTGATTCAAATGTGTGAATGTTGTGGAATGAGTGTGGTTAGAAATGACAATTGGTTTTCTTTTATGACAACCCTAACACATATAATCGTCTCCATGTCATTAGAATTCAAAAATAAGCTTAGAATCAAAGAATAAGCTTTAAAGTAGAATACAAGCCTGCATAGTTCGTTTTACAAGTTTGATTCAAATGTGTGAATGTTGTGGAATGAGTGTGGTTAGAAATGACATTTGATTTACTTTTATGACAACCCTAACACATATAATCGTCTCCATGTCATTAGAATTCAAAAATAAGCTTAGAATCAAAGAATAAGCTTAAACGTAGAATACAAGCATCCACATTTCGTTTTGCAAGTTTGATTCAAATCTGTGAATGTTGTGGAATAAAAGTGGTTAGAAATGACAGTAGGTTTACTTTTATGACAACCCTAACACATATAATCGTCTCCATGTCATTATAAATCAAAAATAAGCTTAGAATCAAAGAATAAGCTTAAAAGTAGAATACAAGCATGCATAGTTCGTTTTACAAGTTTGATTCAAATGTGTGAATGTTGTGGAATGAGTATGGTTAGAAATGACACTTGGTTTACATTTATGACAACCCAAACACATATAATCATCTCCATGTCATTAGAATTCAAAAATAAGCTTAGAATCAAAGAATAAGCTTAAACGTAGAATACAAGCATCCACATTTCGTTTTGCAAGTTTGATTCAAATATGTGAATGTTGTGGAATGAAAGTGGTTAATAATGGCACTTGGTTTACTTTTATGACAACCCTAACCCATATAATCGTCTCCATGTTATTAGAATTTAAAAATAAGCTTAGAATCAAAGAATAAGCTTAAAAGTACAATACAAGCAGGCACAGTTCGATTTACCAGTTTGATTCAAATGTGTGAATGTGGTGGAAAGAGTATGGTTAGAAATGACATTTGTTTTACTTTTCTGACAACCCTAACACATATAATCGTCTCCATGTCATCGGAAATTAAAAATAAGATTAGAATCAAAGAATATATTCAAAAGTAGAATACAAGCATGCACAGTTCGTTTTACAAGTCTGATTCAAATGTGTCAATGTAGTGAAATGAGTGTGGTTAGAAATGACATTTGCTTTACTTTTATGACAACCCTAACACATATAATCCTCTCCATGTCATTAGAATTCAAAAATAAGCTTAGAATCAAAGAATAAGCTTAAAAGTAGAATACAAGCGTGCATAGTTCGTTTTACAAGTTTGATTCAAATGTGTGAATGTTGTGGAATGAGTGTGGTTAGAAATGACACTTGGTTTACTTTTATGACAACCCTAACACATATAATCGTCTCCATGTCATTAGAATTCAAAAATAAGCTTAGAATCAAAGAATAAGCTTAAAAGTAGAATACAAGCGTGCATAGTTCGTTTTACAAGTTTGATTCAAATGTGTGAATGTTGTGGAATGAGTGTGGTTAGAAATGACACTTGGTTTACTTTTATGACAACCCTAACCCATATAATCGTCTCCATGTTATTAGAATTTAAAAATAAGCTTTGAATCAAAGAATAAGCTTAAAAGTACAATACAAGCAGGCATAGTTCGATTTACCAGTTTGATTCAAATGTGTGAATGTGGTGGAAAGAGTATGGTTAGAAATGACATTTGTTTTACTTTTATGACAACCCTAACACATATAATCATCTCCATGTCATTAGAATTCAAATATAAGCTTTGAATCAAAGAATAAGCTTAAACGTAGGATACAAGCGTGCACATTTCGTTTTGCAAGTCTAATTCAAATGTGTCAATGTAGTGGAATGAGTGTGGTTAGAAATGACATTTGCTTTACTTTTATGACAACCCTAACACATATAATCGTCTCCATGTCATTAGAATTCAAAAATAAGCTTAGAATCAAAGAATAAGCTTAAAAGTAGAATACAAGCATGCATAGTTCGTTTTACAAGTTTGATTCAAATGTGTGAATGTTGTGGAATGAGTGTGGTTAGAAATGACATTTGGTTTACATTTATGACAACCCAAACACATATAATCATCTCCATGTCATTAGAAATGATATTTGTTTTACTTTTATGACAACCCTAACACATATAATCGTCTCCATGTCATCGGAAATTAAAAATAAGATTAGAATCAAAGAATAAATTCAAAAGTAGAATACAAGCATGCACAGTTCGTTTTACAAGTCTGATTCAAATGTGTCAATGTAGTGGAATGAGTGTGGTTAGAAATGACATTTGCTTTACTTTTATGACAACCCTAACACATATAATCGTTTCCATGTCATTAGAATTCAAAAATAAGCTTAGAATCAAAGAATAAGCTTAAAAGTAGAATACAAGCATGCATAGTTCGTTTTATAAGTTTGATTCAAATGTGTGAATGTTGTGGAATGAGTGTGGTTAGAAATGACAATTGGTTTTCTTTTATGACAACCCTAACACATATAATCGTCTCCATGTCATTAGAATTCAAAAATAAGCTTAGAATCAAAGAATAAGCTTTAAAGTAGAATACAAGCCTGCATAGTTCGTTTTACAAGTTTGATTCAAATGTGTGAATGTTGTGGAATGAGTGTGGTTAGAAATGACATTTGATTTACTTTTATGACAACCCTAACACATATAATCGTCTCCATGTCATTAGAATTCAAAAATAAGCTTAGAATCAAAGAATAAGCTTAAACGTAGAATACAAGCATCCACATTTCGTTTTGCAAGTTTGATTCAAATCTGTGAATGTTGTGGAATAAAAGTGGTTAGAAATGACAGTAGGTTTACTTTTATGACAACCCTAACACATATAATCGTCTCCATGTCATTATAAATCAAAAATAAGCTTAGAATCAAAGAATAAGCTTAAAAGTAGAATACAAGCATGCATAGTTCGTTTTACAAGTTTGATTCAAATGTGTGAATGTTGTGGAATGAGTATGGTTAGAAATGACACTTGGTTTACATTTATGACAACCCAAACACATATAATCATCTCCATGTCATTAGAATTCAAAAATAAGCTTAGAATCAAAGAATAAGCTTAAACGTAGAATACAAGCATCCACATTTCGTTTTGCAAGTTTGATTCAAATATGTGAATGTTGTGGAATGAAAGTGGTTAATAATGGCACTTGGTTTACTTTTATGACAACCCTAACCCATATAATCGTCTCCATGTTATTAGAATTTAAAAATAAGCTTAGAATCAAAGAATAAGCTTAAAAGTACAATACAAGCAGGCACAGTTCGATTTACCAGTTTGATTCAAATGTGTGAATGTGGTGGAAAGAGTATGGTTAGAAATGACATTTGTTTTACTTTTCTGACAACCCTAACACATATAATCGTCTCCATGTCATCGGAAATTAAAAATAAGATTAGAATCAAAGAATATATTCAAAAGTAGAATACAAGCATGCACAGTTCGTTTTACAAGTCTGATTCAAATGTGTCAATGTAGTGAAATGAGTGTGGTTAGAAATGACATTTGCTTTACTTTTATGACAACCCTAACACATATAATCCTCTCCATGTCATTAGAATTCAAAAATAAGCTTAGAATCAAAGAATTAGCTTCAAAGTAGAATACAAGCATGCATAGTTCGTTTTACAAGTTTGATTCAAATGTGTGAATGTTGTGGGATGAGTGTGGTTAGAAATGACACTTGGTTTACTTTTATGACAACCCTAACACATATAATCGTCTCCATGTCATTATAAATCAAAAATAAGCTTAGAATCAAAGAATAAGCTTAAAAGTAGAATACAAGCATGCATAGTTCGTTTTACAAGTTTGATTCAAATGTGTGAATGTTGTGGAATGAGTATGGTTAGAAATGATATTTGTTTTACTTTTATGACAACCCTAACACATATAATCGTCTCCATGTCATCGGAAATTAAAAATAAGATTAGAATCAAAGAATAAATTCAAAAGTAGAATACTAGCATCCACATTTCGTTTTGCAAGTCTGATTCAAATGTGTCAATGTAGTGGAATGAGTGTGGTTAGAAATGACATTTGCTTTACTTTTATGACAACCCTAACACATATAATCGTCTCCATGTCATTAGAATTCAAAAATAAGCTTAGAATCAAAGAATTAGCTTAAAAGTAGAATACAAGCATGCATAGTTCGTTTTACAAGTTTGATTCAAATGTGTGAATGTTGTGGAATGAGTGTGGTTAGAAATGACACTAGGTTTACTTTTATGACAACCCTAACACATATAATCGTCTCCATGTCATTATAAATCAAAAATAAGCTTAGAATCAAAGAATAAGCTTAAAAGTAGAATACAAGCATGCATAGTTCGTTTTACAAGTTTGATTCAAATGTGTGAATGTTGTGGAAAGAGTATGGTTAGAAATGATATTTGTTTTACTTTTATGACAACCCTAACACATATAATCGTCTCCATGTCATCGGAAATTAAAAATAAGATTAGAATCAAAGAATAAATTCAAAAGTAGAATACAAGCATGCATAGTTCGTTTTACAAGTCTGATTCAAATGTGTCAATGTAGTGGAATGAGTGTGGTTAGAAATGACATTTGCTTTACTTTTACGACAACCCTAACACATATAATCGTCTCCATGTCATTAGAATTCAAAAATAAGCTTAGAATCAAAGAATAAGCTTAAACGTAGAATACAAGCATCCACATTTCGTTTTGCAAGCTTGATTCAAATATGTGAATGTTGTGGAATAAAAGTGGTTAGAAATGACACTAGGTTTACTTTTATGACAACCCTAACACATATAATCGTCTCCATGTCATTATAAATCAAAAATAAGCTTAGAATCAAAGAATAAGCTTAAAAGTAGAATACAAGCATGCATAGTTCGTTTTACAAGTTTGATTCAAATGTGTGACTGTTGTGGAATGAGTATGGTTAGAAATGACACTTGGTTTACATTTATGACAACCCAAACACATATAATCATCTCCATGTCATTAGAATTCAAAAATAAGCTTAGAATCAAAGAATAAGCTTAAACGTAGAATACAAGCATCCACATTTCGTTTTGCAAGTTTGATTCAAATATGTGAATGTTGGGGAATGAAAGTGGTTAAAAATGACACTTGGTTTACTTTTATGACAACCCTAACCCATATAATCGTCTCCATGTTATTAGAATTTAAAAATAAGCTTAGAATCAAAGAATAAGCTTAAAAGTACAATACAAGCAGGCACAGTTCGATTTACCAGTTTGATTCAAATGTGTGAATGTGGTGGAAAGAGTATGGTTAGAAATGACATTTGTTTTACTTTTATGACAACCCTAACACATATAATCGTCTCCATGTCATCGGAAATTAAAAATAAGATTAGAATCAAATAATAAATTCAAAAGTAGAATACAAACATGCACAGTTCGTTTTACAAGTCTGATTCAAATGTGTCAATGTAGTGGAATGAGTGTGGTTAGAAATGACATTTGCTTTACTTTTATGACAACCCTAACACATATAATCGTCTCCATGTCATTAGAATTCAAAAATAAGCTTAGAATCAAAGAATAAGCTTAAAAGTAGAATACAAGCATGCATAGTTCGTTTTACAAGTGTGATTCAAATGTGTGAATGTTGTGGAATGAGTGTGGTTAGAAATGACACTTGGTTTACTTTTATGACAACCTTAACACATATAATCGTGTCCTGTCATTAGAATTCAAAAATAAGCTTAGAATCAAAGAATAAGCTTAAAAGTAGAATACAAGCCTGCATAGTTCGTTTTACAAGTTTGATTCAAATGTGTGAATGTTGTGGAATGAGTGTGGTTAGAAATGACATTTGGTTTACATTTATGACAACCCAAACACATATAATCGTCTCCATGTCATCGGAAATTAAAAATAAGATTAGAATCAAAGAATAAATTCAAAAGTAGAATACAAGCATGCACAGTTCGTTTTACAAGTCTGATTCAAATGTGTCAATGTAGTGGAATGAGTGTGGTTAGAAATGACATTTGGTTTACTTTTATGACAACCGTAACCCATATAATCGTCTCCATGTTATTAGAATTTAAAAATAAGCTTAGAATCAAAGAATAAGCTTGAAAGTAGAATACAAGCAAGCATAGTTCGTTTTACAAGTTTGATTCAAATGTGTGAATGTTGTGGAATGAGTGTGGTTAGAAATGACACTTGGTTTACTTTTATGACAACCCTAACACATATAATCGTCTCCATGTCATTATAAATCAAAAATAAGCTTAGAATCAAAGAATAAGCTTAAAAGTAGAATACAAGCATGCATAGTTCGTTTTATAAGTTTGATTCAAATGTGTGAATGTTGTGGAATGAGTGTGGTTAGAAATGACAATTGGTTTTCTTTTATGACAACCCTAACACATATAATCGTCTCCATGTCATTAGAATTCAAAAATAAGCTTAGAATCAAAGAATAAGCTTTAAAGTAGAATACAAGCATGCAGAGTTCGTTTTACAAGTTTGATTCAAATGTGTAAATGTTGTGGAATGAATATGGTTAGAAATGACACTTGGTTTACATTTATGATAACCCAAACACATATAATCATCTCCATGTCATTAGAATTCAAAAATAAGCTTAGAATCAAAGAATAAGCTTAAACGTAGAATACAAGCATCCACATTTCGTTTTGCAAGTTTGATTCAAATGTGTGAATGTTGTGGAATGAGTGTGGTTAGAAATGACATTTGGTTTTCTTTTATGACAACCCTAACACATATAATCGTCTCCATGTCATCGGAAATTAAAAATAAGATTAGAATCAAAGAATAAATTCAAAAGTAGAATACAAGCATGCATACTTCGTTTTACAAGTCTGATTCAAATGTGTCGATGTAGTGGAATGAGTGTGGTTAGAAATGACATTGGCTTTACTTTTATGACAACCCTAACACATATAATCGTCTCCATGTCATTAGAATTCAAAAAGAAGCTTAGAATCAAAGAATTAGCTTAAAAGTAGAATACAAGCATGCATAGTTCGTTTTACAAGTTTCATTCAAATGTGTGAATGTTGTGGAATGAGTGTTGGTAGAAATGACACTTGGTTTACTTTTATGACAACCCTAAGACATATAATCGTCTCCATGTCATTAGAATTCAAAAATAAGCTTAGATTCAAAGAATAAGCTTAAAAGTAGAATACAAGCATGCATAGTTCGTTTTATAAGTTTGATTCAAATGTGTGAATGTTGTGGAATGAGTGTGGTTAGAAATGACAATTGGTTTTCTTTTATGACAACCCTAACACATATAAACATCTCGATGTCATTAGAATTCAAAAATAAGCTTAGAATCAAAGAATAAGCTTAAAAGTAGAATACAAGCGTGCATAGTTCGTTTTACAAGTTTGATTCAAATGTGTGAATGTTGTGGAATGAGTGTGGTTAGAAATGACACTTGGTTTACTTTTATGACAACCCTAACACATATAATCGTCTCCATGTCATTAGAATTCAAAAATAAGCTTAGAATCAAAGAATAAGCTTAAAAGTAGAATACAAGCGTGCATAGTTCGTTTTACAAGTTTGATTCAAATGTGTGAATGTTGTGGAATGAGTGTGGTTAGAAATGACACTTGGTTTACTTTTATGACAACCCTAACCCATATAATCGTCTCCATGTTATTAGAATTTAAAAATAAGCTTTGAATCAAAGAATAAGCTTAAAAGTACAATACAAGCAGGCATAGTTCGATTTACCAGTTTGATTCAAATGTGTGAATGTGGTGGAAAGAGTATGGTTAGAAATGACATTTGTTTTACTTTTATGACAACCCTAACACATATAATCATCTCCATGTCATTAGAATTCAAATATAAGCTTAGAATCAAAGAATAAGCTTAAACGTAGGATACAAGCGTGCACATTTCGTTTTGCAAGTCTAATTCAAATGTGTCAATGTAGTGGAATGAGTGTGGTTAGAAATGACATTTGCTTTACTTTTATGACAACCCTAACACATATAATCGTCTCCATGTCATTAGAATTCAAAAATAAGCTTAGAATCAAAGAATAAGCTTAAAAGTAGAATACAAGCATGCATAGTTCGTTTTACAAGTTTGATTCAAATGTGTGAATGTTGTGGAATGAGTGTGGTTAGAAATGACATTTGGTTTACATTTATGACAACCCAAACACATATAATCATCTCCATGTCATTAGAAATGATATTTGTTTTACTTTTATGACAACCCTAACACATATAATCGTCTCCATGTCATCGGAAATTAAAAATAAGATTAGAATCAAAGAATAAATTCAAAAGTAGAATACAAGCATGCACAGTTCGTTTTACAAGTCTGATTCAAATGTGTCAATGTAGTGGAATGAGTGTGGTTAGAAATGACATTTGCTTTACTTTTATGACAACCCTAACACATATAATCGTTTCCATGTCATTAGAATTCAAAAATAAGCTTAGAATCAAAGAATAAGCTTAAAAGTAGAATACAAGCATGCATAGTTCGTTTTATAAGTTTGATTCAAATGTGTGAATGTTGTGGAATGAGTGTGGTTAGAAATGACAATTGGTTTTCTTTTATGACAACCCTAACACATATAATCGTCTCCATGTCATTAGAATTCAAAAATAAGCTTAGAATCAAAGAATAAGCTTTAAAGTAGAATACAAGCCTGCATAGTTCGTTTTACAAGTTTGATTCAAATGTGTGAATGTTGTGGAATGAGTGTGGTTAGAAATGACATTTGATTTACTTTTATGACAACCCTAACACATATAATCGTCTCCATGTCATTAGAATTCAAAAATAAGCTTAGAATCAAAGAATAAGCTTAAACGTAGAATACAAGCATCCACATTTCGTTTTGCAAGTTTGATTCAAATCTGTGAATGTTGTGGAATAAAAGTGGTTAGAAATGACAGTAGGTTTACTTTTATGACAACCCTAACACATATAATCGTCTCCATGTCATTATAAATCAAAAATAAGCTTAGAATCAAAGAATAAGCTTAAAAGTAGAATACAAGCATGCATAGTTCGTTTTACAAGTTTGATTCAAATGTGTGAATGTTGTGGAATGAGTATGGTTAGAAATGACACTTGGTTTACATTTATGACAACCCAAACACATATAATCATCTCCATGTCATTAGAATTCAAAAATAAGCTTAGAATCAAAGAATAAGCTTAAACGTAGAATACAAGCATCCACATTTCGTTTTGCAAGTTTGATTCAAATATGTGAATGTTGTGGAATGAAAGTGGTTAATAATGGCACTTGGTTTACTTTTATGACAACCCTAACCCATATAATCGTCTCCATGTTATTAGAATTTAAAAATAAGCTTAGAATCAAAGAATAAGCTTAAAAGTACAATACAAGCAGGCACAGTTCGATTTACCAGTTTGATTCAAATGTGTGAATGTGGTGGAAAGAGTATGGTTAGAAATGACATTTGTTTTACTTTTCTGACAACCCTAACACATATAATCGTCTCCATGTCATCGGAAATTAAAAATAAGATTAGAATCAAAGAATAAATTCAAAAGTAGAATACAAGCATGCACAGTTCGTTTTACAAGTCTGATTCAAATGTGTCAATGTAGTGAAATGAGTGTGGTTAGAAATGACATTTGCTTTACTTTTATGACAACCCTAACACATATAATCCTCTCCATGTCATTAGAATTCAAAAATAAGCTTAGAATCAAAGAATTAGCTTCAAAGTAGAATACAAGCATGCATAGTTCGTTTTACAAGTTTGATTCAAATGTGTGAATGTTGTGGGATGAGTGTGGTTAGAAATGACACTTGGTTTACTTTTATGACAACCCTAACACATATAATCGTCTCCATGTCATTATAAATCAAAAATAAGCTTAGAATCAAAGAATAAGCTTAAAAGTAGAATACAAGCATGCATAGTTCGTTTTACAAGTTTGATTCAAATGTGTGAATGTTGTGGAATGAGTATGGTTAGAAATGACAATTGGTTTACATTTATGACAACCCAAACACATATAATCATCTCCATGTCATTAGAATTCAAAAATAAACTTAGAATCAAAGAATAAGCTTAAACGTAGAATACTAGCATCCACATTTCGTTTTGCAAGTTTGATTCAAATATGTGAATGTTGTGGAATGAAAGTGGTTAAAAATGACACTTGGTTTACTTTTATGACAACCCTAACCCATATAATTGTCTCCATGTTATTAGAATTTAAAAATAAGCTTAGAATCAAAGAATAAGTTTAAACGTACAATACAAGCAGGCACAGTTCGATTTACCAGTTTGATTCAAATGTGTGAATGATGCGGAATGAGTGTGGTTAGAAATGACACTTGGTTTACTTTTATGACAACCCTAACACATATAATCGTCTCCATGTCATCGGAAATTAAAAATAAGATTAGAATCAAATAATAAATCCAAAAGTAGAATACAAGCATGCACAGTTCGTTTTACAAGTCTGATTCAAATGTGTCAATGTAGTGGAATGAGTGTGGTTAGAAATGATATTTGTTTTACTTTTATGACAACCCTAACACATATAATCGTCTCCATGTCATCGGAAATTAAAAATAAGATTCAAATCAAAGAATAAATTCAAAAGTAGAATACAAGCATGCACAGTTCGTTTTACAAGTCTGATTCAAATGTGTCAATGTAGTGGAATGAGTGTGGTTAGAAATGACATTTGCTTTACTTTTATGACAACCCTAACACATATAATCGTCTCCATGTCATTAGAATTCAAAAATAAGCTTAGAATCAAAGAATAAGCTTAAAAGTAGAATACAAGCATGCATAGTTCGTTTTACAAGTTTGATTCAAATGTGTGAATGTAGTGGAAGGAGTGTGGTTAGAAATGACATTTGGTTTTCTTTTATGACAACCCTAACACATATAATCGTCTCCATGTCATTAGAATTCAAAAATAAGCTTAAAATCAAAGAATAAGCTGAATACAAGCATGCATAGTTCGTTTTACATGTTTGATTCAAATGTGTGAATGTTGTGGAAAGAGTGTGGTTAGAAATGACATTTTTTTTGCTTTTATAACAACCCTAACACATATAATCGTCTCCATGTCATTAGAATTCAAAAATAAGCTTAGAATCAAAGAATAAGCTTAAAAGTAGAATACAAGCATGCATAGTTCGTTTTATAAGTTTGATTCAAATGTGTGAATGTTGTGGAATGAGTGTGGTTAGAAATGACAATTGGTTTTCTTTTATGACAACCCTAACACATATAAACATCTCGATGTCATTAGAATTCAAAAATAAGCTTAGAATCAAAGAATAAGCTTAAAAGTAGAATACAAGCGTGCATAGTTCGTTTTACAAGTTTGATTCAAATGTGTGAATGTTGTGGAATGAGTGTGGTTAGAAATGACACTTGGTTTACTTTTATGACAACCCTAACACATATAATCGTCTCCATGTCATTAGAATTCAAAAATAAGCTTAGAATCAAAGAATAAGCTTAAAAGTAGAATACAAGCGTGCATAGTTCGTTTTACAAGTTTGATTCAAATGTGTGAATGTTGTGGAATGAGTGTGGTTAGAAATGACACTTGGTTTACTTTTATGACAACCCTAACCCATATAATCGTCTCCATGTTATTAGAATTTAAAAATGAGCTTTGAATCAAAGAATAAGCTTAAAAGTACAATACAAGCAGGCATAGTTCGATTTACCAGTTTGATTCAAATGTGTGAATGTGGTGGAAAGAGTATGGTTAGAAATGACATTTGTTTTACTTTTATGACAACCCTAACACATATAATCATCTCCATGTCATTAGAATTCAAATATAAGCTTAGAATCAAAGAATAAGCTTAAACGTAGGATACAAGCGTGCACATTTCGTTTTGCAAGTCTAATTCAAATGTGTCAATGTAGTGGAATGAGTGTGGTTAGAAATGACATTTGCTTTACTTTTATGACAACCCTAACACATATAATCCTCTCCATGTCATTAGAATTCAAAAATAAGCTTAGAATCAAAGAATTAGCTTCAAAGTAGAATACAAGCATGCATAGTTCGTTTTACAAGTTTGATTCAAATGTGTGAATGTTGTGGGATGAGTGTGGTTAGAAATGACACTTGGTTTACTTTTATGACAACCCTAACACATATAATCGTCTCCATGTCATTATAAATCAAAAATAAGCTTAGAATCAAAGAATAAGCTTAAAAGTAGAATACAAGCATGCATAGTTCGTTTTACAAGTTTGATTCAAATGTGTGAATGTTGTGGAATGAGTATGGTTAGAAATGACAATTGGTTTACATTTATGACAACCCAAACACATATAATCATCTCCATGTCATTAGAATTCAAAAATAAACTTAGAATCAAAGAATAAGCTTAAACGTAGAATACTAGCATCCACATTTCGTTTTGCAAGTTTGATTCAAATATGTGAATGTTGTGGAATGAAAGTGGTTAAAAATGACACTTGGTTTACTTTTATGACAACCCTAACCCATATAATTGTCTCCATGTTATTAGAATTTAAAAATAAGCTTAGAATCAAAGAATAAGTTTAAACGTACAATACAAGCAGGCACAGTTCGATTTACCAGTTTGATTCAAATGTGTGAATGATGCGGAATGAGTGTGGTTAGAAATGACACTTGGTTTACTTTTATGACAACCCTAACACATATAATCGTCTCCATGTCATCGGAAATTAAAAATAAGATTAGAATCAAATAATAAATCCAAAAGTAGAATACAAGCATGCACAGTTCGTTTTACAAGTCTGATTCAAATGTGTCAATGTAGTGGAATGAGTGTGGTTAGAAATGATATTTGTTTTACTTTTATGACAACCCTAACACATATAATCGTCTCCATGTCATCGGAAATTAAAAATAAGATTCAAATCAAAGAATAAATTCAAAAGTAGAATACAAGCATGCACAGTTCGTTTTACAAGTCTGATTCAAATGTGTCAATGTAGTGGAATGAGTGTGGTTAGAAATGACATTTGCTTTACTTTTATGACAACCCTAACACATATAATCGTCTCCATGTCATTAGAATTCAAAAATAAGCTTAGAATCAAAGAATAAGCTTAAAAGTAGAATACAAGCATGCATAGTTCGTTTTACAAGTTTGATTCAAATGTGTGAATGTAGTGGAAGGAGTGTGGTTAGAAATGACATTTGGTTTTCTTTTATGACAACCCTAACACATATAATCGTCTCCATGTCATTAGAATTCAAAAATAAGCTTAAAATCAAAGAATAAGCTGAATACAAGCATGCATAGTTCGTTTTACATGTTTGATTCAAATGTGTGAATGTTGTGGAAAGAGTGTGGTTAGAAATGACATTTTTTTTGCTTTTATAACAACCCTAACACATATAATCGTCTCCATGTCATTAGAATTCAAAAATAAGCTTAGAATCAAAGAATAAGCTTAAAAGTAGAATACAAGCATGCATAGTTCGTTTTATAAGTTTGATTCAAATGTGTGAATGTTGTGGAATGAGTGTGGTTAGAAATGACAATTGGTTTTCTTTTATGACAACCCTAACACATATAAACATCTCGATGTCATTAGAATTCAAAAATAAGCTTAGAATCAAAGAATAAGCTTAAAAGTAGAATACAAGCGTGCATAGTTCGTTTTACAAGTTTGATTCAAATGTGTGAATGTTGTGGAATGAGTGTGGTTAGAAATGACACTTGGTTTACTTTTATGACAACCCTAACACATATAATCGTCTCCATGTCATTAGAATTCAAAAATAAGCTTAGAATCAAAGAATAAGCTTAAAAGTAGAATACAAGCGTGCATAGTTCGTTTTACAAGTTTGATTCAAATGTGTGAATGTTGTGGAATGAGTGTGGTTAGAAATGACACTTGGTTTACTTTTATGACAACCCTAACCCATATAATCGTCTCCATGTTATTAGAATTTAAAAATAAGCTTTGAATCAAAGAATAAGCTTAAAAGTACAATACAAGCAGGCATAGTTCGATTTACCAGTTTGATTCAAATGTGTGAATGTGGTGGAAAGAGTATGGTTAGAAATGACATTTGTTTTACTTTTATGACAACCCTAACACATATAATCATCTCCATGTCATTAGAATTCAAATATAAGCTTAGAATCAAAGAATAAGCTTAAACGTAGGATACAAGCGTGCACATTTCGTTTTGCAAGTCTAATTCAAATGTGTCAATGTAGTGGAATGAGTGTGGTTAGAAATGACATTTGCTTTACTTTTATGACAACCCTAACACATATAATCGTCTCCATGTCATTAGAATTCAAAAATAAGCTTAGAATCAAAGAATAAGCTTAAAAGTAGAATACAAGCATGCATAGTTCGTTTTACAAGTTTGATTCAAATGTGTGAATGTTGTGGAATGAGTGTGGTTAGAAATGACATTTGGTTTACATTTATGACAACCCAAACACATATAATCATCTCCATGTCATTAGAAATGATATTTGTTTTACTTTTATGACAACCCTAACACATATAATCGTCTCCATGTCATCGGAAATTAAAAATAAGATTAGAATCAAAGAATAAATTCAAAAGTAGAATACAAGCATGCACAGTTCGTTTTACAAGTCTGATTCAAATGTGTCAATGTAGTGGAATGAGTGTGGTTAGAAATGACATTTGCTTTACTTTTATGACAACCCTAACACATATAATCGTTTCCATGTCATTAGAATTCAAAAATAAGCTTAGAATCAAAGAATAAGCTTAAAAGTAGAATACAAGCATGCATAGTTCGTTTTATAAGTTTGATTCAAATGTGTGAATGTTGTGGAATGAGTGTGGTTAGAAATGACAATTGGTTTTCTTTTATGACAACCCTAACACATATAATCGTCTCCATGTCATTAGAATTCAAAAATAAGCTTAGAATCAAAGAATAAGCTTTAAAGTAGAATACAAGCCTGCATAGTTCGTTTTACAAGTTTGATTCAAATGTGTGAATGTTGTGGAATGAGTGTGGTTAGAAATGACATTTGATTTACTTTTATGACAACCCTAACACATATAATCGTCTCCATGTCATTAGAATTCAAAAATAAGCTTAGAATCAAAGAATAAGCTTAAACGTAGAATACAAGCATCCACATTTCGTTTTGCAAGTTTGATTCAAATCTGTGAATGTTGTGGAATAAAAGTGGTTAGAAATGACAGTAGGTTTACTTTTATGACAACCCTAACACATATAATCGTCTCCATGTCATTATAAATCAAAAATAAGCTTAGAATCAAAGAATAAGCTTAAAAGTAGAATACAAGCATGCATAGTTCGTTTTACAAGTTTGATTCAAATGTGTGAATGTTGTGGAATGAGTATGGTTAGAAATGACACTTGGTTTACATTTATGACAACCCAAACACATATAATCATCTCCATGTCATTAGAATTCAAAAATAAGCTTAGAATCAAAGAATAAGCTTAAACGTAGAATACAAGCATCCACATTTCGTTTTGCAAGTTTGATTCAAATATGTGAATGTTGTGGAATGAAAGTGGTTAATAATGGCACTTGGTTTACTTTTATGACAACCCTAACCCATATAATCGTCTCCATGTTATTAGAATTTAAAAATAAGCTTAGAATCAAAGAATAAGCTTAAAAGTACAATACAAGCAGGCACAGTTCGATTTACCAGTTTGATTCAAATGTGTGAATGTGGTGGAAAGAGTATGGTTAGAAATGACATTTGTTTTACTTTTCTGACAACCCTAACACATATAATCGTCTCCATGTCATCGGAAATTAAAAATAAGATTAGAATCAAAGAATAAATTCAAAAGTAGAATACAAGCATGCACAGTTCGTTTTACAAGTCTGATTCAAATGTGTCAATGTAGTGAAATGAGTGTGGTTAGAAATGACATTTGCTTTACTTTTATGACAACCCTAACACATATAATCCTCTCCATGTCATTAGAATTCAAAAATAAGCTTAGAATCAAAGAATTAGCTTCAAAGTAGAATACAAGCATGCATAGTTCGTTTTACAAGTTTGATTCAAATGTGTGAATGTTGTGGGATGAGTGTGGTTAGAAATGACACTTGGTTTACTTTTATGACAACCCTAACACATATAATCGTCTCCATGTCATTATAAATCAAAAATAAGCTTAGAATCAAAGAATAAGCTTAAAAGTAGAATACAAGCATGCATAGTTCGTTTTACAAGTTTGATTCAAATGTGTGAATGTTGTGGAATGAGTATGGTTAGAAATGACAATTGGTTTACATTTATGACAACCCAAACACATATAATCATCTCCATGTCATTAGAATTCAAAAATAAACTTAGAATCAAAGAATAAGCTTAAACGTAGAATACTAGCATCCACATTTCGTTTTGCAAGTTTGATTCAAATATGTGAATGTTGTGGAATGAAAGTGGTTAAAAATGACACTTGGTTTACTTTTATGACAACCCTAACCCATATAATTGTCTCCATGTTATTAGAATTTAAAAATAAGCTTAGAATCAAAGAATAAGTTTAAACGTACAATACAAGCAGGCACAGTTCGATTTACCAGTTTGATTCAAATGTGTGAATGATGCGGAATGAGTGTGGTTAGAAATGACACTTGGTTTACTTTTATGACAACCCTAACACATATAATCGTCTCCATGTCATCGGAAATTAAAAATAAGATTAGAATCAAATAATAAATCCAAAAGTAGAATACAAGCATGCACAGTTCGTTTTACAAGTCTGATTCAAATGTGTCAATGTAGTGGAATGAGTGTGGTTAGAAATGATATTTGTTTTACTTTTATGACAACCCTAACACATATAATCGTCTCCATGTCATCGGAAATTAAAAATAAGATTCAAATCAAAGAATAAATTCAAAAGTAGAATACAAGCATGCACAGTTCGTTTTACAAGTCTGATTCAAATGTGTCAATGTAGTGGAATGAGTGTGGTTAGAAATGACATTTGCTTTACTTTTATGACAACCCTAACACATATAATCGTCTCCATGTCATTAGAATTCAAAAATAAGCTTAGAATCAAAGAATTAGCTTAAAAGTAGAATACAAGCATGCATAGTTCGTTTTACAAGTTTGATTCAAATGTGTGAATGTTGTGGAATGAGTGTGGTTAGAAATGACACTAGGTTTACTTTTATGACAACCCTAACACATATAATCGTCTCCATGTCATTATAAATCAAAAATAAGCTTAGAATCAAAGAATAAGCTTAAAAGTAGAATACAAGCATGCATAGTTCGTTTTACAAGTTTGATTCAAATGTGTGAATGTTGTGGAAAGAGTATGGTTAGAAATGATATTTGTTTTACTTTTATGACAACCCTAACACATATAATCGTCTCCATGTCATCGGAAATTAAAAATAAGATTAGAATCAAAGAATAAATTCAAAAGTAGAATACAAGCATGCATAGTTCGTTTTACAAGTCTGATTCAAATGTGTCAATGTAGTGGAATGAGTGTGGTTAGAAATGACATTTGCTTTACTTTTACGACAACCCTAACACATATAATCGTCTCCATGTCATTAGAATTCAAAAATAAGCTTAGAATCAAAGAATAAGCTTAAACGTAGAATACAAGCATCCACATTTCGTTTTGCAAGCTTGATTCAAATATGTGAATGTTGTGGAATAAAAGTGGTTAGAAATGACACTAGGTTTACTTTTATGACAACCCTAACACATATAATCGTCTCCATGTCATTATAAATCAAAAATAAGCTTAGAATCAAAGAATAAGCTTAAAAGTAGAATACAAGCATGCATAGTTCGTTTTACAAGTTTGATTCAAATGTGTGACTGTTGTGGAATGAGTATGGTTAGAAATGACACTTGGTTTACATTTATGACAACCCAAACACATATAATCATCTCCATGTCATTAGAATTCAAAAATAAGCTTAGAATCAAAGAATAAGCTTAAACGTAGAATACAAGCATCCACATTTCGTTTTGCAAGTTTGATTCAAATATGTGAATGTTGGGGAATGAAAGTGGTTAAAAATGACACTTGGTTTACTTTTATGACAACCCTAACCCATATAATCGTCTCCATGTTATTAGAATTTAAAAATAAGCTTAGAATCAAAGAATAAGCTTAAAAGTACAATACAAGCATGCACAGTTCGATTTACCAGTTTGATTCAAATGTGTGAATGTGGTGGAAAGAGTATGGTTAGAAATGACATTTGTTTTACTTTTATGACAACCCTAACACATATAATCGTCTCCATGTCATCGGAAATTAAAAATAAGATTAGAATCAAAGAATAAATTCAAAAGTAGAATACAAACATGCACAGTTCGTTTTACAAGTCTGATTCAAATGTGTCAATGTAATGGAATGAGTGTGGTTAGAAATGACATTTGCTTTACTTTTATGACAACCCTAACACATATAATCGTCTCCATGTCATTAGAATTCAAAAATAAGCTTAGAATCAAAGAATAAGCTTAAAAGTAGAATACAAGCATGCATAGTTCGTTTTACAAGTGTGATTCAAATGTGTGAATGTTGTGGAATGAGTGTGGTTAGAAATGACACTTGGTTTACTTTTATGACAACCTTAACACATATAATCGTGTCCTGTCATTAGAATTCAAAAATAAGCTTAGAATCAAAGAATAAGCTTAAAAGTAGAATACAAGCCTGCATAGTTCGTTTTACAAGTTTGATTCAAATGTGTGAATGTTGTGGAATGAGTGTGGTTAGAAATGACATTTGGTTTACATTTATGACAACCCAAACACATATAATCGTCTCCATGTCATCGGAAATTAAAAATAAGATTAGAATCAAAGAATAAATTCAAAAGTAGAATACAAGCATGCACAGTTCGTTTTACAAGTCTGATTCAAATGTGTCAATGTAGTGGAATGAGTGTGGTTAGAAATGACATTTGGTTTACTTTTATGACAACCGTAACCCATATAATCGTCTCCATGTTATTAGAATTTAAAAATAAGCTTAGAATCAAAGAATAAGCTTGAAAGTAGAATACAAGCAAGCATAGTTCGTTTTACAAGTTTGATTCAAATGTGTGAATGTTGTGGAATGAGTGTGGTTAGAAATGACACTTGGTTTACTTTTATGACAACCCTAACACATATAATCGTCTCCATGTCATTATAAATCAAAAATAAGCTTAGAATCAAAGAATAAGCTTAAAAGTAGAATACAAGCATGCATAGTTCGTTTTATAAGTTTGATTCAAATGTGTGAATGTTGTGGAATGAGTGTGGTTAGAAATGACAATTGGTTTTCTTTTATGACAACCCTAACACATATAATCGTCTCCATGTCATTAGAATTCAAAAATAAGCTTAGAATCAAAGAATAAGCTTTAAAGTAGAATACAAGCATGCAGAGTTCGTTTTACAAGTTTGATTCAAATGTGTAAATGTTGTGGAATGAGTATGGTTAGAAATGACACTTGGTTTACATTTATGATAACCCAAACACATATAATCATCTCCATGTCATTAGAATTCAAAAATAAGCTTAGAATCAAAGAATAAGCTTAAACGTAGAATACAAGCATCCACATTTCGTTTTGCAAGTTTGATTCAAATATGTGAATGTTGTGGAATGAAAGTGGTTAAAAATGACACTTGGTTTACTTTTATGACAACCCTAAGCCATATAATCGTCTCCATGTTATTAGAATTTAAAAATAAGCTTTGAATCAAAGAATAAGCTTAAAAGTACAATACAAGCAGGCATAGTTCGATTTACCAGTTTGATTCAAATGTGTGAATGTGGTGGAAAGAGTATGGTTAGAAATGACATTTGTTTTACTTTTATGACAACCCAACACATATAAACGTCTCCATGTCATCGGAAATTAAAAATAAGATTAGAATCAAAGAATAAATTCAAAAGTAGAATACAAGCATGCACAGTTCGTTTTACAAGTCTAATTCAAATGTGTCAATGTAGTGGAATGAGTGTGGTTAGAAATGACATTTGCTTTACTTTTATGACAACCCTAACACATATAATCGTCTCCATGTCATTAGAATTCAAAAATAAGCTTAGAATCAAAGCATTAGCTTAAAAGTAGAATACAAGCATGCATAGTTCGTTGTACAAGTTTGATTCAAATGTGTGAATGTTGTGGAATGAGTGTGGTTAGAAATGACACTAGGTTTACTTTTATGACAACCCTTAGACATATAATCGTCTCCATGTCATTATAAATCAAAAATAAGCTTACAATAAAAGCATAAGCTTAAAAGTAGAATACAAGCATGCATAGTTCGTTTTACAAGTTTGACTCAAATGTGTGAATAGTGTGGAATGAGTATGGTTAGAAATGACACTTGGTTTACATTTATGACAACCCAAACACATATAATCATCAACATGTCATTAGAATTCAAAAAAAAGCTTAGAATCAAAGAATAAGCTTAAAAGTACAATACAAGCAGGCATAGTTCGATTTACCAGTTTGATTCAAATGTGTGAATGTGGTGGAAAGAGTATGGTTAGAAATGATATTTGTTTTACTTTTATGACAACCCTAACACATATAATCGTCTCCATGTCATCGGAAATTAAAAATAAGATTAGAATCAAAGAATAAATTCAAAAGTAGAATACAAGCATGCATAGTTCGTTTTACAAGTCTGATTCAAATGTGTCAATGTAGTGGAATGAGTGTGGTTAGAAATGACATTTGCTTTACTTTTACGACAACCCTAACACATATAATCGTCTCCATGTCATTAGAATTCAAAAATAAGCTTAGAATCAAAGAATAAGCTTAAACGTAGAATACAAGCATCCACATTTCGTTTTGCAAGCTTGATTCAAATATGTGAATGTTGTGGAATAAAAGTGGTTAGAAATGACACTAGGTTTACTTTTATGACAACCCTAACACATATAATCGTCTCCATGTCATTATAAATCAAAAATAAGCTTAGAATCAAAGAATAAGCTTAAAAGTAGAATACAAGCATGCATAGTTCGTTTTACAAGTTTGATTCAAATGTGTGACTGTTGTGGAATGAGTATGGTTAGAAATGACACTTGGTTTACATTTATGACAACCCAAACACATATAATCATCTCTATGTCATTAGAATTCAAAAATAAGCTTAGAATCAAAGAATAAGCTTAAACGTAGAATACAAGCATCCACATTTCGTTTTGCAAGTTTGATTCAAATATGTGAATGTTGTGGAATGAAAGTGGTTAAAAATGGCACTTGGTTTACTTTTATGACAACCCTAACCCATATAATCGTCTCCATGTTATTAGAATTTAAAAATAAGCTTAGAATCAAAGAATAAGCTTAAAAGTACAATACAAGCAGGCACAGTTCGATTTACCAGTTTGATTCAAATGTGTGAATGTGGTGGAAAGAGTATGGTTAGAAATGACATTTGTTTTACTTTTCTGACAACCCTAACACATATAATCGTCTCCATGTCATCGGAAATTAAAAATAAGATTAGAATCAAAGAATAAATTCAAAAGTAGAATACAAGCATGCACAGTTCGTTTTACAAGTCTGATTCAAATGTGTCAATGTAGTGAAATGAGTGTGGTTAGAAATGACATTTGCTTTACTTTTATGACAACTCTAACACATATAGTCCTCTCCATGTCATTAGAATTCAAAAATAAGCTTAGAATCAAAGAATTAGCTTAAAAGTAGAATACAAGCATGCATAGTTCGTTTTACAAGTTTGATTCAAATGTGTGAATGTTGTGGGAGGAGTGTGGTTAGAAATGACACTTGGTTTACTTTTATGACAACCCTAACACATATAATCGTCTCCATGTCATTATAAATCAAAAATAAGCTTAGAATCAAAGAATAAGCTTAAAAGTAGAATACAAGCATGCATAGTTCGTTTTACAAGTTTGATTCAAATGTGTGAATGTTGTGGAATGAGTATGGTTAGAAATGACACTTGGTTTACATTTATGACAACCCAAACACATATAATCATCTCCATGTCATTAGAATTCAAAAATAAACTTAGAATCAAAGAATAAGCTTAAACGTAGAATACTAGCATCCACATTTCGTTTTGCAAGTTTGATTCAAATATGTGAATGTTGTGGAATGAAAGTGGTTAAAAATGACACTTGGTTTACTTTTATGACAACCCTAACCCATATAATTGTCTCCATGTTATCAGAATTTAAAAATAAGCTTAGAATCAAAGAGTAAATTCAAAAGTAGAATACAAGCATGCACAGTTCGTTTTACAAGTCTGATTCAAATGTGTCAATGTAGTGGAATGAGTGTGGTTAGAAATGATATTTGCTTTACTTTTATGACTACCCTAACACATATAATCGTCTCCATGTCATTAGAATTCAAAAATAAGCTTAGAATCAAAGAATTAGCTTAAAAGTAGAATAAAAGCATGCATAGTTCGTTTTACAAGTTTGATTCAAATATGTGAATGTTGTGGAATGGGTATGGTTAGAAATGACACTTGGTTTACTTTTATGACAACCTTAACACATATAATCGTGTCCTGTCATTAGAATTCAAAAATAAGCTTAGAATCAAAGAATAAGCTTAAAAGTAGAATACAAGCCTGCATAGTTCGTTTTACAAGTTTGATTCAAATGTGTGAATGTTGTGGAATGAGTGTGGTTAGAAATGACATTTGGTTTACATTTATGACAACCCAAACACATATAATCATCCCCATGTCATTAGAATTCAAATATAAGCTTAGAATCAAAGAATAAGCTTAAACGTAGAATACAAGCATGCACATTTCGTTTTGCAAGTTTGATTCAAATATGTGAATGTTGTGGAATGAAAGTGGTTAAAAATGACACTTGGTTTACTTTTATGACAACCCTAACCCATATAATTGTCTCCATGTTATTAGAATTTAAAAATAAGCTTAGAATCAAAGAATAAGCTTAAACGTACAATACAAGCAGGCACAGTTCGATTTACCAGTTTGATTCAAATGTGTGAATGATGCGGAATGAGTGTGGTTAGAAATGACACTTGGTTTACTTTTATGACAACCCTTACACATATAATCGTCTCCATGTCATCGGAAATTAAAAATAAGATTAGAATCAAAGAATAAATTCAAAAGTAGAATACAAGCATGCACAGTTCGTTTTACAAGTCTGATTCAAATGTGTCAATGTAGTGGAATGAGTGTGTTTAGAAATGATATTTGTTTTACTTTTATGACAACCCTAACACATATAATCGCCTCCATGTCATCGGAAATTAAAAATAAGATTCGAATCAAAGAATAAATTCAAAAGTAGAATACAAGCATGCACAGTTCGTTTTAGAAGTCTAATTCAAATGTGTCAATGTAGTGGAATGAGTGTGGTTAGAAATGACATTTGCTTTACTTTTATGACAACCCTAACAAATATAATCGTCTCCATGTCATTAGAATTCAAAAATAAGCTTAGAATCAAAGAATTAGCTTAAAAGTAGAATACAAGCATGCATAGTTCGTTTTACAAGTTTGATTCAAATGTGTGAATGTTGTGGAATGAGTGTGGTTAGAAATGACACTAGGTTTACTTTTATGACAACCCTAACACATATAATCGTCTCCATGTCATTATAAATCAAAAATAAGCTTAGAATCAAAGAATAAGCTTAAAAGTAGAATACAAGCATGCATAGTTCGTTTTACAAGTTTGATTCAAATGTGTGAATGTTGTGGAATGAGTATGGTTAGAAATGACACTTGGTTTACATTTATGACAACCCAAACACATATAATCATCTCCATGTCATTAGAATTCAAAAATAAGCTTAGAATCAAAGAATAAGCTTAAACGTAGAATACAAGCATCCACATTTCGTTTTGCAAGTTTGATTCAAATATGTGAATGTTGTGGAATGAAAGTGGTTAAAAATGACACTTGGTTTACTTTTATGACAACCCTAACCCATATAATCGTCTCCATGTTATTAGAATTTAAAAATAAGCTTAGAATCAAAGAATAAGCTTAAAAGTACAATACAAGCATGCACAGTTCGATTTACCAGTTTGATTCAAATGTGTGAATGTGGTGGAAAGAGTATGGTTAGAAATGACATTTGTTTTACTTTTATGACAACCCTAACACATATAATCGTCTCCATGTCATCGGAAATTAAAAATAAGATTAGAATCAAAGAATAAATTCAAAAGTAGAATACAAGCATACACAGTTCGTTTTACAAGTCTGATTCAAATGTGTCAATGTAGTGGAATGAGTGTGGTTAGAAATGACATTTGCTTTACTTTTATGACAACCCTAACACATATAATCGTCTCCATGTCATTAGATTTCAAAAATAAGCTTTAGAATCAAAGAATAAGCTTAAAAGTAGAATACAAGCATGCATAGTTCGTTTTACAAGTTTGATTCAAATGTGTGAATGTTGTGGAATGAGTGTGGTTAGAAATGACACTTGGTTTACTTTTATGACAACCCTAACACATATAATCGTCTCCATGTCATCGGAAATTAAAAATAAGATTAGAATCAAAGAATAAATTCAAAAGTAGAATACAAGCATACACAGTTCGTTTTACAAGTCTGATTCAAATGTGTCAATGTAGTGGAATGAGTGTGGTTAGAAATGACATTTGCTTTACTTTTATGACAACCCTAACACATATAATCGTCTCCATGTCATTAGATTTCAAAAATAAGCTTTAGAATCAAAGAATAAGCTTAAAAGTAGAATACAAGCATGCATAGTTCGTTTTACAAGTTTGATTCAAATGTGTGAATGTTGTGGAATGAGTGTGGTTAGAAATGACACTTGGTTTACTTTTATGACAACCCTAACACATATAATCGTCTCCATGTCATTATAAATCAAAAATAAGCTTAGAATCAAAGAATAAGGTTAAAAGTAGAATACAAGCATGCATAGTTCGTTTTACAAGTTTGATTCAAATATGTGAATGTTGTGGAATGGGTATGGTTAGAAATGACACTTGGTTTACTTTTATGACAACCTTAACACATATAATCGTGTCCTGTCATTAGAATTCAAAAATAAGCTTAGAATCAAAGAATAAGCTTAAAAGTAGAATACAAGCCTCCATAGTTCGTTTTACAAGTTTGATTCAAATGTGTGAATGTTGTGGAATGAGTGTGGTTAGAAATGACATTTGGTTTACATTTATGACAACCCAAACACATATAATCGTCTCCATGTCATCGGAAATTAAAAATAAGATTAGAATCAAAGAATAAATTCAAAAGTAGAATACAAGCATGCATAGTTCGTTTTACAAGTTTGATTCAAATGTGTGAATGTTGGGGAATGAGTGTGGTTAGAAATGACACTTGGTTTACTTTTATGACAACCCTAACATATATAATCGTCTCCATGTCATTATAAATCAAAAATAAGCTTAGAATCAAAGAATAAGCTTAAAAGTAGAATACAAGCATGCATAGTTCGTTTTACAAGTTTGATTCAAATGTGTGAATGTTGTGGAATGAGTATGGTTAGAAATGACACTTGGTTTACTTTTATGACAACCCTAACACATATAATCGTGTCCTGTCATTAGAATTCAAAAATAAGCTTAGAATCAAAGAATAAGCTTAAAAGTAGAATACAAGCATGCATAGTTCGTTTTACAAGTTTGATTCAAATGTGTGAATGTTGTGGAATGAGTGTGGTTAGAAATGACATTTGGTTTACATTTATGACAACCCAAACACATATAATCATCCCCATGTCATTAGAATTCAAATATAAGCTTAGAATCAAAGAATAAGCTTAAACGTAGAATACAAGCATGCACATTTCGTTTTGCAAGTTTGACATTTGGTTTACTTTTGTGACAACCCTAACACATACAATCGTCTCCATGTCATTAGAATTCAAATATAAGCTTAGAATCAAAGAATAAGCTTAAACGTAGAATACAAGCATGCACATTTCGTTTTGCAAGTTTGACATTTGGTTTACTTTTGTGACAACCCTAACACATATAATCGTTTCCATGTCATTAGAATTCAAAAATAAGCTTAAAATCAAAGAATAAGCTGAATACAAGCATGCACAGTTCGTTTTACATGTTTGATTCAAATGTGTGAATGTTGTGGAAAGAGTGTGGTTAGAAATGACATTTGTTTTACTTTTATGACAACCCTAACACATATAATCGTCTCCATGTCATCGGAAATTAAAAATAAGATTCGAATCAAAGAATAAATTCAAAAGTAGAATACAAGCATGCACAGTTCGTTTTAGAAGTCTAATTCAAATGTGTGAATGTTGTGGAATGGGTATGGTTAGAAATGACACTTGGTTTACTTTTATGACAACCTTAACACATATAATCGTGTCCTGTCATTAGAATTCAAAAATAAGCTTAGAATCAAAGAATAAGCTTAAAAGTAGAATACAAGTCTGCATAGTTCGTTTTACAAGTTTGATTCAAATGTGTGAATGTTGTGGAATGAGTGTGGTTAGAAATGACATTTGGTTTACATTTATGACAACCCAAACACATATAATCATCCCCATGTCATTAGAATTCAAATATAAGCTTAGAATCAAAGAATAAGCTTAAACGTAGAATACAAGCATGCACATTTCGTTTTGCAAGTTTGACATTTGGTTTACTTTTGTGACAACCCTAACATATATAATCGTTTCCATGTCATTAGAATTCAAAAATAAGTTTAAAATCAAAGAATAAGCTGAATACAAGCATGCACAGTTCGTTTTACATGTTTGATTCAAATGTGTGAATGTTGTGGAAAGAGTGTGGTTAGAAATGACATTTGTTTTACTTTTATGACAACCCTAACACATATAATGGTCTCCATGTCGTTAGAATTTAAAAATAAGATTAGAATCAAAGAATAAGCTTAAAAGTAGAATACAAGCATGCACAGTTCGTTTTACAAGTGTGATTCAAATGTGTCAATGTAGTGCAATGAGTGTGGTTAGAAATGACATTTGGTTTACATTTATGACAACCCAAACACATATAATCATCCCCATGTCATTAGAATTCAAATATAAGCTTAGAATCAAAGAATAAGCTTAAACGTAGAATACAAGCATGCACATTTCGTTTTGCAAGTTTGACATTTGGTTTACTTTTGTGACAACCCTAACACATATAATCGTTTCCATGTCATTAGAATTCAAAAATAAGTTTAAAATCAAAGAATAAGCTGAATACAAGCATGCACAGTTCGTTTTACATGTTTGATTCAAATGTGTGAATGTTGTGGAAAGAGTGTGGTTAGAAATGACATTTGTTTTACTTTTATGACAACCCTAACACATATAATGGTCTCCATGTTATTAGAATTTAAAAATAAGATTAGAATCAAAGAATAAGCTTAAAAGTAGAATACAAGCATGCACAGTTCGTTTTACAAGTCTGATTCAAATGTGTCAATGTAGTGGAATGAGTGTGGTTAGAAATGACATTTGGTTTACTTTTATGACAACCCTAACACATATAATCGTCTCCATGTCATTAGAAATCAAAAATAAGCTTAAAATCAAAGAATAAGCTTTAAAGTCGAATACAAGCATGCATAGTTCGTTTTTCAAGTTTGATTCAAATGTGTGCATGTTGTGGAATGAGTGTGGTTAGAAATGACACTTGGTTTACTTTTATGACAACCCTAACACATATAGTCGTCTCCATGTCATTATAAATCAAAAATAAGCTTAGAATCAAAGAATAAGCTTAAAAGTAGAATACAAGCATGCATAGTTCGTTTTACAAGTCTAATTCAAATGTTTCAATGTAGTGGAATGAGTGTGGTTAGAAATGACATTTGGTTTACTTTTATGACAACCCTAACACATATAATCATCTCCATGTCATTAGAATTCAAAAATAAGCTTAGAATCAAGGAATAAGCTTAAACGTAGAATACAAGCATGCACAGTTCGTTTTGCAAGTTTGATTCAAATATGTGAATGTGGTGGAATGAAAGTGGTTAGAAATTACACTTGGTTTACTTTTATGACAAACCTAACCCATATAATCGTCTCCATGTTATTAGAATTCAAAAATAAGCTTAGAATCAAAGAATAAGCGTAAAAGTAGAATACAAGCATGCACAAATCGCTTTACAAGTTTGATTCAAATGTGTGAATGTTGTGGAATGAGTGTGGTTAGAAATGACATTTGGTTTGCTTTTATGACAACCCTAACACATATAATCGTCTCCATGTCATTAGAATTCAAGAATAAGCTTAAAATCAAAGAATAAGCTGAATACAAGCATGCATAGTTCGTTTTACATGTTTGATTCAAATATGTGAATGTTGTGGAATGAGTGTGGTTAGAAATGACACTTGGTTTACTTTTATGACAACCCTAACACATATAATCGTCTCCATGTCATTAGAATTCAAAAATAAGATTAGAATCAAAGAATAAGCTTAAAAGTAGAATACAAGCCTCCACAGTTCGTTTTACAAGTTTGATTCAAATGTGTCAATGATGTGGAATGAGTGTGGTTAGAAGTGACACTTGATTTAATTTTATGAAAACCCTAACCCATATAATCGTCTCCATGTTATTAGAGTTCAAAAATAAGATTAGAATCAAAGAATAAGGTTAAAAGTAGAATACAAGCATGCACAGTTCGTTTTACAAGTCTGATTCAAATGTGTGAATGTAGTGGAATGAGTGTGGTTAGAAATGACATTTGGTTTACTTTTATGACAACCCAAACACATATAATCGTCTCCATGTCATTAGAAAACAAAAATAAGCTTAGAATCAAAGAATAAGCTTTAAAGTAGAATACAAGCATGCATAGTTCGTTTTTCAAGTTTGATTCAAATGTGTGAATGTTGTGGAATGAGTGTGGTTAGAAATGACATTTGGTTTACTTTTGTGACAACCCTAACACATATAATCGGGTCGATGTCATTAGAATTCAAAAATAAGCTTAGAATCAAAGAATATGCTTATAAGTAGAATACAAGCATGCATAGTTCGTTTTACAAGTTTGATTCAAATGTGTGAATGTTGTGGAATGAGTGTGGTTAGAAATCACATTTGGTTTATTTTTATGACAACCCTAACACATATAATCGTCTCCATGTCATTAGAATTCAAAAACAAGCTTAAAATCAAAGAATAAGCTGAATACAAGCGTTCATAGTTCGTTTTACATGTTTGATTCAAATATGTGAATGTTGTGGAATGAGTGTGGTTAGAAATGACATTTGGTTTACTTTTGTGACAACCCTAACACATATAATCGTCTCCATGTCATTAGAATTCAAAAATACGCTTAGAATCAAAGAATAAGCTTAAAAGTAGAATACAAGCATGCACAGTTTGTTGTACAAGTTTGATTCAAATGTGTGAATGTTGTGGAATGAGTGCAGTTAGAAGTGACATTTAGTTTAATTTTATGACAACCCTACCACATATAATCGTCTCCATGTCATTAGAATTCAAAAATAAGATTAGAATCAAAGAATAAGCTTAAAAGTAGAATACTATCCTCCACGGTTCGTTTTACAAGTTTGATTCAAATGTGTGAATGATGTGGAATGAGTTTGGTTAGAAATGACACTTAACCCATATAATCGTCTCCATGTTATTAGAGTTCAAAAATAAGCTTAGAATCAAATAATAAGCTTAATACAAGCATGCACAGTTCGTTTTACATGTTTCATTCTAATATGTGAATGTTGTGGAATGACTGTGGTTAGAAATGGCCCTTGGTTTACTTTTATGACAACCCTAACACATATAATCGTCTCTATGTCATTAGAATTCAAAAATAAGCTTAGAATAAAAGAATAAGCTTAAAAGTAGAATACAAGCATGCATAGTTTGTTTTACAAGTTTGATTCAAATGTGTGAATGTTGTGGAATGAGTGTGCTTAGAAATGACATTTGGTTTACATTTATGACAACCCAAACACATATAATCATCTCTATGTCATTAGAATTCAAAAATAAGCTTAGAATCAAAGAATAAGCTTAAACGTAGAATACAAGCATGCACAGTTCGTTTTGCAAATTTGATTCAAATATGTGAATGTTGTGGAATGAAAGTGGTTAGAAATGACACTTGGTTTAATTTTATGACAACCCTAACCCATATAATCGTCTTCATGTTATTAGAATTCAAAAATAAGCTTAGAATAAAAAAATAAGCTTAAAAGTAGAATACAAGCATGCAGAAATCGCTTTACAAGTTTGATTCAAATGTGTGAATGTTGTGGAATGAGTATGGTTAGAAATGACATTTGGTTTACATTTATGACAACCCAAACACATATAAGCATCGCCATGTCATTAGAATTCAAAAATAAACTTAGAATCAAAGAATAAGTTCAAAACTAGAATGCAAGCATGCACAGTTCGTTTTACAAGTTTGATTCAAATGTGTGAATGTTGTGGAATAAGTGTGGTTAGAAATGACATTTAATTTTCTGTGATGACAAACCTAACACATATAATCGTCTCCATGTCATTAGAATTAAAAAATAAGCTTAGAATCAAAGAATAAGCTTAAAAGTAGAATACAAGCATGCACAGTTCGTTTTACAAGTTTGATTCAAATGTGTGAATGTTGTGGAATGAGTGTGCTTAGCAATGACATTTGGTTTACATTTATGACAACCCAAACACATATAAGCATCTCCATGTCAATAGAATTCAAAAATAAGCTTAGAATCAAAGAATAAGCTTAAACGTAGAATACAAGCATGCACAGTTCGTTTTGCAAGTTTGATTCAAATATGTGAATGTAGTGGAATGAAAGTGGTTAGAAATGACACTTGGTTTACTTTTATGACAGTCGTAACCAATATAATCGTCTCCATGTTATTAGAATTCAAAAATAAGCTTAGAATCAAAGAATAAGCTTAAAAGAGGAATACAAGCATGCACAAATCGCTTTACAAGTCTGATTCAAATGTGTCAATTTAGTGGAATGAGTGTAGTTAGAAATGAAATTTGGTTTACTTTTATGACAACCCTAACACATATAATCGTCTCCATGTCATTAGAATTCAAAAATAAGTTTAAAATCAAAGAATAAGCGGAATACAAGCATGCACAGTTCGTTTTACATGTTTGATTCAAATATGTGAATGTTGTGGAATGAGTGTGGTTAGAAATGACATTTGGTTTAGTTTTATGACAACCCTAACACATATAATCGTCTCCATGTCATTAGAATTCAAAAATAAATTTAAAATCAAAGAATAAGCTGAATACAAGCATGCGCAGTTCGTTTTACATGTTTGATTCAAATATGTGAATGTTGTGGAATGACTGTGCTTAGAAATGACACTTGGTTTACTTTTATGACAACCCTAACACATATAATCGTCTCCATGTCATTAGAATTCAAAAATAAGCTTAGAATCAAAGAATAAGCTTAAAAGTATAATACAAGCATACATAGTTCGGTTTAGAAGTTTGATTCAAATATGTGAATGTTGTGGAATGACTGTGCTTAGAAATGACACTTGGTTTACTTTTATGACAACCGTAACACATATAATCGTCTCCATGTTATTAGCATTCAAAACTAAGCTTAGAATAAAAAAATAAGCTTAAAAGTAGAATACAAGCATGCACAAATCGCTTTACAAGTTTGATTCAAATGTGTGAATGTTGTGGAATGAGTGTGGTTAGAAATGACATTTGGTTTACATTTATGACAACCCAAACACATATAAGCATCTCCATGTCATTAGAATTCAAAAATAAGCTTAGAATCAAAGAATAAGTTCAAAAGTAGAATACAAGCATGCACAGCTCGTTTTACAAGTTTGATTCAAATGTGTGAATGTTGTGGAATGAGTGTGGTTAGAAATGACATTTGGTTTAATTTTATGAAAACCCTAACTCATATAATCGTCTCCATATTATTAGAATTCAAAAATAAGCATAGAATAAAAAAATAAGCTTAAAATTAGAATACAAGCATGCACAAATCGCTTTGCAAGTTTGATTCAAATATGTGAATGTTGTGGAATGAGTGTGGTTAGAAATGACATTTGGTTTACTTTTATGACAACCCTAACACATATAATCGTCTCCATGTCATTAGAATTCAAGAATAAGCTTAGAATCAAAGAATAAGCTTAAAAGTTGAATACAAGCATGCATAGTTCGTTTTTCAAGTTTGATTCAAATGTGTGAATGTTGTGGAATGAGTTTGGTTAGAAATGACATTTGCTTTACTTTTATGACAACCGTAACACATATAATCGTCTCCATGTCATTAGAATTCAAAAATAAGCTTAGAATCAAAGAATAAGCTTAGAATCAAAGAATAAGCTCAAAAGTAGAATACAAGCATGCACAGTTCGTTTTACAAGTTTGATTCAAATGTGTGAATGTTGTGGAATAAGTGTGGTTAGAAATAACATTTAATTTTTTTTGATGACAAACCTAACACATATAATCGTCTCCATGTCATTAGAATTCAAAAATAAGCTTAGAATCAAAGAATAAGCTTAAAAGTAGAATACAAGCATGCACAGTTCGTTTTACAAGTTTGATTCAAATGTGTGAATGATGCGGAATGAGTGTGGTTAGAAATGACACTTGGTTTACTTTTATGACAACCCTAAAACATATAATCGTCTCCATGTCATTAGAAATCAAAAATAAGCTTAGAATCAAAGAATAAGCTTAAAAGTAGAATACAAGCATGCATAATTTGTTTTACAAGTTTGATTCAAATGTGTGAATGTTGTGGAATGAGTGATGTTAGAAATGACATTTGGTATACTTTTATGACAACCCTAACACATATAATCGTCTCCATGTCATTAGAATTCAAAAATAAGCTTAGAATCAAAGAATAAGCTTAAAAGTAGAATACCAGCATGCATAGTTCGTTTTTGAAGTTTGATTCAAATGTGTTAATGTTGTGGAATGAGTGTGGTTAGAAATGACATTTGGTTTACTTTTATGACAACCCTAACACATATAATCGTCTCCATGTCATTAGAATTCAAAAATAAGCTTAGAATCAAAGAATAAGCTTAGAATCAAAGAATAAGCTCAAAAGTAGAATACAAGCATGCACAGTTCGTTTTACAAGTTTGATTCAAATGTGTGAATGTTGTGGAATAAGTGTGGTTAGAAATAACATTTAATTTTTTTTGATGACAAACCTAACACATATAATCGTCTCCATGTCATTAGAATTCAAAAATAAGCTTAGAATCAAAGAATAAGCTTAAAAGTAGAATACAAGCATGCACAGTTCGTTTTACAAGTTTGATTCAAATGTGTGAATGTTGTGGAATGAGTGTGCTTAGAAATGACATTTGGTTTACATTTATGACAACCCAAACACATATAAGCATCTCCATGTCATTAGAATTCAAAAATAAGCTTAGAATCAAAGAATAAGCTTAAACGTAGAATACAAGCATGCACAGTTCGTGTTCCAAGTTTGATTCAAATATGTGAATGTTGTGGAATGAAAGTGGTTAGAAATGACACTTGGTTTACTTTTATGACAACCCTAACCTATATAATCGTCTCCATGTTATTAGAATTCAAAAATAAGCTTAAAATCAAAGAATAAGCTCAAAAGTAGAATACAAGCATGCACAGTTCGTTTTACAAGATTGATTCAAATGTGTGAATGTTGTGGAATGAGTGTGGTTAGAAATGACACTTGGTTTACTTTTATGACAACCATAACACATATAATCGTCTGCATGTCATTAGAATTCAAAAATAAGCTTAGAATAAAAGAATAAGCTTAAAAGTAGAATACAAGCCTCCACAGTTTGTTGTACAAGTTTGATTCAAATGTGTGAATGTTGTGGAATGAGTGTGTTTAGAAATGATATTAGGTTTACTGTTATGACCAGCGTAGCACATATAATCGTGTCCATGTCATTAGAATTCAAAAATAACCTTAGAATCAAAGAATAAGCTCAAAAGTAGAATAGAAGCATGCACAGTTCGTTTTACAAGTTTGATTCAAATGTGTGAATGTTGTGGAATAAGTGTGGTTAGAAATGACATTAAATTTCCTTTGATGACAAACCTAACACATATAATCGTCTCCATGTTATTAGAATTAAAAAATAAGCTTGAAATCAAAGAATAAGCTTAAAAGTAGAATACAAGCATGCACATTTCGTTTTACAAGTTTGATTCAAATGTGTGAATGATGCGGAATGAGTGTGGTTAGAAATGACACTTGGTTTACTTTTATGACAACCCTAAAACATATAATCGTCTCCATGTCATTAGAAATCAAAAATAAGCTTAGAATCAAAGAATAAGCTTAAAAGTAGAATACAAGCATGCATAATTTGTTTTACAAGTTTGATTCAAATGTGTGAATGTTGTGGAATGAGTGATGTTAGAAATGACATTTGGTATACTTTTATGACAACCCTAACACATATAATCGTCTCCATGTCATTAGAATTCAAAAATAAGCTTAGAATCAAAGAATAAGCTTAAAAGTAGAATACCAGCATGCATAGTTCGTTTTTGAAGTTTGATTCAAATGTGTGAATGTTGTGGAATGAGTGTGGTTAGAAATGACATTTGGTTTACTTTTATGACAACCCTAACACATATAATCGTCTCCGTGTAATTAGAATTCAAAAATAAGCTTAGAATCAAAGAATAAGCTTAAAAGTAGAATACAAGCATGCACAAATCCCTTTACAAGTTTGATTCAAATGTGTGAATGTTGTGGAATGAGTGTGGTTAGAAATGACATTTGTTTAACTTTTATGACAACAGTAACACATATAATCGTCTCCATGTCATTAGAATTCAAAAATAAGCTTAGAATCAAAGAATAAGCTTAAAAGTAGAATACAAGCATGCATAGTTCGTTTTACGAGTTTGATTCAAATGTGTGAATGTTGTGGAATGAGTGTGCTTAGAAATGACATTTGGTTTACATTTATGACAACCCAAACACATATAAGCATCTCTATGTCATTAGAATTAAAATATAAGCTTAGAATCAAAGAATAAGCTTAAACGTAGAATACAAGCATGCACAAATCGCTTTACAAGTTTGATTCAAATGTGTGAATGTTATGGAATGAGTGTGGTTAGAAATGACATTTGGTTTACTTTTATGACAACCCTAACACATATAATCGTCTCCATGTCATTAGAATTAACAAATAAGCTTAGAATCAATGAATAAGCTTAAAAGTAGAATACAAGCATGCACAGTTCGTTTTACATGTTTGATTCAAATGTGTGAATGTTGTGGAATGAGTGTGCTTAGAAATGACATTTGGTTTACATTTATGACAACCCAAACACATATAAGCATCTCCATGTCATTAGAATTCAAAAATAAGCTTAGAATCAAAGAATAAGCTTAAACGTAGAATACAAGCATGCACAATTCGTTTTGCAAGTTTGATTCAAATATGTGAATGTTGTGGAATGAAAGTGGTTAGAAATGACACTTGGTTTACTTTTATGAAAACCCTAACCCATATAATCGTCTCCATGTCATTAGAATTCAAGAATAAGCTTAGAATCAAAGAATAAGCTTAAAAGTAGAATACAAGCATGCATAGTTCGTTTTTCAAGTTTGATTCAAATGTGTGAATGTTGTGGAATGAGTTTGGTTAGAAATGACATTTGCTTTACTTTTATGACAACCGTAACACATATAATCGTCTCCATGTCATTAGAATTCAAAAATAAGCTTAGAATCAAAGAATAAGCTTAGAATCAAAGAATAAGCTCAAAAGTAGAATACAAGCATGCACAGTTCGTTTTACAAGTTTGATTCAAATGTTTGAATGTTGTGGAATAAGTGTGGTTAGAAATAACATTTAATTTTTTTTGATGACAAACCTAACACATATAATCGTCTCCATGTCATTAGAATTAAAAAATAAGCTTAGAATCAAAGAATAAGCTTAAAAGTAGAATACAAGCATGCACAGTTCGTTTTACAAGTTTGATTCAAATGTGTGAATGTTGTGGCATGAGTGTGCTTAGAAATGACATTTGGTTTACATTTATGACAACCCAAACACATATAAGCATCTCCATGTCATTAGAATTCAAAAATAAGCTTAGAATCAAAGAATAAGCTTAAACGTAGAATACAAGCATGCACAGTTCGTGTTCCAAGTTTGATTCAAATATGTGAATGTTGTGGAATGAAAGTGGTTAGAAATGACACTTGGTTTACTTTTATGACAACCCTAACCTATATAATCGTCTCCATGTTATTAGAATTCAAAAATAAGCTTAATATCAAAGAATAAGCTCAAAAGTAGAATACAAGCATGCACAGTTCGTTTTACAAGTTTGATTCAAATGTGTGAATGTTGTGGAATGAGTGTGGTAAGAAATGACATTTGGTTTACTTTTATGACAACCATAACACATATAATCGTCTGCATGTCATTAGAATTCAAAAATAAGCTTAGAATAAAAGAATAAGCTTAAAAGTAGAATACAAGCCTCCACAGTTTGTTGTACAAGTTTGATTCAAATGTGTGAATGTTGTGGAATGAGTGTGGTTAGAAATGATATTAGGTTTACTGTTATGCCCAGCGTAGCAGATATAATCGTGTCCATGTCATTAGAATTCAAAAATAACCTTAGAATCAAAGAATAAGCTCAAAAGTAGAATAGAAGCATGCACAGTTCGTTTTACAAGTTTGATTCAAATGTGTGAATGTTGTGGAATAAGTGTGCTTAGAAATGACATTAAATTTCCTTTGATGACAAACCTAACACATATAATCGTCTCCATGTTATTAGAATTAAAAAATAAGCTTGAAATCAAAGAATAAGCTTAAAAGTAGAATACAAGCATGCACATTTCGTTTTACAAGTTTGATTCAAATGTGTGAATGATGCGGAATGAGTGTGGTTAGAAATGACACTTGGTTTACTTTTATGACAACCCTAAAACATATAATCGTCTCTATGTCATTAGAAATCAAAAATAAGCTTAGAATCAAAGAATAAGCTTAAAAGTAGAATACAAGCATGCATAATTTGTTTTACAAGTTTGATTCAAATGTGTGAATGTTGTGGAATGAGTGATGTTAGAAATGACATTTGGTATACTTTTATGACAACCCTAACACATATAATCGTCTCCATGTCATTAGAATTCAAAAATAAGCTTAGAATCAAAGAATAAGCTTAAAAGTAGAATACCAGCATGCATAGTTCGTTTTTGAAGTTTGATTCAAATGTGTTAATGTTGTGGAATGAGTGTGGTTAGAAATGACATTTGGTTTACTTTTATGACAACCCTAACACATATAATCGTCTCCGTGTAATTAGAATTCAAAAATAAGCTTAGAATCAAAGAATAAGCTTAAAAGTAGAATACAAGCATGCACAAATCCCTTTACAAGTTTGATTCAAATGTGTGAATGTTGTGGAATGAGTGTGGTTAGAAATGACATTTGTTTAACTTTTATGACAACAGTAACACATATAATCGTCTCCATGTCATTAGAATTCAAAAATAAGCTTAGAATCAAAGAATAAGCTTAAAAGTAGAATACAAGCATGCATAGTTCGTTTTACGAGTTTGATTCAAATGTGTGAATGTTGTGGAATGAGTGTGCTTAGAAATGACATTTGGTTTACATTTATGACAACCCAAACACATATAAGCATCTCTATGTCATTAGAATTAAAATATAAGCTTAGAATCAAAGAATAAGCTTAAACGTAGAATACAAGCATGCACAAATCGCTTTACAAGTTTGATTCAAATGTGTGAATGTTATGGAATGAGTGTGGTTAGAAATGACATTTGGTTTACTTTTATGACAACCCTAACACATATAATCGTCTCCATGTCATTAGAATTAACAAATAAGCTTAGAATCAATGAATAAGCTTAAAAGTAGAATACAAGCATGTACAGTTCGTTTTACATGTTTGATTCAAATGTGTGAATGTTGTGGAATGAGTGTGCTTAGAAATGACATTTGGTTTACATTTATGACAACCCAAACACATATAAGCATCTCCATGTCATTAGAATTCAAAAATAAGCTTAGAATCAAAGAATAAGCTTAAACGTAGAATACAAGCATGCACAATTCGTTTTGCAAGTTTGATTCAAATATGTGAATGTTGTGGAATGAAAGTGGTTAGAAATGACACTTGGTTTACTTTTATGAAAACCCTAACCCATATAATCGTCTCCATGTAATTAGAATTCAAAAATAAGCTTAGAATCAAAGAATAAGCCTAAAAGTAGAATACAAGCATGCACAAATCGCTTTACAAGTTTGATTTAAATGTGTGAATGTTGTGGAATGAGTGTGGTTAGAAATGACATTTGGTTTACTTTTATGACAACCCTAACACATATAATCGTCTCCATGTCATTAGAATTCAAAAATAAGCTTAAAATCAAAGAATCAGCTGAATACAAGCATGCACAGTTCGTTTTACATGTTTGATTCAAATATGTGAATGTTGTGGAATGACTGTGGTTAGAAATGACACTTGGTTTACTTTTATGACAACCTTAACACTTATAATCGTCTCCATGTCATTAGAATTCAATAATAAGCTTAGAATCAAAGAATAAGCTTAAAAGTAGAATACAAGCATGCACAGTTCGTTTTACAAGTTTGATTCAAATGTGTGAATGTTGTGGAATAAGTGTGGTTAGAAATGACATTTAATTTTTTTTGATGACAAACCTAACACATATAATAGTCTCCATGTCATTAGAATTCAAAACTAAGCTTAGAATCAAAGAATAAGCTTAAAAGTAGAATACAAGCATGCACAGTTCGTTTTACAAGTTTGATTCAAATGTGTGAATGTTGTGGAATGAGTGTGGTTAGAAATGACATTTGGTTTACTTTTATGACAACCATAACTCATATAATCGTCTCCATGTCATTAGAATTCAAAAATAAGCTTAAAATCAAAGAATAAGCTGAATACAAGCATGCAAAGTTCGTTTTACATGTTTGATTAAAATATGTAAATGTTGTGGAATGACTGTGGTTAGAAATGACACTTGGTTTACTTTTATGACAACCCTAACACATATAATCGTCTCCATGTCATTAGAATTCAATAATAAGCTTAGAATCAAAGAATAAGCTTAAAAGTAGAATACAAGCATGCACAGTTCGTTTTTCAAGTTTGATTCAAATGTATGAATGTTGTGGAATGAGTGTGGTTAGAAATCACATTTGGTTTACTTTTGTGACAACCCAAACACATATAATCGTCTCCATGTCATTAGAATTAAAAAATAAGCTTAGAATCAAAGAATAAGCTTAAACGTAGAATACAAGCATGCACAGTTCGTTTTACAAGTTTGATTCAAATGTGTGAATGTTGTGGAATGAGTGTGGTTAGAAATGATATTTGGTTTACTTTTATGACCATCGTAACACATATAATCGTGTCCATGTCATTAGAATTCAAAAATAAGCTTAGAATCAAAGAATAAGCTCAAAAGTAGAATAGAAGTATGCACAGTTCGTTTTACAAGTTTGATTCAAATGTGTGAATGTTGTGGAATGAGTGTGGTTAGAAATTACACTTGGTTTAATTTTATGACAACCCTAACACATATAATCGTCTCCATGTCATTAGAATTCAAAAATAAGCTTAGAATCAAAGAATAAGTTTAAAAGTACAATACAAGCATGTACAGTTCGATTTACCAGTTTGATTCAAATGTGTGAATGTTGTGGAATGAGTGTGGTTAGAAATAACATTTGTTATACTTTTATGACAATTCTAACACATATAATCGTCTCCATGTCATTAGAATTCAAAAATAAGCTTAGAATCAAAGAATAAGCTGAAAAGTATAATACAAACATGCACAGTTCGTTTTACAAGTTTGATTCAAATGTGTGAATGTTGTGGAATGAGTGCAGTTAGAAGTGACATTTTGTTTAATTTTATGACAACCCTAACACATATAATCGTCTTCATGTCATTAGAATTCAAAAATAAGATTAGAATCAAAGAATAAGTTTAAAAGTACAATACAAGCATGCACAGTTCGATTTACCAGTTTGATTCAAATATGTGAATGTTGTGGAATGAGTGCAGTTAGAAGTGACATTTGGTTTAATTTTATGACAACCCTAACACATAGAATCGTCTCCATGTCATTAGAATTCAAAAATAAGCTTAGAATAAAAGAATAAGCTTAAAAGTAGAATACAAGCCTCCACAGTTTGTTGTACAAGTTTGATTCAAATGTGTGAATGTTGTGGAATGAGTGTGGTTAGAAATGATATTTGGTTTACTTTTATGACCAGCGTAGCACATATAATCGTGTCCATGTCATTAGAATTCAAAAATAACTTTAGAATCAAAGAATAAGCTCAAAAGTAGAATAGAAGCATGCACAGTTCGTTTTACAAGTTTGATTCAAATGTGTGAATGTTGTGGAATAAGTGTGGTTAGAAATGACATTAAATTTCCTTTGATGACAAACCTAACACATATAATCGTCTCCATGTTATTAGAATTAAAAAATAAGCTTGAAATCAAAGAATAATCTTAAAAGTAGAATACAAGCATGCATATTTCGTTTTACAAGTTTGATTCAAATGTGTGAATGATGCGGAATGAGTGTGGTTAGAAATGACACTTGGTTTACTTTTATGACAACCCTAAAACATATAATCGTCTCCATGTCATTAGAAATCAAAAATAAGCTTAGAATCAAAGAATAAGCTTAAAAGTAGAATACAAGCATGCATAATTTGTTTTACAAGTTTGATTCAAATGTGTTAATGTTGTGGAATGAGTGATGTTAGAAATGACATTTGGTATACTTTTATGACAACCCTAACACATATAATCGTCTCCATGTCATTAGAATTCAAAAATAAACTTAGAATCAAAGAATAAGCTTAAAAGTAGAATACCAGCATGCATAGTTCGTTTTTGAAGTTTGATTCAAATGTGTGAATGTTGTGGAATGAGTGTGGTTAGAAATGACATTTGGTTTACTTTTATGACAACCCTAACACATATAATCGTCTCCATGTAATTAGAATTCAAAAATAAGCTTAGAATCAAAGAATAAGCTTAAAAGTAGAATACAAGCATGCACAAATCGCTTTACAAGTTTGATTCAAATGTGTGAATGTTGTGGAATGAGTGTGGTTAGAAATGACATTTGTTTAACTTTTATGACAACAGTAACACATATAATCGTCTACATGTCATTAGAATTCAAAAATAAGCTTAGAATCAAAGAATAAGCTTAAAAGTAGAATACAAGCATGAACAGTTCGTTTTACGAGTTTGATTCAAATGTGTGAATGTTGTGGAATGAGTGTGCTTAGAAATGACATTTGGTTTACATTTATGACAACCCAAACACATATAAACATCTCCATGTCATTAGAATTAAAAAATAAGCTTAGAATCAAAGAATAAGCTTAAACGTAGAATACAAGCATGCACAAATCGCTTTACAAGTTTGATTCAAATGTGTGAATGTTGTGGAATGAGTGTGGTTAGAAATGACATTTGGTTTAGTTTTATGACAACCCTAACACATATAATCGTCTCCATGTCATTAGAATTCAAAAATAACCTTAAAATCAAAGAATCAGCTGAATACAAGCATGCACAGTTCGTTTTACATGTTTGATTCAAATGTGTGAATGTTGTGGAGTGAGTGTGGTTAGAAATGACATTTGGTTTACTATTATGACAACCCTAACACATATAATCGTCTCCATGTCATTAGAATTCAATAATAAGCTTAGAATCAAAGAATAAGCTCAAAAGTAGAATAGAAGTATGCACAGTTCGTTTTACAAGTTTGATTCAAATGTGTGAATGTTGTGGAATGAGTGTGGTTAGAAATTACACTTGGTTTAATTTTATGACAACCCTAACACATATAATCGTCTCCATGTCATTAGAATTCAAAAATAAGCTTAGAATCAAAGAATAAGTTTAAAAGTACAATACAAGCATGTACAGTTCGATTTACCAGTTTGATTCAAATGTGTGAATGTTGTGGAATGAGTGTCGTTAGAAATAACATTTGTTATACTTTTATGACAATTCTAACACATATAATCGTCTCCATGTCATTAGAATTCAAAAATAAGCTTAGAATCAAAGAATAAGCTGAAAAGTATAATACAAACATGCACAGTTCGTTTTACAAGTTTGATTCAAATGTGTGAATGTTGTGGAATGAGTGCAGTTAGAAGTGACATTTTGTTTAATTTTATGACAACCCTAACACATATAATCGTCTTCATGTCATTAGAATTCAAAAATAAGATTAGAATCAAAGAATAAGTTTAAAAGTACAATACAAGCATGCACAGTTCGATTTACCAGTTTGATTCAAATATGTGAATGTTGTGGAATGAGTGCAGTTAGAAGTGACATTTGGTTTAATTTTATGACAACCCTAACACATATAATCGTGTCCATGTCATTAGAATTCAAAAATAAGCTTAGAATAAAAGAATAAGCTTAAAAGTAGAATACAAGCCTCCACAGTTTGTTGTACAAGTTTGATTCAAATGTGTGAATGTTGTGGAATGAGTGTGGTTAGAAATGATATTTGGTTTACTTTTATGACCAGCGTAGCACATATAATCGTGTCCATGTCATTAGAATTCAAAAATAACTTTAGAATCAAAGAATAAGCTCAAAAGTAGAATAGAAGCATGCACAGTTCGTTTTACAAGTTTGATTCAAATGTGTGAATGTTGTGGAATAAGTGTGGTTAGAAATGACATTAAATTTCCTTTGATGACAAACCTAACACATATAATCGTCTCCATGTTATTAGAATTAAAAAATAAGCTTGAAATCAAAGAATAATCTTAAAAGTAGAATACAAGCATGCATATTTCGTTTTACAAGTTTGATTCAAATGTGTGAATGATGCGGAATGAGTGTGGTTAGAAATGACACTTGGTTTACTTTTATGACAACCCTAAAACATATAATCGTCTCCATGTCATTAGAAATCAAAAATAAGCTTAGAATCAAAGAATAAGCTTAAAAGTAGAATACAAGCATGCATAATTTGTTTTACAAGTTTGATTCAAATGTGTTAATGTTGTGGAATGAGTGATGTTAGAAATGACATTTGGTATACTTTTATGACAACCCTAACACATATAATCGTCTCCATGTCATTAGAATTCAAAAATAAACTTAGAATCAAAGAATAAGCTTAAAAGTAGAATACCAGCATGCATAGTTCGTTTTTGAAGTTTGATTCAAATGTGTGAATGTTGTGGAATGAGTGTGGTTAGAAATGACATTTGGTTTACTTTTATGACAACCCTAACACATATAATCGTCTCCATGTAATTAGAATTCAAAAATAAGCTTAGAATCAAAGAATAAGCTTAAAAGTAGAATACAAGCATGCACAAATCGCTTTACAAGTTTGATTCAAATGTGTGAATGTTGTGGAATGAGTGTGGTTAGAAATGACATTTGTTTAACTTTTATGACAACAGTAACACATATAATCGTCTACATGTCATTAGAATTCAAAAATAAGCTTAGAATCAAAGAATAAGCTTAAAAGTAGAATACAAGCATGCACAGTTCGTTTTACGAGTTTGATTCAAATGTGTGAATGTTGTAGAATGAGTGTGCTTAGAAATGACATTTGGTTTACATTTATGACAACCCAAACACATATAAGCATCTCCATGTCATTAGAATTAAAAAATAAGCTTAGAATCAAAGAATAAGCTTAAACGTAGAATACAAGCATGCACAAATCGCTTTACAAGTTTGATTCAAATGTGTGAATGTTGTGGAATGAGTGTGGTTAGAAATGACATTTGGTTTAGTTTTATGACAACCCTAACACATATAATCGTCTCCATGTCATTAGAATTCAAAAATTAGCTTAAAATCAAAGAATCAGCTGAATACAAGCATGCACAGTTCGTTTTACATGTTTGATTCAAATGTGTGAATGTTGTGGAGTGAGTGTGGTTAGAAATGACACTTGGTTTACTTTTATGACAACCCTAAAACATATAATCGTCTCCATGTCATTAGAAATCAAAAATAAGCTTAGAATCAAAGAATAAGCTTAAAAGTAGAATACAAGCATGCATAATTTGTTTTACAAGTTTGATTCAAATGTGTTAATGTTGTGGAATGAGTGATGTTAGAAATGACATTTGGTATACTTTTATGACAACCCTAACACATATAATCGTCTCCATGTCATTAGAATTCAAAAATAAACTTAGAATCAAAGAATAAGCTTAAAAGTAGAATACCAGCATGCATAGTTCGTTTTTGAAGTTTGATTCAAATGTGTGAATGTTGTGGAATGAGTGTGGTTAGAAATGACATTTGGTTTACTTTTATGACAACCCTAACACATATAATCGTCTCCATGTAATTAGAATTCAAAAATAAGCTTAGAATCAAAGAATAAGCTTAAAAGTAGAATACAAGCATGCACAAATCGCTTTACAAGTTTGATTCAAATGTGTGAATGTTGTGGAATGAGTGTGGTTAGAAATGACATTTGTTTAACTTTTATGACAACAGTAACACATATAATCGTCTACATGTCATTAGAATTCAAAAATAAGCTTAGAATCAAAGAATAAGCTTAAAAGTAGAATACAAGCATGCACAGTTCGTTTTACGAGTTTGATTCAAATGTGTGAATGTTGTAGAATGAGTGTGCTTAGAAATGACATTTGGTTTACATTTATGACAACCCAAACACATATAAGCATCTCCATGTCATTAGAATTAAAAAATAAGCTTAGAATCAAAGAATAAGCTTAAACGTAGAATACAAGCATGCACAAATCGCTTTACAAGTTTGATTCAAATGTGTGAATGTTGTGGAATGAGTGTGGTTAGAAATGACATTTGGTTTAGTTTTATGACAACCCTAACACATATAATCGTCTCCATGTCATTAGAATTCAAAAATTAGCTTAAAATCAAAGAATCAGCTGAATACAAGCATGCACAGTTCGTTTTACATGTTTGATTCAAATGTGTGAATGTTGTGGAGTGAGTGTGGTTAGAAATGACACTTGGTTTACTTTTATGACAACCCTAAAACATATAATCGTCTCCATGTCATTAGAAATCAAAAATAAGCTTAGAATCAAAGAATAAGCTTAAAAGTAGAATACAAGCATGCATAATTTGTTTTACAAGTTTGATTCAAATGTGTTAATGTTGTGGAATGAGTGATGTTAGAAATGACATTTGGTATACTTTTATGACAACCCTAACACATATAATCGTCTCCATGTCATTAGAATTCAAAAATAAACTTAGAATCAAAGAATAAGCTTAAAAGTAGAATACAAGCATGCATAGTTCGTTTTTGAAGTTTGATTCAAATGTGTGAATGTTGTGGAATGAGTGTGGTTAGAAATGACATTTGGTTTACTTTTATGACAACCCTAACACATATAATCGTCTCCATGTAATTAGAATTCAAAAATAAGCTTAGAATCAAAGAATAAGCTTAAAAGTAGAATACAAGCATGCACAAATCGCTTTACAAGTTTGATTCAAATGTGTGAATGTTGTGGAATGAGTGTGGTTAGAAATGACATTTGTTTAACTTTTATGACAACAGTAACACATATAATCGTCTACATGTCATTAGAATTCAAAAATAAGCTTAGAATCAAAGAATAAGCTTAAAAGTAGAATACAAGCATGCACAGTTCGTTTTACGAGTTTGATTCAAATGTGTGAATGTTGTAGAATGAGTGTGCTTAGAAATGACATTTGGTTTACATTTATGACAACCCAAACACATATAAGCATCTCCATGTCATTAGAATTAAAAAATAAGCTTAGAATCAAAGAATAAGCTTAAACGTAGAATACAAGCATGCACAAATCGCTTTACAAGTTTGATTCAAATGTGTGAATGTTGTGGAATGAGTGTGGTTAGAAATGACATTTGGTTTAGTTTTATGACAACCCTAACACATATAATCGTCTCCATGTCATTAGAATTCAAAAATTAGCTTAAAATCAAAGAATCAGCTGAATACAAGCATGCACAGTTCGTTTTACATGTTTGATTCAAATGTGTGAATGTTGTGGAGTGAGTGTGGTTAGAAATGACATTTGGTTTACTATTATGACAACCCTAACACATATAATCGGCTCCATGTCATTAGAATTCAATAATAAGCTTAGAATCAAAGAATAAGCTTAAAAGTAGAATACAAGCATGCATAGTTCGTTTTCAAGTTTGATTCAAATGTGTGATTGTTGTGGAATGAGTGTGGTTAGAAATCACATTTGGTTTACTTTTGTGACAACCCAAACACATATAATCGTCTCCTTGTCATTAGAATTCAAAAATAAGTTTAGAATCAAATAATAAGCTTAAAAGTAGAATACAAGCATGCACAGTTCGATTTACCAGTTTGATTCAAATGTGTGAATGTTGTGGAATGAGTGCAGTTAGAAGTGACATTTGGTTTAATTTTATGAGAACCCTAACACATATAATCGTCTCCATGTCATTAGAATTAAAAAATAAGCTTAGAATCAAATAATAAGCTTAAAAGTAGAATACAAGCCTCCAAAGTTTGTTGTACAAGTTTGATTCAAATGTGTGAATGTTGGGGATTAAGTGTGGTTAGAAATGATATTTGGTTTACTTTTATGACCACCGTAACACATATAATCGTTTCGATGTCATTAGAATTCAAAAATAAGCTTAGAATCAAAGAATAAGCTCAAAAGTAGAATACAAACATGCACAGTTCGTTTTACAAGTTTGATTCAAATGTGTGAATGTTGTGGAATAAGTGTGCTTAAAAATGACATTTAATTTTCTTTGATGTAAAACCTAACACATATAATCTTCTCCATGTCATTAGAATTAAAAAATAAGCTTAGAATCAAAGAATAAACTTAAAAGTAGAATACAAGCATGCACAGTTCGTTTTACAAGTTTGATTCAAATGTGTGAATGATGTGGAATGAGTGTGGTTAGAAATGACACTTGGTTTACATTTATGACAACCCAAACACATATAATCATCTCCATGTCATTAGAATTCAAAAATAAGCTTAGAACAAAGAATAAGCTTAAAAATACAATACAAGCATGCACAGTTCAATTTACCAGTTTGATTCAAATGTTTGAATGTTGTGGAATGAGTGCAGTTAGAAGTGACATTTGGTTTAATTTTATGACAACCCTAACACATATAATCGTCTCCATGTCATTAGAATTCAAGAATAAGCTTAGAATCAAAGAATAAGCTTAAAAGTACAATACAAGCATGCACAGTTCAATTTACCAGTTTGATTCAAATGTGTGAATGTTGTGGAATGAGTGTGGTTAGAAATGACACTTGGTTTAATTTTATGACAACCCTAACACATATAATCGTCTCCATGTCATTAGAATTCAAAAATAAGCTTAGAATCAAAGAATAAGCTTAAAAGTAGAATACAAACATGCATAGTTCGTTTTACAAGTTTGATTCAAATGTGTGAATGTTGTGGAATGAGTGTGGTTAGAAATGACATTTGGTTTACTTTTATGACTACCCTAACACATATAATCGTCTCCATGTCATTAGAATTCAAGAATAAGCTTAGAATCAAAGAATAAGCTTAAAAGTAGACTACAAGCATGCATAGTTCGTTTTTCAAGTTTGATTCAAATGTGTGAATGTTGTGGAATGAGTGTGGTTAGAAATGACATTTGGTTTACTTTTGTGACAACCCTAACACATATAATCGTCTCCATGTCATTAGAATTCAAAAATAAGCTTAGAATCAAAGAATAAGCTTAAAAGTAGAATACAAACATGCACAGTTGCTTTTACTGGTTTGATTCAAATGTGTGAATTTTGTGGAATGAGTGTGGTTAGAAATGACATTTGGTTTACATTTATGACAACCCAAACACATATAATCATCTCCATGTCATTAGAATTCAAAAATAAGCTTAGAATCAAAGAATAAGCTTTAACGTAGAATACAAGCATGCACAGTTCGTTTTGCAAGTTTGATTCAAATACGTGAATGTTGTGGAATGAAAGTGGTTAGAAATGACACTTGGTTTAATTTTATGACAACCCTAACCCATATAATCGTCTCAATGTTATTAGAATTCAAAAATAAGCTTAGAATCAAAGAATAAGTTTAAAAGTACAATCCAAGCATGCACAGTTCGATTTACCAGTTTGATTCAAATGTGTGAATGTTGTGGAATGAGTGTGGTTAGAAATGACATTTGGTTTACTTTTGTGACAACCCTAACACATATAATCGTCTCCATGTCATTAGAATTCAAAAATTAGCTTAAAATCAAAGAATCAGCTGAATACAAGCATGCACAGTTCGTTTTACATGTTTGATTCAAATGTGTGAATGTTGTGGAGTGAGTGTGGTTAGAAATGACATTTGGTTTACTATTATGACAACCCTAACACATATAATCGTCTCCATGTCATTAGAATTCAATAATAAGCTTAGAATCAAAGAATAAGCTTAAAAGTAGAATACAAGCATGCATAGTTCGTTTTCAAGTTTGATTCAAATGTGTGATTGTTGTGGAATGAGTGTGGTTAGAAATCACATTTGGTTTACTTTTGTGACAACCCAAACACATATAATCGTCTCCTTGTCATTAGAATTCAAAAATAAGTTTAGAATCAAATAATAAGCTTAAAAGTAGAATACAAGCATGCACAGTTCGATTTACCAGTTTGATTCAAATGTGTGAATGTTGTGGAATGAGTGCAGTTAGAAGTGACATTTGGTTTAATTTTATGAGAACCCTAACACATATAATCGTCTCCATGTCATTAGAATTAAAAAATAAGCTTAGAATCAAATAATAAGCTTAAAAGTAGAATACAAGCCTCCAAAGTTTGTTGTACAAGTTTGATTCAAATGTGTGAATGTTGGGGATTAAGTGTGGTTAGAAATGATATTTGGTTTACTTTTATGACCACCGTAACACATATAATCGTTTCGATGTCATTAGAATTCAAAAATAAGCTTAGAATCAAAGAATAAGCTCAAAAGTAGAATACAAACATGCACAGTTCGTTTTACAAGTTTGATTCAAATGTGTGAATGTTGTGGAATAAGTGTGCTTAAAAATGACATTTAATTTTCTTTGATGTAAAACCTAACACATATAATCTTCTCCATGTCATTAGAATTAAAAAATAAGCTTAGAATCAAAGAATAAACTTAAAAGTAGAATACAAGCATGCACAGTTCGTTTTACAAGTTTGATTCAAATGTGTGAATGATGTGGAATGAGTGTGGTTAGAAATGACACTTGGTTTACATTTATGACAACCCAAACACATATAATCATCTCCATGTCATTAGAATTCAAAAATAAGCTTAGAACAAAGAATAAGCTTAAAAATACAATACAAGCATGCACAGTTCAATTTACCAGTTTGATTCAAATGTTTGAATGTTGTGGAATGAGTGCAGTTAGAAGTGACATTTGGTTTAATTTTATGACAACCCTAACACATATAATCGTCTCCATGTCATTAGAATTCAAGAATAAGCTTAGAATCAAAGAATAAGCTTAAAAGTACAATACAAGCATGCACAGTTCAATTTACCAGTTTGATTCAAATGTGTGAATGTTGTGGAATGAGTGTGGTTAGAAATGACACTTGGTTTAATTTTATGACAACCCTAACACATATAATCGTCTCCATGTCATTAGAATTCAAAAATAAGCTTAGAATCAAAGAATAAGCTTAAAAGTAGAATACAAACATGCATAGTTCGTTTTACAAGTTTGATTCAAATGTGTGAATGTTGTGGAATGAGTGTGGTTAGAAATGACATTTGGTTTACTTTTATGACTACCCTAACACATATAATCGTCTCCATGTCATTAGAATTCAAGAATAAGCTTAGAATCAAAGAATAAGCTTAAAAGTAGACTACAAGCATGCATAGTTCGTTTTTCAAGTTTGATTCAAATGTGTGAATGTTGTGGAATGAGTGTGGTTAGAAATGACATTTGGTTTACTTTTGTGACAACCCTAACACATATAATCGTCTCCATGTCATTAGAATTCAAAAATAAGCTTAGAATCAAAGAATAAGCTTAAAAGTAGAATACAAACATGCACAGTTGCTTTTACTGGTTTGATTCAAATGTGTGAATTTTGTGGAATGAGTGTGGTTAGAAATGACATTTGGTTTACATTTATGACAACCCAAACACATATAATCATCTCCATGTCATTAGAATTCAAAAATAAGCTTAGAATCAAAGAATAAGCTTTAACGTAGAATACAAGCATGCACAGTTCGTTTTGCAAGTTTGATTCAAATACGTGAATGTTGTGGAATGAAAGTGGTTAGAAATGACACTTGGTTTAATTTTATGACAACCCTAACCCATATAATCGTCTCAATGTTATTAGAATTCAAAAATAAGCTTAGAATCAAAGAATAAGTTTAAAAGTACAATCCAAGCATGCACAGTTCGATTTACCAGTTTGATTCAAATGTGTGAATGTTGTGGAATGAGTGTGGTTAGAAATGACATTTGGTTTACTTTTATGACAACCCTAACACATATAATCGTCTCCATGTCATTAGAATTCAAGAATAAGCTTAGAATAAAAGAATAAGCTTAAACGTAGAATACAAGCATGCATAGTTCGTTTTTCAAGTTTGATTCAAATGTGTGAATGTTGTCGAATGAGTGTGGTTAGAAATGACATTTGGTTTACTTTTGTGACAACCCTAACACATATAATCGTCTCCATGTCATTAGAATTCAAAAATAAGCTTAGAATCAAAGAATAAGCTTAAAAGTAGAATACAAACATGCACAGTTGCTTTTACTGGTTTGATTCAAATGTGTGAATTTTGTGGAATGAGTGTGGTTAGAAATGACATTTGGTTTACATTTATGACAACCCAAACACATATAATCATCTCCATGTCATTAGAATTCAAAAATAAGCTTAGAATCAAAGAATAAGCTTTAACGTAGAATACAAGCATGCACAGTTCGTTTTGCAAGTTTGATTCAAATACGTGAATGTTGTGGAATGAAAGTGGTTAGAAATGACACTTGGTTTAATTTTATGACAACCCTAACCCATATAATCGTCTCAATGTTATTAGAATTCAAAAATAAGCTTAGAATCAAAGAATAAGTTTAAAAGTACAATCCAAGCATGCACAGTTCGATTTACCAGTTTGATTCAAATGTGTGAATGTTGTGGAATGAGTGTGGTTAGAAATGACATTTGGTTTACTTTTATGACAACCCTAACACATATAATCGTCTCCATGTCATTAGAATTCAAGAATAAGCTTAGAATCAAATAATAAGCTTAAAAGTAGAATACAAGCATGCATAGTTCGTTTTTCAAGTTTGATTCAAATGTGTGAATGTTGTGGAATGAGTGTGGTTAGAAATGACATTTAGTTTACTTTTGTGACAACCCTAACACATATAATCGTCTCCATGTCACTAGAATTCAAAAATAAGCTTAGAATCAAATAATAAGCTTAAAACTAGAATACAAGCATGCACAGTTCGTTTTACAAGTTGGAATGAGTGTGGTTAGAAATGACGCTTGGTTTACTTTTTTGACAACCCTAACACATATAATCGTCTCCATGTCATTAGAATCCAAAAATAAGCTTAGAATCAAAGAATAAGCTTAAAACTAGAATACAAACATGTATAGTTCGTTTAACAAGTTTGATTCAAATGTGTGAATGTTGTGGAATGAGTGTGGTTAGAAATGACATTTGGTTTACTTTTATGACAACCCTAACACATATAATCGTCTCCATGTCATTAGAATCCAAAAATAAGCTTAGAATCAAAGAATAAGCTTAAAACTAGAATACAAACATGTATAGTTCGTTTAACAAGTTTGATTCAAATGTGTGAATGTTGTGGAATGAGTGTGGTTAGAAATGACATTTGGTTTACTTTTATGACAACCCTAACACATATAATCGTCTCCATGTCATTAGAATCCAAAAATAAGCTTAGAATCAAAGAATAAGCTTAAAACTAGAATACAAGCATGCACAGTTCGTTTTACAAGTTGGAATGAGTGTGGTTAGAAATGACACTTGGTTTACTTTTTTGACAACCCTAACACATATAATCGTCTCCATGTCATTAGAATCCAAAAATAAGCTTAGAATCAGAGAATAAGCTTAAAACTAGAATACAAACATGTATAGTTCGTTTAACAAGTTTGATTCAAATGTGTGAATGTTGTGGAATGAGTGTGGTTAGAAATGACATTTGGTTTACTTTTATGACAACCCTAACACATATAATCGTCTCCATGTCATTAGAATTCAAGAATAAGCTTAGAATAAAAGAATAAGCTTAAAAGTAGAATACAAGCATGCATAGTTCGTTTTTCAAGTTTGATTCGAATGTGTGAATGTTGTGGAATGAGTGTGGTTAGAAATGACATTTGGTTTACTTTTGTGACAACCCTAACACATATAATCGTCTCCATGTCATTAGAATTCAAAAATAAGCTTAGAATCAAAGAATAAGCTTAAACGTAGAATACAAGCATGCACAGTTCGTTTTACAAGTTTGATTCAAATGTGTGAATGTTGTCGAATGAGTGTGGTTAGAAATGACATTTGGTTTACTTTTATGACAACCCTAACACATATAATCGTCTCCATGTCATTAGAATTCAAGAATAAGCTTAGAATCAAATAATAAGCTTAAAAGTAGAATACAAGCATGCATTGTTCGTTTTACAAGTTTGATTCAAATGTGTGAATGTTGTGGAATGAGTGTGGTTAGAAATGACATTTGGTTTACTTTTGTGACAACCCTAACACATATAATCGTCTCCATGTCATTAGAATTCAAAAATAAGCTTAGAATCAAAGAATAAGCTTAAACGTAGAATACAAGCATGCACAGTTCGTTTTACAAGTTTGATTCAAATGTGTGAATGTTGTGGAATGAGTGTGGTTAGAAATGACATTAGCTTTACTTTTATGACAACCCTAACACATATAATCGTCTCCATGTCATTAGAATTCAAAAATAAGCTTAGAATCAAAGAATTAGCTTAAAAGTAGAATACAAGCGTGCATAGTTCGTTTTACAAGTTTGATTCAAATGTGTGAATGTTGTGGAATGAGTGTGGTTAGAAATGACATTTGGTTTACTTTTATGACAACCCTAACACATATAATCGTCTCCATGTCATTAGAATCCAAAAATAAGCTTAGAATCAAAGAATAAGCTTAAAACTAGAATACAAGCATGCACAGTTCGTTTTACAAGTTGGAATGAGTGTGGTTAGAAATGACACTTGGTTTACTTTTTTGACAACCCTAACACATATAATCGTCTCCATGTCATTAGAATCCAAAAATAAGCTTAGAATCAAAGAATAAGCTTAAAACTAGAATACAAACATGTATAGTTCGTTTAACAAGTTTGATTCAAATGTGTGAATGTTGTGGAATGAGTGTAGTTAGAAATGACATTTGGTTTACTTTTATGACAACCCTAACACATATAATCGTCTCCATGTCATTAGAGTCCAAAAATAAGCTTAGAATCAAAGAATAAGCTTAAAACTAGAATACAAACATGTATAGTTCGTTTAACAAGTTTGATTCAAATGTGTGAATGTTGTGGAATGAGTGTGGTTAGAAATGACATTTGGTTTACTTTTATGACAACCCTAACACATATAATCGTCTCCATGTCATTAGAATCCAAAAATAAGCTTAGAATCAAAGAATAAGCTTAAAACTAGAATACAAACATGTATAGTTCGTTTAACAAGTTTGATTCAAATGTGTGAATGTTGTGGAATGAGTGTGGTTAGAAATGACATTTGGTTTACTTTTATGACAACCCTAACACATATAATCGTCTCCATGTCATTAGAATCCAAAAATAAGCTTAGAATCAAAGAATAAGCTTAAAACTAGAATACAAGCATGCACAGTTCGTTTTACAAGTTGGAATGAGTGTGGTTAGAAATGACACTTGGTTTACTTTTTTGACAACCCTAACACATATAATCGTCTCCATGTCATTAGAATCCAAAAATAAGCTTAGAATCAAAGAATAAGCTTAAAACTAGAATACAAACATGTATAGTTCGTTTAACAAGTTTGATTCAAATGTGTGAATGTTGTGGAATGAGTGTGGTTAGAAATGACATTTGGTTTACTTTTATGACAACCCTAACACATATAATCGTCTCCATGTCATTAGAATTCAAGAATAAGCTTAGAATAAAAGAATAAGCTTAAAAGTAGAATACAAGCATGCATAGTTCGTTTCTCAAGTTTGATTCAAATGTGTGAATGTTGTGGAATGAGTGTGGTTAGAAATGACATTTGGTTTACTTTTGTGACAACCCTAACACATATAATCGTCTCCATGTCATTAGAATTCAAAAATAAGCTTAGAATCAAAGAATAAGCTTAAACGTAGAATACAAGCATGCATAGTTCGTTTTACAAGTTTGATTCAAATGTGTGAATGTTGTGGAATGAGTGTGGTTAGAAATGACATTTGGTTCACTTTTATGACAACCCTAACACATATAATCGTCTCCATGTCATTAGAATTCAAGAATAAGCTTAGAATCAAAGAATAAGCTTAAAAGTAGAATACAAGCATGCATAGTTCGTTTTTCAAGTTTGATTCAAATGTGTGAATGTTGTGGAATGAGTGTGGTTAGAAATGACATTTGGTTTACTTTTGTGACAACCCTAACACATATAATCGTCTCCATGTCATTAGAATTCAAAAATAAGCTTAGAATCAAAGAATAAGCTTAAAAGTAGAATACAAGCATGCACAGTTCGTTTTGCAAGTTTGATTCAAATATGTGAATGTTGTGGAATGAAAGTGGTTAGAAATGACACTTGGTTTAATTTTATGACAACCCTAACCCATATAATCGTCTCCATATTATTAGAATTCAAAAATAAGTTTAGAATAAAAAAATAAGCTTAAAATTAGAATACAAGCATGCATAAATCGCTTTACAAGTTTGATTCAAATGTGTGAATGTTGTGGAATGAGTGTGGTTAGAAATGACATTTGGTTTACTTTTATGACTACCCTAACACATATAATGGTCTCCATGTCATTAGAATTCAAAAATAAGCTTAGAATCAAAGAATAAGCTTAAAAGTAGAATACAAACATGCATAATTCGTTTTACAAGTTTGATTCAAATGTGTGAATGTTGTGGAATGAGTGTGGTTAGAAATGACATTTGGTTTACTTTTGTGACAACCCTAACACATATAATCGTCTCCATGTCATTAGAATTCAAAAATAAGCTTAGAATCAAAGAATAAGCTTAAACGTAGAATACAAGCATGCACAGTTCGTTTTACAAGTTTGATTCAAATGTGTGAATGTTGTGGAATGAGTGTGGTTAGAAATGACATTTGGTTTACTTTTATGACAACCCTAACACATATAATCGTCTCCATGTCATTAGAATTCAAGAATAAGCTTAGAATCAAATAATAAGCTTAAAAGTAGAATACAAGCATGCATAGTTCGTTTTTCAAGTTTGATTCAACTGTGTGAATGTTGTGGAATGAGTTTGGTTAGAAATGACATTTAGTTTACTTTTGTGACAACCCTAACACATATAATCGTCTCCATGTCACTAGAATTCAAAAATAAGCTTAGAATCAAAGAATAAGCTTAAAACTAGAATACAAGCATGCACAGTTCGTTTTACAAGTTGTAATGAGTGTGGTTAGAAATGACACTTGGTTTACTTTTTTGACAACCCTAACACATATAATCGTCTCCATGTCATTAGAATCCAAAAATAAGGTTAGAATCAAAGAATAAGCTTAAAACTAGAATACAAACATGTATAGTTCGTTTAACAAGTTTGATTCAAATGTGTGAATGTTGTGGAATGAGTGTGGTTAGAAATGACATTTGGTTTACGTTTATGACAACCCTAACACATATAATCGTCTCCATGTCATTAGAATTCAAGAATAAGCTTAGAATCAAAGAATAAGCTTAAAAGTAGAATACAAGCACGCATAGTTCGTTTTTCAAGTTTGATTCAAATGTGTGAATGTTGTGGAATGAGTGTGGTTAGAAATGACATTTGGTTTACTTTTGTGACAACCCTAACACATATAATCGTCTCCATGTCATTAGAATTCAAAAATAAGCTTAGAATCAAAGAATAAGCTTAAAACTAGAATACAAGCATGCACAGTTCGTTTTACAAGTTGGAATGAGTGTGGTTAGAAATGACACTTGGTTTACTTTTTTGACAACCCTAACACATATAATCGTCTCCATGTCATTAGAATCCAAAAATAAGCTTAGAATCAAAGAATAAGCTTAAAACTAGAATACAAACATGTATAGTTCGTTTAACAAGTTTGATTCAAATGTGTGAATGTTGTGGAATGAGTGTGGTTAGAAATGACATTTGGTTTACTTTTATGACAACCCTAACACATATAATCGTCTCCATGTCATTAGAATTCAAAAATAACCTTAAAATCAAAGAATCAGCTGAATACAAGCATGCACAGTTCGTTTTACATGTTTGATTCAAATGTGTGAATGTTGTGGAGTGAGTGTGGTTAGAAATGACATTTGGTTTACTATTATGACAACCCTAACCCATATAATCGTCTCCATATTATTAGAATTCAAAATTAAGTTTAGAATAAAAAAATAAGCTTAAAATTAGAATACAAGCATGCATAAATCGCTTTACAAGTTTGATTCAAATGTGTGAATGTTGTGGAATGAGTGTGGTTAGAAATGACATTTGGTTTACTTTTATGACAACCCTAACACATATAATCGTCTCCATGTCATTAGAATTCAAGAATAAGCTTAGAATCAAAGAATAACCTTAAAAGTAGAATACAAACATGCATAGTTCGTTTTACAAGTTTGATTCAAATGTGTGAATGTTGTGGAATGAGTGTAGTTAGAAATGACATTTGGTTTACTTTTATGACAACCCTAACACATATAATCGTCTCGATGTCATTAGAATTCAAGAATAAGCTTAGAATCAGAGAATAAGCTCAAAAGTAGAATACAAGCATGCACAGTTCGTTTTACAAGTTTGATTCAAATGTGTGAATGTTGTGCAATAAGTGTGGTTAAAAATGACATTTACTTTTATTTGATGACAAACCTAACACATATAATCGTCTCCATGTCATTAGAATTAAAAAATAAGCTTAGAATCAAAGAATAGGCTTAAAAGTAGAATACAAGCATGCACAGTTGCTTTTACAAGTTTGATTCAAATGTGTGAATGTTGTGGAATGAGTGTGGTTAGAAATGACACTTGGTTTACTTTCCTAACACATATAATCGTCTCCATGTCATTAGAATTCAATAATAAGCTTAGAATCAAAGAATAACCTTAAAAGTAGAATACAAGCATGCATAGTTCGTTTTTCAAGTTTGATTCAAATGTGTGAATGTTGTGGAATAAGTGTGGTTAGAAATGACATTTGGTTTACTTTTGTGACAACCCTAACACATATAATCGTCTCCATGTCATTAGAATTCAAAAATAAGCTTAGAATCAAAGAATAGGCTTAAAAGTAGAATACAAGCATGCACAGTTCGTTTTGCAAGTTTGATTCAAATATGTGAATGTTGTGGAATGAAAGTGGTTAGAAATGACACTTGGTTTAATTTTATGAAAACCCTAACTAATATAATCGTCTCCATATTATTAGAATTCAAAAATAAGCTTAGAATAAAAAAATAAGCTTAAAATTAGAATACAAGCATGCACAAATCGCTTTACAAGTTTGATTCAAATTTGTGAATGTTGGGGAATGAGTGGGGTTAGAAATGACATTTGGTTTACTTTTATGACAACCCTAACACATATAATCGTCTCCATGTGATTAGAATTAAAAAATAAGCTTAGAATCAAAGAATAAGCTCAAAAGTAGAATACAAGCATGCATAGATCGTTTTACAAGTGTAATTCAAATGTGTGAATGTTGTGGAATGAGTGTGGTTAGAAATGACATTTGGTTTACTTTTATGACAAACCTAACACATATAATTGTCTCCATGTCATTAGAATTCAAGAATAAGGTTAGAATCAAACAATAAGCTAAAAAGTACAATACAAGCATGCATAGTTCGTTTTTCAAGTTTGATTCAAATGTGTGAATGTTGTGGAATGAGTGTGGTTAGAAATCACATTTGGTTTACTTTTGTGACAACCCAAACACATATAATCGTGTCCATGTCATTAGAATTCAAAAATAAGCTTAGAATCAAATAATAAGCATAAAAGTAGAATACAAGCATGGACAGTTCGTTTTACAAGTTTGATTCAAATGTGTGAATGTTGTGGAATGAGTGCAGTTAGAAGTGACATTTGGCTTTATTTTATGACAACCCTAACACATATGATCGTCTCCATGTCATTAGAATTCCAAAATAAGCTTAGAATCAAAGAATAAGATTAAAAGTAGAATATAAGCATGCACAGTTCCGTTTACAAGTTTGATTCAAATGTGTGAATTTTGTGGAATGAGTGTGGTTAGAAATGACATTTGGTTTACTTATATGACAACCCTAACACATATAATCGTCTCCATGTCATTAGTATTCAAAAATAAGCTTAGAATCAAAGAATAAGCATAAAAGTAGAATACAAGCATGCATAGTTCGTTTTACAAGTTTTATTCAAATGTGTGAATGTTGTGGAATGAGTGCAGTTAGAAGTGACATTTGGTTTTATTTTATGACAACCCTAACACATATGATCGTCTCCATGTCATTAGAATTCCAAAATAAGCTTAGAATCAAAGAATAAGATTAAAAGTAGAATACAAGCATGCAAAGTTCCGTTTACAAGTTTGATTCAAATGTGTGAATTTTGTGGAATGAGTGTGGTTAGAAATGACATTTGGTTTACTTTTATGACAACCCTAACACATATAATCGTCTCCATGTCATTAGAATTCAAAAATAAGCTTAGAATCAAAGAATAAGCTCAAAAGTAGAATACAAGCATGGACAGTTCGTTTTTCAAGTTTGATTCAAATGTGTGAATGTTGTGGAATGAGTGTGGTTAGAAATGACATTTGGTTTACTTTTGTAACAACCCTAACACATATAATCGTCTCCATGTCATTAGAATTCCAAAATAAGCTTAGAATCAAAGAATAAGCTTAAAAGTAGAATACAAGCATGCACAGTTCCTTTTACAAGTTTAATTCAAATGTGTGAATGTTGTGGAATGAGTGTGGTTAGAAATGAAATTTTGTTTACTTTAATGACAACCCTAACACATATAATCGTCTCCATGTCATTAGAATTCAAAAATAAGCTTTGAATCAAAGAATAAGCTCAAAAGTAGAATACAAGCATGGACAGTTTGTTTTACAAGTTTGATTCAAATGTGTGAATGTTGTGGAATGAGTGTGGTTAGAAATGACATTTAATTTTCTTTGATGACAAACCTAATACATATAATCGTCTCCATGTCATTAGAATTAAAAAATAAGCTTAGAATCAAATAATAAGCTTAAAAGTAGAATACAAGCATGCACAGTTCGTTTTACAAGTTTAATTCAAATGTGTGAATGTTGTGGAATGAGTATGGTTAGAAATAACATTTGGTTTAATTTTGTGACAACCCTAACACATATAATCGTCTCCATGTCATTAGAATTTAAAAATAAGCTTAGAATCAAAGAATAAGCTTAAAAGTAGAATACAAGCATGCACAGTTCGTTTTACAAGTTTGATTCAAATGTGTGAATGATGTGGAATGAGTGTGGTTAGAAATGACACTTGGTTTACTTTTATGACAACCCTAACACATATAATCGTCTCCATGTCATTAGAAATCAAGAATAAGCCTAGAATCAAATAATAAGCTTAAAAGTAGAATACAAGCATGCATAGTTCGTTTTTCAAGTTTGATTCAAATGTGTGAATGTTGTGGAATGAGTGTGGTTAGAAATGACATTTGGTTTACTTTTGTGACAACCCTAACACATATAATCGTCTCCATGTCATTAGAATTCAAAAATAATCTTAGAATCAAAGAATAAGCTTAAAAGTAGAATACAAGCATGCACAGTTCGTTTTGCAAGTTTGATTCAAATATGTGAATGTTGTGGAATGAAAGTGGTTAGAAATGACACTTGGTTTAATTTTATGACAACCCTAACCCATATAATCGTCTCCATATTATTAGAATTCAAAAGTAAGCTTAGAATAAAAAAATAAGCTTAAAATTAGAATACAAGCATGCACAAATCGCTTTACAAGTTTGATTCAAATGTGTGAATGTTGTGGAATGAGTGTGGTTAGAAATGACATTTGGTTTACTTTTATGACAACCCTAACACATATAATCGTCTCCATGTCATTAGAATTAAAAAAATAAGCTTAGAATCAAAGAATAAGCTTAAAAGTAGAATACAAGCATGCACAGTTCGTTTTACAAGTTTAATTCAAATGTGTGAATGATGTGGAATGAGTGTGGTTAGAAATGACACTTGGTTTACTTTTATGACAACCCTAACACATATAATCGTCTCCATGTCATTAGAAATCAAAAATAAGCTTAGAATCAAAGGATAAGCTTAAAAGTAGAATACAAGCATGCACAGTTCGTTTTACAAGTTTGATTTAAATGTGTGAATGTTGTGGAATGAGTGTGGTTAGAAATGACACTTGGTTTACTTTTATGACAACCGTAACACATATAATCGTCTCCATGTCATTAGAATTCAAAAATCAGCTTAGAATCAAAGAATAAGCTTAAAAGTAGAATACAAACATGCAGAGTTCGTTTTTCAAGTTTGATTCAAATGTGTGAATGTTGTGGAATGAGTGTGGTTAGAAATGACATTTGGTTTACTTTTATGACAACCCTAACACATATAATCGTCTCCATGTCATTAGAATTCAAAAATAAGCTTAGAATCAAAGAATAAGCTTAAAAGTAGAATACAAGCATGCATAGTTCGTTTTTCAAGTTTGATTCAAATATGTGAATGGTGTGGAATGACTGTGGTTAGAAATGACACTTGGTTTACTTTTATGACAACCGTAACACATATAATCGTCTCCATGTCATTAGAATTCAAAAATCAGCTTAGAATCAAAGAATAAGCTTAAAAGTAGAATACAAACATGCAGAGTTCGTTTTTCAAGTTTGATTCAAATGTGTGAATGTTGTGGAATGAGTGTGGTTAGAAATGACATTTGGTTTACTTTTATGACAACCCTAACACATATAATCGTCTCCATGTCATTAGAATTCAAAAATAAGCTTAGAATCAAAGAATAAGCTTAAAAGTTGAATACAAACATGCATAGTTCGTTTTACAAGTTTGATTCAAATGTGTGAATGTTGTGGAATGAGTGTGGTTGGAAATGACATTTGGTTTACTTTTATGACAACCCTAACACATATAATCGTCTCCATGTCATTAGAATTCAAAAATAAGGTTAGAATCAAAGAATAAGCTTAAAAGTAGAATACAAGCTTGCAGAGTTCGTTTTACAAGTTTGATTCAAATGTGTGAATGATGTGGAATGAGTGTGGTTAGAAATGACACTTGGTTTACTTTTATGACAACCCTAACACATATAATCGTCTCCATGTCATTAGAAATCAAAAATAAGCTTAGAATCAAAGAAAAAGCTTAAAAGTTGAATACAAACATGCATAGTTCGTTTTACAAGTTTGATTTAAATGTGTGAATGATGTGGAATGAGTGTGGTTAGAAATGACATTTGGTTTACTTTTATGACTACCCTAACACATATAATCGTCTCCATGTCATTAGAATTCAAGAATAAGCTTAGAATCAAAGAATAAGCTTAAAAGTAGAATAGAAGCATGCATAGTTCGTTTTTCAAGTTTGATTCAAATGTGTGAATGTTGTGGAATGAGTGTGGTTAGAAATGACATTTGGTTTACTTTTGTGACAACCCTAACACATATAATTGTCTCCATGTCATTAGAATTCAAAAGTAAGCTTAGAATAAAAAAATAAGCTTAAAATTAGAATACAAGCATGCACAAATCGCTTTACAAGTTTGATTCAAATGTGTGAATGTTGTGGAATGAGTGTAGTTAGAAATCACATTTGGTTTACTTTTATGACAACCCTAACACATATAATCGTCTCCATGTCATTAGAATTCAAAAATAAGCTTAGAATCAAAGAATAAGCTTAAAAGTAGAATACAAGCATGCATAGTTCGTTTTACAAGTTTGATTCAAATGTGTGAATGATGTGGAATGTGTGTGGTTAGAAATGACACTTGGTTTACTTTTATGACAACCCTAACACATATAATCGTCTCCATGTCATTAGAATTCAAAAATAATCTTAGAATCAAAGAATAAGCTCAAAAGTAGAATACAAGCATGCACAGTTTGTTTTACAAGTTTGATTCAAATGTGTGAATGTTGTGGAATAAGTGTGGTTAGAAATGACATTTAATTTTCTTTGATGACAAACCTAATACATATAATCGTCTCCATGTCATTAGAATTAAAAAATAAGCTTAGAATCAAAGAATAAGCTTAAAAGTAGAATACAACCATACACAGTTCGTTTTACAAGTATGATTCAAATGTGTGAATGTTGTGGAATGAGTGTGCTTAGAAATGACATTTTGTTTAGATTTATGACAACCCAAACACATATAAGCATCTCCATGTCATTAGAATTTAAAAATAAGCTTAGAATCAAAGAAAAGCTTAATCGTAGAATACAAGCATGCACAGTTCGTTTTGAAAGTTTGATTCAAATATGTGAATGTTGTGGAATGAAAGCGGTTAGAAATGACACTTGGTTTACTTTTATGACAACCCTAACCCATATAATCGTCTCCATGTTATTAGAATTCAAAAATAAGTTTAGAATCAAAGAATAAGCTTAAAAGTAGAATACAAGCATGCACAAATCGCTTTACAAGTTTGATTCAAATGTGTGAATGTTGTGGAATGAGTGTGGTTAGAAATGACATTTGGTTTACTTTTATGACAACCCTAACACATATAATCGTCTCCATGTCATTAGAATTCAAAAATAAGCTTAAAATCAAAGAATAATCTGAATACAAGCATGCACACTTCGTTTTACATGTTTGATTCAAATATGTGAATGTTGTGGAATGACTGTGGTTAGAAATGACACTTGGTTTACTTTTATGACAACCCTAACACATATAATCGTCTCCATGTCATTAGAAATAAAAAATAACTTTAGAATCAAAGAATAAGCTTAAAAGTAAAATACAAGCATGCATAGTTCATTTTTCAAGTTTGATTCAAATGTGTGAATGTTGTGGAATGTGTGGTTAAAAATGACATTTGGTTTACTTTTGTGACAACCCTAACACATATAATCGTCTCCATGTCATTATAAATCAAAAATAAGCTTCGAATCAAAGAATAAGCTCAAAAGTAGAATACAAGCATGCACAGTTTGTTTTACAAGTTTGATTCAAATGTGTGAATGTTGTTGAATGAGTGTGGTTAGAAATGACATTTGGTTTACTTTAATGACAACCCTAACACATATAATCGTCTCCATGTCATTAGAATTCAAAAATAAGCTTAAAATCAAACAATAATCTGAATACAAGCATGCACACTTCGTTTTACATGTTTGATTCAAATATGTGAATGTTGTTGAATGACTGTGGTTAGAAATGACACTTGGTTTACTTTTATGACAACCGTAACACATATAATCGTCTCCATGTCATTAGAAATCAAAAATAAGCTTAGAATCAAAGAATAAGCTTAAAAGTAAAATACAAGCATGCATAGTTCATTTTTCAAGTTTGATTCAAATGTGTGAATGTTGTGGAATGTGTTGTTAAAAATGACATTTGGTTTACTTTTGTGACAACCCTAACACATATAATCGTCTCCATGTCATTAGAATTCAAAAATAAGCTTAGAATCAAAGAATTAGCTTAAAAGTAGAATACAAGCATGCATAGTTCGTTTTACAAGTTTGATTCAAATGTGTCAATGTTGTGGAATGAGTGTGGTTAGAAATGACACTTGGTTTACTTTTATGACAACCCTAAGACATATAATCGTCTCAATGTCATTAGAATTCAAAAATAAGCTTAGAATCAAAGAATACGCTTAAAAGTAGAATACAAACATGCATAGTTCGTTTTACAAGTTTGATTCAAATGTGTGAATGTTGTGGAATGAGTGTGGTTAGAAATGACATTTGGTTTACTTTTATGACAACCCTAACACATATAATCGTCTCCATGTCATTAGAATTCAAGATTAAGCTTAGAATCAAAGAATAAGCTTAAAAGTAGAATACAAGCATGCATAGTTCGTTTTTCAAGTTTGATTCAAATGTGTGAATGTTGTGGAATGAGTGTGGTTAGAAAGGACACTTGGTTTAATTTTATGACTACCCTAACCCATATAATTGTCTCCATATTATTAGAATTTAAAAGTAAGCTTAGAATAAAAAAATAAGCTTAAAATTAGAATACAAGCATGCACAAATCGGTTTACAAGTTTGATTCAAATGTGTGAATGTTGTGGAATGAGTGTGGTTAGAAATGACATTTGGTTTACTTTTATGACAACCCTAACACATATAATCGTCTCCATGTCATTAGAATTCAAAAATAAGCTTAGAATCAAAGAATAAGCTTAAAAGTAGAATACAAACATGCATAGTTCGTTTTACAAGTTTGATTCAAATGTGTGAATGTTGTGGAATGAGTGTGGTTAGAAATG